>OX596229.1:6483296-6754527 GCA_951394215.1 Glyphodes perspectalis
AATGTGTATACCGTGCTGGGCGAGGGGCGCCCTTTTTCCATTTTGTTTTACCTGTTGAATGTGAATATCGAGTTTGTTTCTATCACAAAGGCGGTATACCGACCTTATTTACTTCATTTGGTATACCGAACGTATTACGCTTGTCTAGTTGGTAAGTTTAGTATGGCAAACTTCGTTTAATGTCTTCCGCTAAAGTCGGTATACTTTTTGATTACGTTTTGATTTCATGTTGTAAATCAGTCTACTGTTTTTTTTTTGCATCCATTCAAATATCAGTATACCAAAGTTATTTTACCTAATAATTTAAAATTATGTCTATGGCGCCATAGAATCCTTGCTTAAAGCACCGATTTCACTTAAACCAACTTAAATGCGTTATTATACTATAGTGGACTTGTACTTGACGATTCACAAGTGCTTTTTTGAGGCCTACGTAAATAAAGATATTTTGACTTTGACTTTGACTTTAACTATAATGCTATTATTCCATCAGGTTGGTGAATGAGAAGTTCAACGAAGTGATGAGAGGTGATTTGGTGCACTCCAAGAGGAAAGTGCTGGCAGGCATCGTCATCACCACGAACCACCGCGCCGAGGACGCCAAGGTGAGTGTCTGGCGGTATCACCAGTATAATCCCCGCAGATTGCTAATGCGCTGGAACCTTGTCTAATTAACACCCACGTGACGTCACCCGCAATACTCGCTGGTCAGTTTTGCGAACGGTACTGAGTGTTCGATACGTCACGATTACGTCACCAATATGGCGGCCAGGCGGATTAGCAATCTGCGGGGATAATACCAGGTCCATTACACATACATATATAGCAGCACGCCCATAATCCCCGAAGGGGTGGGCAGAGTCAAAGTGGCAGCAGGCCCCTTTAACCACTTTCAGCCAAAAAAAAACTGGGCTGGGTTAGATGGAAAATTGTAAAAAAGTAGTGACAAGTGGCTAGCTCGTCGCCTACACAATCACACAGCTAAAACCTTAGACTGGCATGATGGCGCCTTCGATAGTGACGCTGCCCCATGCGCCAAGAGTTGTGGGTTCGATCCCCACCCAGAACAAACATTCGTGTGATGAATACTTGTGTTTGTTCTGTGTCTGGGTGTTAATATCTAATACTTAAGTATATATTTGTAATACCACTGTTGATTCTGATATCCGTAACACAAGTGCTTAAGCTACTTACCTCGGAGTCAGATCAATGTATGTGATGTAGTCGTATATTTATTTATTATCATTTAAAACCCGTTATACCATTAGTCGCCTTTACGACATGGTAGACATGTGGATCATCATCTTCCTAGCGTTATGTTCCGTGTTTAGACGGGGTCCGCTTAGACCATGATCCAGGATTTAGCGAGTCTGGTAATTACATTGAAGCGACTGCCGATCTGACCTTCGTAACCCTAAGATAGGGGAACCAGACAACTTTTGGATCATGGTATGGTAGACATGTGGATATAGATTTTAATGTCGGGGGACCTGCGGGTTTTTCCAGTACTGCTACCGATGTCACCCTTTAGACGTTTTAATATGTATTATTATAAAAAAATTAAGTAGTATTTAAGGAGCGGTGGTAGCTCAATGGTAAGGACATGCGCCTCTTAACCGAGGAGTGCGGGTTCAAACCCGGCCACGTACCTCTGAATTTTTCTAATCTATGTACGTATTTATACCACTAGTTCAGCGGTGAGGGAAAACATCGTGATGAGACCTGCAAATTCAAACAACTTTAGATTTGTAACTACGATCCGAAAATTTACTGTTGCCCTTATCTTAGGGTTTCCAAGGGCAGATCGGCAGTCGCTTCAATGTAATTACCAGACTCTCTAATGGATCATGGTCTAAGCGGACCCCGTCTAAGCACGGGACATAACGCTAGGAAGATATTGTTCAAAATGTAAATACTCTGTTTGCGCCAGGTGATAGCGGTGACGACGGGCACAAAGTGCGTCTCCGGCGAGCACATGTCCGTCCGCGGCCGAGTGCTCAACGACACGCACGCTGAGGTGTGTATCCCTTAATATACCATTAGTTGGGGTCCGGTGGGACTATGACCCTAGTGGTGGACTAAACGGGGGCGACAGGGGCGGTCCGCCCCAGGCGGTCCGCCCCGGGCGGTCCTGGGAGGCCTTATCTCCAAGTGCTTGTAATCATCATATAACAAACAGCAGAAGGGTAAATGGGAAATGCATCAGATCTGGGGAGAATTACTCAGTGTGTGGGTAAATGGGAAATGCATCAGACCTGGGGAGAATGACTTAGTGTGTGGGTAAATAGGAAATGCATCAGATCGACTTAGTGTGTGGGTAAGTGGGAAATGCATCAGATCTGAGGAGAATTACTTAGTGTGTGGGTAAATGGGAAATGCATCAGATCATGAGAGAATGACTTAGTGTGTGGGTAAATGGGAAATGCATCAGATCTGGGGAGAATTACTTAGTGTGTGGGTAAATGGGAAATGCATCAGATCATGAGAGAATGACTTAGTGTGTGGGTAAATGGGAAATGCATCAGATCTGGGGAGAATTACTTAGTGTGTGGGTAAATGGGAAATGCATCAGATCTGGGGAGAATTACTTAGTGTGTGGGTAAATGGGAAATGCATCAGATCATGAGAGAATGACTTAGTGTGTGGGTAAATGGGAAATGCATCAGATCTGGGGAGAATTACTTAGTGTGTGGGTAAATGGGAAATGCATCAGATCATGAGAGAATGACTTAGTGTGTGGGTAAATGGGAAATGCATCAGATCTGGGGAGAATTACTTAGTGTGTGGGTAAATGGGAAATGCATCAGATCTGGGGAGAATTACTTAGTGTGTGGGTAAATGGGAAATGCATCAGATCTGGGGAGAATTACTTAGTGTGTGGGTAAATGGGAAATGCATCAGATCTGGGGAGAATTACTTAGTGTGTGGGTAAATGGGAAATGCATCAGATCATGAGAGAATGACTTAGTGTGTGGGTAAATGGGAAATGCATCAGATCTGGGGAGAATTACTTAGTGTGTGGGTAAATGGGAAATGCATCAGATCTGGGGAGAATGACTTAGTGTGTGGGTAAATGGGAAATGCATCAGATCATGAAAGAATGTCTTAGTGTGTGGGTAAATGGGAAATGCATTAGATCTGGAGAGAATGACTAAGTGTGTGGGTCGCCCACGGATGGAGACCAATAAACCCGTATATACCCACTAAATCCGGTACTTTCTTCGTTCGGAAGATGATGCTGTGACATCCATGTTTAAAGTTATCACAGTAACTACGGTATTTTCGGGTCCCAAACCAACTGAAATGGTGATGATGATGATGAAGCTTTAAGGTTTTATATTAATAATATATTTTGTCGCCAGGTGGCAGCGCGGCGGTGCTTACAGCGACATCTATACACACAGCTTTTGATGTATGCTTCGTCGCCGGGTGAGTTTTACACAAGCTTATTACTATATTAGCTATATCTATGACTGGCTGTGCCCGCGGTTTCACCTGCGTTTATGTTTAATGTTATATAGGCTATCATCATCATCTTCCTAGCGTTATGTCCCGTGCTTAGACGGGGTCCGCTTAGACCATGATCCAGAATTTAGCGAGTCTGGTAATTACATTGAAGCGACTGCCGATCTGACCTTCGTAACCCTAAGATAGGGGAACCAGACAATTTATGGATCAAGGTTACAAATCCAAAGTTGTTTGAATGTGCAGGTTTCATCACGATGTTTTCCCTCACCGTCGAGCTAGCGGTATAAATACGTACACAGATTTGAAAAATCCAGGGTACGTGTGCGGGTTTGAACCCACACTCCTCGGTTAAGAGGCGCGTGTCCTTACCATTGAACTACCACCGCTTCATCACACATATACAAGCAGAATATTGTCCTCGGTCACTGTATAGAAACATCTTTCATCCCCACGCATTCTAACAACGATATGATTATCTAATGAGGGTTTTTTGAATTAAAACATCAGATAGATGGCGTAGCTGTGACGTTCGGTCTTGTCACCCTCCTAATTGGTTAGTTGTCAGACCAAACTGACATGCTGTCAACAAGCAGCCAATAGTGACAGTGATAAGACCACGAGACTCCCTCGTGCTATCTAGCGGTTTTTGTATTTCTGAAATCCCTCATTCGACCCCAGACCCGCGCATCCCAATCCCGGAGTCGGACATCGAACCGGTCCCAGGGGGGGGCTACCAGCTGAAGGGCAACCGGCAGGTGCACCTGTACGTGAGCACGGCGCCGTGCGGCGACGGCCGCATCTTTAGCCCGCACGAGCAGCCGGAGCCCGAGCCGGACAGGCACCCCAACAGGTAATGACACCTCAATAGTAACGGCACCTTTGCAGCATTGTCATCTCAACAGCTACGACACCACAACAGTAATGGCACCTTAATAGTAACGGCACCTCTGCAGCATTGTCATCTCAACAGCTAGGTCACCACAACAGTAATGGCACCTTAATAGTAACGGCACCTCTGCAGCATTGTCATCTCAACAGCTAGGTCACCACAACAGTAATGGCACCTTAATAGTAACGGCACCTCTGCAGCATTGTCATCTCAACAGCTAGGTCACCACAACAGTAATGGCACCTTAATAGTAACGGCACCTCTGCGTCAATGTCATCTCAACAGTTACGACACCACAACAGTTAATGGCACCTAAGCAGAAATGTTAATAGTAATGGTCATCACAACAGTAATGACCATTGAATGGAGTAGGTAGATTGAATTGGGGTCATTGATCTGAAACGTATATATTAATATGGATATTCCTCCGGAATTCCGGAATGGGTTGATTTTTTCCGGAACTTTAAATTGAATGAGACGCGAATTAAATTATACTGAAAAGGTGTGACGCATGCGCCTGCACCGCATCGCCGCTTCTTCTATATAATTCACGCCTTAGATTTCTATTTGTATATAATTTTAAATCTCACTTTAATTCGATTTTTTATCAACTGATAAATTAAATTAAACTTAAATAGTTTTGATTTGAGTAGTAATAATATCACTACTAACAAACACATTTGTTATTTGAATTCGGAAATACCGAAAGTAATTCTGATATTGGGCTTGTCCATGCTATTTTTCTGTAAGCGGTTTTGATATAAGTACCTTAAATCAATCTATCTACTCCGATCACTGGTAATTACACCTCGATATTACTTTATCTAATACTGGAAAAATTACAATGATCAGCTTCAAAGATTTGTAGAGTTGCGCTTTTACGTCACTTGTTCCTAACATTTTACGGTACTAGTGACGTCACGCGGAACTTTAAAGCGCTATGCCTTTGTAGTTTCTGGTCAACTAGCCTGTTGAGGTAACTCAAAAGCTGGCGCAATGAGCTGCCTCCCAGTGTGTACCGTGTTATGGAGCATGTCAACTTAATTTCAGACTCGCCCGCGGCCAGCTGAGGACCAAAATAGAGTCTGGTGAAGGTACCATTCCGGTTAAGAACAGCAACAATGTGTTGCAGACGTGGGATGGTGTTTTACAAGTGAGTTTGTATAAATAAATATAGTAATCGACTGGCCCGTTGGTCGAGTGGTCAGAGACCAATATCCAGATGTATCGATTGGAAAACTAGTCGATCGATGGGAATACTAGTGAGATGCGGACGTATTTATAGATATTAATTAAACTTGCTTAAATCGATTGTAATACTAGTCGGATGTATCGATTGGTAAACTAGTCGGATCTGGTCGGATCGATGGTAATACTATTCAGACCGAAAGTATCGATGGAGTAACTAGTCAGATCTGGTTATATCGATGGGAATACTAGTGAGATTTGGGTATATTTGGAAATCTGTTCAGACGTGATCGGATCAATAAGGATTCTGCTAGACCTGGTTGGATTATTATCTCCAACATTGTCCGCAGTCTCCAAACTCCCTGAACCCTATAATGTAGTTGTAATGTTCTCTAGGGGGAGCGTCTCCTGACCATGTCCTGCTCAGACAAGGTGGCTCGCTGGTGCGTGGTCGGCCTGCAGGGGGCGCTGCTAGCGAGGCTGCTGCGGCCCGTCTACCTGCACTCGCTGGTGCTGGGCTCGCTGCTGCACCCTCATCATATGTACAGGTCAGTGCTGGCTGGAGAGGAGCTGCTATTGGTAGGGACACGAAAAAACTATCGATACTTTGTGGTATCGAGTACGATTCCCTGCGATACCGATACTTTGTAGACGATACTTTTACTCAATGAGTACTTTTTTGGCAAAATCTTAGACATTAAGGCCTTAAATTATTCAAGAATCTTCTAAAAAAACCGCCGCATTGTTATTGGGTCATAAAAGTACTCGGTGCTTTTCAAAAACTATCGATACTTTTGTATCGATACTATTACGAGTACGATACTTTTTATTCGATACCGTGTCCCTAGCTATAGGCGACGTGGCCTGCTAAACGTATTTTGTTTTTTGACTACATGTAATATCTAAAGCTTACCACCCTGCTTGGTAACTGAGAAATTACATACATAACATCACGTCTATAATCCCCGAAGGGTTAGGCAGAGTCAAAGGGGCAGCAGGCCCCTTTAACTACATTCAGCCAAAACAAAACTGGGTTGGGTTTCATGGAAAATTGTGAAAAAGTAGTGACAAGTGGCTAGCTTGTCGCCTACACAATCACACACTCAAAACCTGATATACCATTAGTCGCCTTTTACGACATGCTAGGCAAGGAACACAGTTGGCACATTATTTTTAAGTCCCAGACCAACATGGGACAATTGTGAAACTGAGAAGTTACAAAAATCTATATTCGTTTTATTTGAATTACCCAGACTTCTCTGGAATATATAAATAGTCTTATATACTCTAACGGGGTAGGGATTGGTATACCAGCAATAGCAAAGTTAATAAAAATAAAAATAAAACATGTTTTTCTCATATTTTTTATTACAAAATATAAATACGTTATGTACGGCTAAATTAATTTATAAGTCTAGGAAAATATATTAGCGATGCAAAAATTATCCGCGCGCACCTAGCGGCAAAATTTAGAAGCTGTCTAAGAACGACACTGCTATTAAAGTTGAGGTTAATAAGTTTATACATAATCAGATGGAATACGATTACATACAGAAACCTGTTGTTAATAAAAGTTGTTAATATTTTTGCGTTCCTCAATGTAGTGCTTACGGAGATTCGGGAATAAGTTTGAATTTGTAAATCGTTATAATTACTCTCCAGAACGCATTGGTTTTGTGTATCCTGCAGACGCTTTAATTACATCGACTATTGACGACTTAATAGGCAAAATTACAAAAAAAAACTGTTCAGGCCGTCAGTTAGATTATAAAACAATATTGAACACGTATTTTTTTATTTATTTGTCAAACATACATTGACGAAGATACAATGCATTCAAGTAGCGCGTGACGTCACGCTTTCGTACAATTTTTTACTAAATAGTGACGTCGCAAGCCCCCACTCCAAAACCTTGATGCTCTTTATCTATGTGATTTTTTTTTATAATAAAAGCGAAAAATATGTGTCTAGTATTTTTGTATAATCTAACTGACGGACTAAATAGAATTATAGTTTATTAATGCAGTCATCATCCCTATTATTGTCTTGTCCAGAAAGAAATATCATAAATCTGATTTATCTATCTATAATATAAAAATGAATCGCTGAATGTGTTGCTAAGCGCAAATCGAGAACAGTTGAACCGATTTCGCTTTTTTAGCTGTTTTTGTTATTATCAGGTGAAGGTTTATATGAAAGAATAAAAAAAAAAGTTGGACGGAAAAAAAAAATGGGTATTGAAAATCCGAGAACGGGGCGTTACGAAGTCGGCTCAGCCAGTGTTTAATAAATTTACTTTTCCGTGACGTAGATTGCATCGAAAACTGTCAAAGTGTCGTTCTTAGACAGCTTCACAATTTCGACACCTGAGGCGCTTGTTAGAATCTTTGCATCGCTAATTGCACATATTGTAACTTTATATATAAGTTATGCTATGTCGAATATACACTTGATGGGCAGAAATAAAATACAGAAGAACTTAAATCTTACATCGATAGAAGTGTCTAAATAAAATGCTTACATAATAATGTATTTATATTATTTGTATGTTGATATTTTGTCAAACAACATTTTTGTATTCTGTTGTGCAATTTTTGCAAATTATTTGACATAAAAACTTTAAATTTAATAAAAGTAAATCTGCCTTTAATACTAGACTTAATATTGAACATTTACTTACTAACTAAATTTAAGCAAAAGCAATTATAATTAAAATAATTAATTAATAAATTTAATCTAATATTGGTTTGAATACTATTTACAAAATAATAACGAAAATTTATTAATACATACATACATACATACATATAAAATTATTAAAAACATCTCAAAAATACCTATTTGTGTTGCAAATGTCCATTGACTGCAGTAACCCCTTACCATCAGGCAGATTACAAACTAGCTGTGCCCGTGGTTTCTCTCGCGTTTATGGTTAATGCTATAGCCTCAGTGGTGGACTAAGCCTGTTTTAGGCCCGGGGCGGCAAAGAAAATCTACGAGGTCCCTGGTGGAGATATGAGCAGTGTTGCTTGCCCAAAATGGGGGGTCCACTGTTTGATATAGGATGATTACAGGAACTTGGAGATAATATGAGGCCCCCCAGGACCAGAGGCCCGGGGCGGACCGCCCCTTCCGCCCACTGGTTAAACCACCACTGTATAGTCATCATCATCATCTTCCTAGCGTTATGTCCCGTGCTTAGACGGGGTCCGCTTAGACCATGATCCAGGATTTAGCGAGTCTAGTAATTACATAGAAGCGACTGCCGATCTGACCTTCGTAACCCTAAGATAGGGGAACCAGACAATTGTTGGATCATGGTTACAAATCCAAAGTTGTTTAAATTTGCAGGTTTCATCACGATGTTTTCCTTCACCGTCGAGCTAGTGGTATAAATACGTACATAGATTTGAAAAATCCAGAGATACGTGCCCGGGTTTCAACCCGCACTCCTTGGTTAAGAGGCGCGTGTCCTTACCATTGAGCTACCACCGCTATAGACTTCCTCGATAAATGAACTATACAACACAAAAATATTTTTCCAATTCGGACCAGTAGTTTCTGAGATTAGCGCGTACAACTATACAAACATACTCTTCAGCTTATATATTTAGTATAAGATTAGTTTATGGATAGTATAAGAGGGTAACGTTAAAATTATTCTATCGAATATGGCGACTGACGATGTGTCATCAGGAAGTACGTCCCACGGGCCCTGGAAAATACCAAGTTTATTAAGTGGTGATTATCACAGCTCCGAAAAATTTCCTAGCTCCAAATTCCTTATGTGTGCGTGTATGGATCAAATATTGTCAACGAATAGTAATAAACTTCTGGAAGGCGTCGTGGATGTAATCGCTCAGCCATACCTACAACATTTGACCGGCCCGTTAGTCGAGTGGTCAGAGACCCTGGCCACGAAACCAAGGGATTCGGGTTCGAATCCGCTAGCAAATGTTTCGTGTGATGAACATGGACATTCGTATTCGAGTCTTGGATGTTTATAAACGTATTTAAGTATGTCTATCCGTTCACCTAGTATCCATAGCACAAGCATAAGCTTAGTTTGGAACTAGGGAATTGGTGTGTCAGTCTGGAGAATTAAAACATCCCTCCACTCGAGCGATGAGAGGTACCGCGGGGTTTTAGTTGTAATACCCCGGCCATTATCCATCCTTGGCCGGAGCAGGGGCCTCCAATTCCAGAGGCCCCCTGGAGTCCCACACACCACCCTGCCCCCGGCTAGGGTGACGGAGCGTAAAATATTTCCTTGCGTCGAAAAAAAAGCATTTCTCAATTTATGACGTGTTTGTGATGAAATACCGACAAGTCTTAAAAATTATGTTTGTGTCGTTAAAAACTACTTTTCATCGCCTGAGTAGTTGTTTCTGGGAAGCATGAAATATATATTTACTTATGAAGAGCAGATGCCTTCTTTATAATAACATTTATGTGTAAAATTTCACCCCAATTTGATCTTCGGTTTGAGCTATATGATAATAAATATGTATATATCAGTCAGTGAGTCAGCCAGACTGTCAGTCAGTCGATTTCTGGAATTGATTTTTCTGTCAGCTGTTACAATGTCTCTTTTCTAATATAGTAAATGTACATATAACATACATCATAACATCACCCCCATAATCCCCGAAGGTAGGCAGAGTCAAAGGGGCAGCAGGTCCCTTTAACTACCTTCGCCCAAAAATAAAACTGGGCTGGTTTAGATGGAAAATTGTGAAAAAGTATTGACAAAGTCAGTCAATCAGTAAGTCGGTCAGTCAGTCAGTCAGTTAGTCAACCACTATCCCCCATCCTGCCTTACTAACGTACCTCATTTAGTTTCACTGATACTCAGCTTGCCCCCTCTAGGGGCTAAACCAAGCAACTTCTTCACGAAGCTGACTATTCCAGTTTCCCCAAGCTCCAAGTCGTACTTTATCGGCGTCAAAGTTGGTATAGCTCCTATGTAGTTGTTCCTCTCCTTAGTGAAATGGTTCAATTCCCCGTTGGCACTTTTAACTAAAGTGTTGATTTCTCTCATTACAGTTACCACTGGGACGATACTCTTGCGGTTTTTGACGAGAAATTCTAGCATTTTGAATAGGAAATTATCGTTGTCCCCATTGCTGTTTTTGAAGAGAGATATGAAGCGTTTCTGTCGTTGTAGTTTTGTGGTTTGTTGTTTGGTTTCTGGTTTGTCGTTGCGACATTTGGTTGTAGTGGTTGAAAGTTGAGGATTTACGTATTGTAGTTCGTTTTTGGCTTTTGGGTTTTGTAATTTTGTTTGTTGTTTGTCGTTCTTGTTTGTTGTTTGTAGTTTTGGGTTGCGGAGATTTTCCAGGTTGTTGGTTGATGATATATTTGGAGTAGTTGTAGTGTCGGAATGGTTTGTAGTGTTTGCGTCTTGCAGTGTTACGTTTTCTTTTGATTCTGTTGTATTTTTGTCTAGATTCGGGTTGTGTTTGCTTTTATTTTCTATATTGTCGTCTTTTATAATTTTAGTAGCTTCTGTATTGATAGTCATATTTTCTTTGTTAAAGTCATTCGTGTTAAAAGGGTCAGCAATTGCTGGTTCTGTTTTGTTTATGTTGTTTGGAATATCTTGGTTAGTTCTCTTTTCTCTTTTATAACTGACTTTGCTATCGTTATTATCATTCATGTTGTTTAGTCTATTGCTTAGCACAGATTGTTCATTAATTTCTAGTTCTTTGTCAGTATGTTTTGTTAGCTTAACTTTTTCATTAGGACCTGTGAGTTGCTTATCATTGTTATTGCGTAGTTTATGTATAAGTATTGACTTTCCTTTGCCATCTAATTTTGTCTTGTCATTATGTTTTTCAAGTTTAAGTTTCGTTAGTGCAGCTAACTTAGTACTCTTGAGTGTATCTCCATCAAAAACGCTTTTGAAGTGTACAGCGGTGTCTAGGTTCCGAGGTTCAGTGTCCGGTTCAGTCAAAGCGTTGATGTAGTTGAAGAATTCCATTAATTTGTTGACAAGGGTGCATTGTTTGTTGTGCGGTGTCAAGTGGAAGAGGTAGAAGCCCTGGAGGGGGATGATGCTGCCACCTGAAATGGTGCGAGAGATGAGTGCAGTGATATTTACATTACTATACAAATTGTTGTACCAATATTCAGCAGTAGACATCTTTAGATTGATGATGATGATGATAATAATACATTGTTTAATGTGATTGGTTAATACAAAGGCAATGTACACGGTGGCCGTTGTAAAAATCTCCTAAAACATTTTGTGGTGACTATCATCTCATACTGCGACTAATCTAGTGCCCAAAAGACCATCTCCCAAAAGACCACACCTCACTGTCTCAACAACAAAATAAGCAGTGCTTAAGACTCTCCTAAAATACTACTTCACTAACATAACATCAACTTATCAAAATGGTAGTGTCAGTGCTCAAAAGACCGGTCCAGCATTTCTTAAAAGATCGTCCCCTCAAAGACCATACACTATTTTACATCATAACTTTATGTGCTCAAAAGATAAGTGCCAGTGCTCAAAAGAACAGACCCAGTGCTCAAAAGACCAGTTTGAGTACTCCAAGACCAGTGCCACTGCTCAAAAGACCAGTTTGAGTACTCCAAAGACCAGTCTGAGTACTCCAAAGACCAGTGCCTGTGCTCAAAAGACCAGTGTAAATGCTCAAAATCAGTTCTCCAAAGACCAGTGCATGACCCAAAGACCCTCACTTTCTATCCACCCCCACCCCCATGTGGGTGGTGGGCTGCGAGCCACACAGCCCCCGCTTGTACTGCCGCCAGGAGCCGCATGCAGACGCGACGAACGCGCGCGGCCGCAGCACCGACTCGCTGTAGAACTCGTATGAACGCCAGTGGCTGCAGAAGACTGGCGCGAGGGGGGGTTTAGTTAAGGGGTTTAAGTTAGGGTTTATGGAAATAAAAATTACAAAGCTGGTTAGCAATGCTATTTTGGTCTGACTGCCTCGCTGGTCTAGTGGTAACATCGCTGCCTGAAGACCAAGAGGTCCCGGGTTTAAATCTCGGGTCACTCCCATATATCAATGGAACTGCCTATGTTTTTTTACTGGACTACAACGTAATTTGAATAAATGGTTTTCTAAAGCACCTGCAAGGTTAAATAATTATGCACGTGGATCCTGATACAAAATCAACATCACGCCCACAATCCCCGAAGGGGTAAGCAGAGTCAGAGGGGCAGCAGGCCCCCTTAACCACATTCAGCTAAAAAACAAGCTGGGCTGGTTAGATGGAAAATTGCAAAAAGAAGTGACATGTGGTTAGCTTGTCGCTTAAACACTCACACTCCCAAACCCCATATACCATTAGTCGCCTTTTACGATATGCTAGGCAAGAACAGTTGGCACATTATTTTTTAGTCCCAGACCAACATGGGACAATTGGTTGGGTTAGATGGAAAAAGCTGGATCCTCCTGATTGTACCTATCTTTAATTTTGCAATATGTACCAATTTTGGCTGTAAAGGCAATGGGCAATAGGCAATACAACTTGGTATTGATTTAGTGTCTCATTCTCACTCTCGTTCTCCATCCTTCTCTTTCATCACATCTCGTTTTAAGTATTTTTCCAGCTTTATCTAGCACTAATTCCTTCTCTCTTCCACTGTCTTACCCATCGTGATCCTTAACAGCTTCCCTTCTACATAAGACTCTAAAACATAGTAACTAACTAACTAAACTTCACGCCACTTCCCTAGCGGAGTAGGCAGAGCAAACCGAACGCCATATGGCACGATCCTTACACACTTCACTCGCCTCTTCAACATTCATGATCCTTTTCATACAAGCTCTACGGTTTTTATGACTCCTAATATCAACTTCTGTTAATACACGACCAATCTGGTCGTGGTAGGTACATAGTACTTACATTTGTTTAACAGCCTCTGTTCAGGCAGGACCACCTCCAGCTCGCACCCCGGCTGGGGGCTGATGCCACCGTTGGGGTAGAAGTCCACATGTCCAATGGGTTTGTTGAACCCTGGAAGAGGCAATGTCTTGTAGACAGTCACACCAATCACTTAGGTAGTACAATTAAATAAATAACTAACTAACTAAACTTCACGCCACTTCCCTAGCGGGGTAGACAGAGAGAACCGAACGCCATATGGCACGATCCTTACACACCTCAATTAAATAAATGATAATAAATAAATTCTCCAGACTGACACACCAATTCCCTAGTTCCAAGCTAAGCTTATGCTTCTGCTATGGATACTATGTAAACGGATAAACATACTTAAATACCTAAATTCATCCATGACTCGAGAACAAATGTCCATGTTCATCACACGAAACATTTGCCACTAGCGAGATTCGAACCCGCGACCCTGTTATGTCCCAGGCGAACATGGGCACCCCTTTTGATATACTTACCAAAGATACCAGCGTCAGTGTGTATGATGTCCACAAACTGCCCGTCCGAGGGGTCCAGACGCTGAGCGAGCGGCAGGTGGCTGAACAGCGGCAGCGCGGGGTCCAGCCCGGTGATGCGGGATACTTTACCTGTATATGTGATGTATATAAGCAGATGAGTTTTGGATCTCTTTTTAATAACATAAGGTCATACTGACACACCTTTTCCTCATGGGGGTAAGCTGAGACGACATACTTACCTTTGCTATGATTCTGACAGCCAGAATCTTGCCCTAATTTTTCTTACAATATTTCGCAATTTTCAAGAACTACATAAATTATCATGAGACTGCAACTCATGATAATTTATATAGTTCTTGAAAATTGCGAAATATTTAAACCAACTGTCTATAAATCCATACACACATCACGCTCATAATCCCCGAAGGAGTAGGCAGAGTCAAAGGAGCAGCAAGTCCCTTAACCCACATTCAGCCAAAAATAATACTGGGCTAGGTTAAAAATTGTGAAATGTAGTGACAAGACAACCCGATATACCATTAGTCGCCTTTTACGACATGCTAGGCAAGAAACACAGTTGGCACATTCTTTTTAAGTCCCAGACCAACACGGGACATGAGCATCAAGATGTTTTACATTACCTGATTTAATGGCATATCCAGCGACACCAGCTGACTGTCCGCCCAGGCTGTGCCCGATCAGATGCGTCGTGTTCAAGTTCATACCCCTGAAATATTCATACATGATTCAGGAAAGCTCTTCTAGCAAGGGAAACATTTCTTCTTGATCATCATCATCCCAGCAGTACGTTCTGTTCCTATTCGTGGTCTGCTGGGACCATGGTAGTATATTTAGCGAATCTAGTTATTTATTTGAAGCTACCTGATATTCCTAACCCTTAATTGGGTAAACAGAAATTGGATTCATCACCATTCTTTTGCCCTTCTCCCAGTTTATCTGGGGTCGGCGCAGCATGTCTTCCTCTTCCACACGTCACGGTCAGCCGTCATCAAGCTATCCACTCCTATTGCACTTATATCATCTTTCACACAATCCATCCATCTATTCTTTGCACTTCCTTTGGATTATGGATACACATCCGTAGTAATCTGGATGCGGTGGTAGCTCAATGGTAAGAATAGGAACACAGTTGGCACTTCCTTTTCAAATTCCATACCATGGGAAGCTGTTAAATATCCTATTTGACATAGACTAACCTGCTGACCATGTAGTCTATGAACTTGGCAGCGAAGTTGCCGATATACCAAGTGTTTTCTGCCGCCGTGAAGTACCAGGGACCGGCTTCTAGGCGGCTAATGTCCAGGATTATGAAGTTGGTCTGCCCTCTCAGCATGTAGGCTGTGGATACTCTAAGTTATTAGGGTTTTGAATGTATGGGTATGTAATGTATATCAGGCTTATAAGATTAGTGGTTCATTTGTAGGCCTAAGCATAAAAATATTTAATAAACTGCCTCAAAATGTTATTGAATTACCCACGCATAAATTTAAGTCTTATATTAAATCATGTTTAATAAGAAAAGGTTACTACAAAATAGATGATTATTTAAATGATAAAAATGTTTGGACAAGATGATCTGCTCGCATGCACAGTGAAATTTTTAGTCATGTTATATTAATGTACCACATATTAGAGATATGTAAAACATGTTTAAAAAAAAGGCTATCTGTTGAGTTTCTTGCGGCACCTCTTCTCATCAGGCCATTCACGTCGAGGTGCTGGTAGGGTAAAAAAGTGTGACGTGCAAAAGAATTTGTTACAAATCTACTTGCAGAAATAAATAATTTCATTTCATTTCATTTATGATTAGAATAAGCGATGGTTGACACGGCATGCTTGTGTACCGGTGACACCTTTGAGGACTGGTCTGCTCTGGTTAAGCTTTTGATTATATTCGATACTAGCAGCGCCTCGCGGTTTCTCCCGCGTAGTTCCCGTTCCCGTAGGAATACGGGGATAAAATATAGCTTATGTTACTCGCTGATAAAGTGGCTTTCCATTGGCGAAAGAATTTTTAAAATAGGTCCAGTAGTTTCGGAGCCTGTTCAATACAAACAAACAATCAAATATTTCCTCTTTATATTAGTATAAATAAATTAATCTTATTTGAGACATTGATTTTGATTGTGTGATTTCGTTTAGAACATACACCATGTTAATTTTGACGCTGCCGCGCTGGAAAATGTAGCTATTGAGTCTCCTGTCAGTTTGTTCTCGGTATAATTAAATTCAAATTCAAAATATCTTTATTTATATGGGCTTCAAGAAAGCATTTATAAATAGTCAATATACATAAAAAAAGTATAAGAAATAATACTACCACCGGTTCGGAAGGTAGACTCTATCGAGAAGAAACCGGCAAGAAACTCGATAGTTACTCTTTTAAATGCCAAATTTTACAAATTTGTAAACTTAATTAATCTATACTTACTCTAGATATCACTGCAGATGAACACTTCATTATGAAGTTAACCATAGATCCTTATCATTTGTCAATCAACTTTCTGAACCGGTGGCAGAGATTTAAAGGCCCACATAAAAAGACATTTCTAATTAAAATATTAAGAACCGTATTGCCGTGCGGCCTCTCTCTATCCGTCGTCTAGTACATGTCATTGCTGAAACCATTAATGGTTAAACCCTGACTCACACTGTCTGACCAGTAGGCCGCTGCCATCATCAGGCTGCTCCAAGAAAGCTCCGAAGTAGATCACCGTCGGGTCGTGGAAGTCGAAGTTGGACGCGAAGAGGGCCTCGTCATCGTCTATCTTCAGTTCTTGGAACACTGTTGGGTTGTGTCTGGAACCGAATTATCAGTTCAATTACTTTATAACTGTTGCTCGCGACTTCGTCCACACAGAATTTAATAATCTACTATGTACTGAGACTAATTTTTTTTTTAGAAAAGTACTTCCACACAAAATTCCACGCAATAAATTTTTTTTTTTTTTAGCGTGAAATTAGTTTCTAATTATTTCCTTTTTTATGATTATAGTAGTTAAGGGTACTCCTTGTGACATCACGAATGGAAGTCTTTTGAAAATCGGTACAGCCGTTATAGACTTCATCGGAGCACAGACAAAACTTTACAAAATTTTTTTGGTCTTTGCTATAAGCTATAAGCAAAGACCAAAATAAATTAATAAATAGGCTAGATGACTAAAAAATTCTGCTTAGTCCGTCAGTTAGATTATAAAAAAATATTGAACACGTATTTTTTAATTTATTTGTCAAACAAACATTGACGAAGATACAATGCTTACAAGTTGCGCGTGACGTCACACCTACGTACAATTTTAACAAAGTAGTGACGTCGCAAGCCCCCACTCCAAAACTTTGATGCTCATTATCTTTGTGATTTTTTTGTTAATTTGATAAAGCGAAAAACATGTGTCTAGTATTTTTGTATAATCTAACTGACGGACTAAATAGAATTATAGTTTTTTAATGCAGTCATCCCTATTGGTTATAGTGTAATCAAGCTATCTAGCTAGATCTAGCTAACTATAGCATGCACTATACCTGGTGAAGAGTCTGAAGGCTATATCGTTGGTGTCTCGCACGAAAGGGCATTTCGCCTTATCGACAGGCAGGATCTGGAGTAGGGAGTCTTCGAACTGCACTCCAGGTGGTCCTGTAAAGATTTGAAGGTTTTATAATAGTTACCAATCACTAGTTGGACTGCTTGGTCTTCCAGGGGTTTTGAAACTCAATTATCCTATACATACTACCATCTCCCTCGCAATCCCCGAAGGGGTAGGCATAGTACAAAGAGCATCAGTTTCATTGACCACGTTTCGGCAACAATAAAACTGGGTTGGGTTTGATGGAAGATGGACAAAATAGTGACTACTTGACACGAAATAGTGACAAGTGGACTTGTGACAATTTTGTCAGATTTACAAGAAATAGTGACAATTTTGTCAGAATCACAAACCGATTACCCGATGCACCATTAGTCGCCTTTTACGACTTGCTAGACAGGAACACAGTTGGCACATTTTTTTAAAGTTCCAGACTAATATGGGACATGAAAATATTAATATAATAATGTGTAATAATCTATACTTAATCATCTTCCTAGCGTTATGTCCCGTGCTCAGACGGGGCCTCTTAGACCATGATCCAGGATTTGGCGAGTCTGGTAATCACATGGAAGCGACTGCCGATCTGACCTTCGTAACCCTAAGGTAGGGGAACCAGACAATTTTTGGATCATGGTTACAAATCCAAATTGTTTAAATTTGCAGGTTTCATCACGTTGTTTTCCCTCACCGTCGAGCTAGTGGTATAAATACGTACGTAGATTTGAAAAATCCAGAGGTACGTGCCCGGGTTTGAACCCGCACTCCTCGGTTAAGAGGCGCGTGCTCTTACCATTGAGCTACCACCGCTCTTTATATACTACTACTAATAATTGCTACTAATAATCTATACTTACTATACAAATATAATAAAGCTGAACAGTTTATTTGTTTGCTTGAACGCGCTAATCTCAGAAACTACTAGTCCGATTAGAAAAAATATTTCAGTGTTAGATAGCCCATTTATCGAGGAAGGCTATAGGCTATATAACATTAACCATTAAATCATTAGCGTTTCGCTTTATCATCAACCGATTTTGGATTTAGTTACGAATTCACAAGATGTGTCAAACGCAACAGCTTACACAACGCGATGTTTCCATAGACAATGGTCTATAACGTGTAGAGTCTGCGGTGGAGTTTCGGTTGTCTGTGCGTCGTAAATTTGAATTGGCAATTGGCGAACGGCTAAATGTGTTACTGTTGAGTTTTGCTTGCGAAATCGTGTGCGATTGAGCTTAAATCTGAGTTACTTTAGTGGATGAATAGGGATGTTGACTGGCTAGTCAATTGAGATACTTTTTAAGAGCTGTGAAAACGAAATCACTTCATTGATTTTGTATGGGCTTGTCAACGTCTGACGTCACTAGTTTGTATAGTCAACTGACTTAATATTAAGCAGTTTTTGTAAAATTAAAAATCTTAGACTCAATATGATACAAAATCAATAAGGCTTACCAGCATACGGTACTTTCTTTTTCAGAATTAATATTTCAAAATTAAATATAATGGGTGTCAACATTCCAATTGCGTTACACACACCACGTCCCCTGGGGGGGACGAGCAGTGGCGTCGCTGGGTAACAAAGGTCCCTGGGGCAAAACAGAAACTGGAGCCCATGGGCGTATGCAGCTTTAGATCCAGGCGACATTTTTTTTTCCTAGGGGTGGGGAAGGCTGGTTTTAGGGCCCCCCAGCTTGGGGGCCCCGAGGCATTGCCACGTCCTGCCCTTGGGTAGCTACGCCACTGGGGACGAGATGGTTATTTGGGACTCCCAGGGACCTCTGGATCAGGAGGCCAAGATGGCACCGGCCGGGGTATACCCACTACTCCGGGGTGCATCGTCCACGCCGACTGAGGCTTCGCGGGTGCCCCTAAGGAATCCTCCGCTAGGCCTCAGCGTCAGCCCGCTAACGGGCGCCCGCGCCAAGCGTGTGACGACGCAGTGTGGAAATATTTGCGTTGACACAACTTAGGTATGGCTTACTGAGAACTCTTTGAACCTATGCTTACAAATACAAGAACATATGTAAACTTGTGAATGTTTTTAGGAAATTACCATACATAACATCACGCCCATAATCCCCGAAGGGGTAGGCAGAGTCAAAGGGGCAGCATGCCCGTTCAACCACATTCAGCCAAAAATAAAGCCGGGCTGGGTTGTGAAAAAGCACTGACAAGCGGCTAACCTGTCGCTTACACAATCACACACCCAAACCCCGATATACCATTAGTCGCCTTTTACGACATGCTAGGCAAGAACCACAGTTGGCATATTCTTTTTAAGTCGCAGACCAACATGGGACAGTGGGCTGGGTTGGATGAAAAGCTGTAAAGAAGGAGTGACAAGTGGCTAGCTCGTCGCCTACTCAGTCACATACCCAAAAGCCCGTAAACCATTAGTCGCCTTTTACGACATGCTAGACAAGAACCACAATCGGCACATTCTTTTTTTTTTATCCCAGATTAACATGGGCAATGGGCGTGTTTGTATGTATGTACATACATACATAACATGTCGCCCGTAATCACCGAAGGGGTAGGCAGAGTCAAAGGGACAGCAGGCCCTCTTAACCACATTCAGCGGAAAAAAGAAATGGTCTGTAAAATTAAAAGAAAATTATAATTTTCTTTGCATGTATAGTGACTCTTCTGGTACTATTAGTTAAGTCGGGGATTATGTATATCTCTGCGTAACGTCCTGGCCTTAGCATGTAGTTTGACCGGAATTCTAGTTAAGTGCAAGTTAAGTTGCGTTGCGTAACTTAAAGGAAAATGGCGGTTGGAGATAGCTTGAGTTAGGTGTCAATTTAATATTGCTATTGGTCATCTTCCTTGTTTTTAGTGTGCCGTTGGTCGAGTTGTCGAATACTGGTGACAAAACCGAGTGTCGCGGGTTCGCATCTTTTTCTTCCTAGTTTTTAGTGACAGGCTCGTTGGTCGAGTGGTCAGGGAGGTGACCGAGGGGGTTCGAATCCCGCTAGGGGAAAAGTTTCGTGTGCTAAACATGGCCTTTTATAGATAGAGTCATGGATGTTTATAAACGTATTTAAGTATGTCTATCCGTTCACTTAGTATCCATAGCACAAGCATTTATGCTAAATTTGGGACTAGGGAATAGGCTAGATGACTAAAAAATTCTGCTTAGTCCGTCAGTTAGATTATAAAAAAATATTGAACACGTATTTTTTTATTTATTTGTCAAACAAACATTGACGAAGATACAATGCTTACAAGTTGCGCGTGACGTCACACCTACGTACAATTTTTACAAAGTAGTGACGTCGCAAGCCCCCACTCCAAAACTTTGATGCTCATTATCTTTGTGATCTTTTGTTAATTTGATAAAGCGAAAAATATGTGTCTAGTATTTTTGTATAATCTAACTGACGGACTAAATAGAATTATAGTTTTTTTAATGCAGTCATCATCCCTATTATTATGTCAGTCTAGTCAGTATTATATCTCTCGGTCAGGGTCTACTTTGCCCATGATCCTGGATCTAGCGAGTCTGGTTATAATATTAAAGACGGTCGTTCAATGGTTCAATGGCAGATCTAGGCAGGGCTTTTACATACAATATTATTGATTAATAGACCAGAAGGTAAGGTAAGGTTTGAGCGATGGTAGCTCATTGGTAAGGACACGCGCCTCTTAACCGAGGAGTGCGGATTTAAACCCGGGCACGTACCTCTGGATTTTTCAAATCTATGTACGTATTTATACTAATAGCTCGACGGTGAGGGAAAACATCGTGATGAGACCTGCAAATTCAAACTTTTTTGGATTTGTAACCATGATCCAAAAATTGTCTGGTTCCCCTATCTTAAGGTTACGAAGGTCAGATCGGCAGTCGCTTCAATGTTATTAACCAGACTCGCTAAATCCTGGATCATGGTCTAAGCGGACCCCGTCTAAGCACGGGACATAGCGCTAGTAAGATGATGAATAGACCAGAAGGTACCTTGGCACACGAGTACTTCCTGTTAATAGTAAATGTTATAAAAAAAAATGAGTCGAATTGAGAACCTCCTCTTTTTTTTTGAAGTCGGTTAAAAAGCTTAGCGCGAAACTGTAATTCTCCCTGGCCCGTTGGTCGAGTGGTCAGAGACCCTGGCCACGAAACCGAGGGTCGCGGGTTTGAATCCCGCTAGGGGCAAAGGGGTTGGATGGAAAGCTGTGAAAAAAGGAGTGACAAGTGGCTAGCTCGTCGCCTACTCAGTCACATACCCAAAAGCCTGTAAACTATTAGTCGCCTATTACGACATGCTAGGCAAGAACCACAGTTGGCACATTCTTTTTTTTTTGTCCCAGATCAACATTGCCAAGTCCCAGACCAATATGGGACCCTCTGTTATTATGAAGGAAGTCGTTTCACGTGTAAACCTAGTTCCTCGTAGCTCATTAGATTGCATTTCTACAAACCACATATTATTACCCTTACATAAACGGTAGTTATGACGGTAATAAACAACATATAATATCCTCCTAACCGATTTCGGTCACGGAGCAGGATTAGGTCAACGCAGGAGATGTTATAGTGCACAATAAGTGTGTGCGCAAACGCAGATGCACTCTCTGTTCCTTCACTCTCATAGTCCGGTGAGACGGCACCGGCATGACCGGAGGGAGGATCCTGACCTCTCTGTCCATGTCAGTCGGAAGACAACATTTTTTCCTTACCAAGATCCTTTCGGACCTCCCAAGCACATCATCATCATCATCTTCCTAGCGTTGTGTCCCGAGATTTTCCTTCTTCGCCGAGCTAGTGGTATAAATATGTACATATAGATTTAAGAAATCCAGAGGTACATCCTCGGATTTGAAACCGCACTCAGTTATGAGGCGCGTGAGCTACAAACGCTCTTAAATTATACTATATATACAATATAAATTACATTATATATTTTAATTTAAAATCGGTAAAATATCTTAAACCTTAAAGAAATATAAAAGAGTGGATTTGCCCATATGAAAAAAATGCTTTGGTTCGGCGTCAGGAAAACAAGGTGACTTGAGTGCATAGCCCGAGGTGTCGTTATATCTGTTGCATTCAATAAAACTGCAATAAAAATGCATTTTTTATCGATCTCGCAACAGACTTCACGCTTCGCGGCCCACCTATTTGGCGCACACACTTGCATAATATTGTTGCACATTTTATGTAAACTTGTTTGTTGATTGCTGTGACTATCACTGATGGGTTTGGGTAAACAAAGCGGTTCTAGGGGGTAAGGACAGTGGGGGACTGGGGGGCGGAAGGGGCGGTCCGCACCGGGCCTCTGGTCCTGGGGGGCCTCATATTATCTCTAAGTTCCTCTAATCATCCTAAGCCCCGGGCCTAAAACAGGCTTAGCCCGCCACTGCGTGAAGTTTAGTTAGTTTATAGTTTTTAGAAATAAACACAAACTTGCTGTTCCAAACCATAGACTCCAGAAGAGTGGTAATACATTTATTGGTCTTAGTATTAAAATATTAAATAAAATTCTAGAAAGTCTACTAACATTACCTTCACATAAGTTCAAATTGTGCATTAAAGCGTTTTTAATGAGTAAGGGCTTCTATAAGATTGAAGACTTCCTACATAACAAGCATATACCTATGTTTTTCATAATGAAGTGTTCACCTGCAGTGTTGTTACCTAGTAAGTGTAGATTATTAATTAAGAAATTTTAAGGCGTTTAAAAGAGTAACTATCGAGTTTCTTGCCGGTTTCTTCTCGATCAAGTTCTTCTTGACCAGTTCTCTTCCCTCTGAACCAGTGGTAGATACTTAATGTTTTCTTTTCTGTTTATATTTGACTATTTATTGAAAGCTTTTTTGAACTTATTTGACTTTATTGAATTGCTTTTTTGAAGCCTATATAAATAAAGTGATTTGGAATCTTTGAGTTAGTTTTAAAGGAATATTTCAAGATCGCACTTAACTAACTATACCATAATGTTGTTCAATACCTATCTAGGTGACACACATTTCTAGACACAAGAAATCTAGTACGATAAAGTTAAGACTTATTGCAAAGATGTGTAAAACGTCTGTGAATGTGTTTTTTTGCAACTTTCCCATGAGTGTAGACGGTATGTTGGTAATCCTACGTCTGTTAAGATTATGCTAGCTTAGCCTGTGGCTCTGCCCGTGCGCTGTTGGAATTTGGTCTGCTACTAACTAACTAACTAAACTTCACGCCACTTCCCTAGCGGGGTAGGCAGAGAGAACCGAACGCCACATGGCACGATCCTTACACACCTCACTCGCCTCTTCAACATTCATAATCCTTTTCATACAAGCTCTACCATTTTTTAATGACTCCTAACATCACCTTCTTTTTAAAACGACCAATCTGTTACTTGAGATTTTATATTAACAGGCCGGCCGGATCTATATGTTTTTCCGGGATGAAAATTAGTCTATGTAATTTAATAAATAAATAAAAATAAATATCCGACTACATCACATACATTGATCTCACTCCGAGGTAAGTAGCTTAAGCACTTGTGTTACGGATATCAGAATCAACAGTGGTATTACAAATATATACTTAAATATTGGATATTAACACCCAGACACAGAACAAACACAAGTATTCATCATACGAATATTTGTCCTGGGTGGGAATCGAGCCCACAACTCTTGGCGCATGGGGCAGGGTCACTACCGAATGCGCCATCGAGCCAGTCAATTTTATTCCAATGTAACTGAACACGTAATCAAAACGGACATATGTTTATTCAAAAACTGTTTTACCTCGGTGCGGGATCGAACCCGCGCCTCTTGTGTCCAACGAAACGTCTGAACTATTACACTAATAAAATTTTATAATAAAACAATTTTTTGTCTAACCCAGCCCAGTTTTTTTTGGCTGAATGTGGTTAAAGGGCCTGGCTGCTTTCACTCTGCCTACCCCTTCGGGGATGTTAGGCTATGTATAATAAAACATCTACATACAGAGTACTAGGTCCCTTTAACAAATTTTTGCCAAAAATACCGAGTACTAGTTTCTGCCCGCGGCGTTGCGCGTGGTACATCGATGAAACATAACTTATATGTTATTCTAATGTATAAGCTATACTATTGCTAAGTAGCTCATTAAAATCCATGCAGTACTTTTTGCGTGAAAGAGTAACAAATATCCACATACATCCATCCATACATACAAACTTTCGCGTTTATAATATTAGTACTTAAGATATGACGTTCGGTTCTCTCTGCTTACCCGTATAGGGAAGTGGCTTGAAGTTTAGTTAGTTAGTTATATAATTACAAAACGAATACATAATCAGTCGCCTTTTACGACATGCTAGGCAAGACACAGTACGTTCTTTTTAAGAGCTAGTGTTAAAATCACACTTATACACATAACATCACGCCCGTAATCCCCGAAGGGGTAGGCAGAGTCAAAGGGCTGCTGTCCCTTTGACCGCATTCAGCCAAAAACAAACCTGGCTTAGATGGACAATGTGAAAAAGTAGTGACAAGTGGCTAGCTCGTCGCCTACACAATCACATACCCAAAACCCGATACACCATTAGTCGCCTTTTACAGCATGCTAGGCAAGAAACACAGTTGGCAAATTCTTTTTAAGTCCCAGACCAAGAGGGGACACTTACGGGAGAATCGGAACATAGTGTTTATTAATTGCACATTAAGAATAAAAATAACTTAGAAACCTGTAAATTTAACAATTAACATTTTATTGCAAAATTTTCACAAATTGCGCTTTTCGATTCTAGTCACTTTTATTCCAAGGGTGCGAAATTTATTAAATACAAAATAAAAACTCACGTATAACAGACAGAAAACAAGCCAATGACATCGACGGCTGCATCTTCCCGCTCGAAATTCGACTTGTCCAACCAAAAGCTCGGATGCCGCGAAAAATATGATATGTCAAACGAAATTTAAATGCTTCGAAAACACGACTTAACAAACTAAAAAGGTCCGATGCCGCGTAAAATCTTATTTGTCAGCGAAAGGAGGTTGAATGTCGTGAAAAAGTCAATTAGTCAATCGAAAAAGGTTGCATTTCAAGAATTACAAATAGCAACTCCCGCGCTGTATTCGAATTTGGAATGCGTTTGCGCGCGCGCGTCTCTCAGCCGGTGTGGCGGTGTCGGGGTGACTTTTCCCACTACGATTTTCTTGGGACGGGTTTAGGCGGTGGGGTTAATCTTCGCGACTTGTGTGGACGTACTAGCTGACAAAGGAAATGTTGTTCTGCCGTTAAATAAGGGGTGGGGGTAGGAGGGTGAAAAATACTGTGCGACCTATTCTTATACCTATCAAGTATACAAAAAAGCCATTAAAATCGGTCGAGCCGTTTCGGAAGAGCTCGACCTTATACACCGTGACACGAGATTTTTATCTATAGTATAGATTCTTATATATATATAATATTATAAAGAGGACAGATTTTATTGTTTGTTTGTATCGAATAGGCTCCGAAACTACTGGACCGATTTGAATAATACTTTCACCATTGGAAAGCTACTTTATCAGCGAGTAACATAGGCTATATTTTATCCCCGTATTCCCACGGGAACGGGAACTACGCGGGTGGAACCGCGGATTGCTGCTAGTTTATTATAAGGCTAGTTACACAACCTAATGGTTTATTGACTTAGACTACGCATCGGACGCGAGAAGTCCTAGTTCGAATACGTACCGGGACAAATCGTTGTTGAGGAAGCAAGCGTTTGTCTCTGGTCTGGGTGTTATGGTACTTTACTTCCCAACTTCAAAGGTAGGATGACTTACATCTCAATTTATTTAACCCGATTATGTGTCATTGATTGTTAGTCGGAACGAAGTTCGCCGGGTCATATTTTATATAATAACATTAACACTCATATCGCTCGGCAGACGACCATTCGATATAAACTAATTGTAAGCAATTAACGGCCATATTTGAGTAACCACGTTGACGTTAAGAGCTGGACCTCTCGTTTCCTCGTAGGGACCGGTGGCGCAAGACTACCTTTCGCTAATCGCTCAGTAGATGCAGAAGTGGCCAAGCTGTTGTAAACGTCGCGTCGGATAAGTTTATTTATTATTATCTGTATTTTTTTATTTTATGCATGCTCCGGTGGTTCGGACATGTGGAAAGAATGGATGACGAAAGATTGACTAAACAGATATACATTGCGAATGTGGAAGGATGTAGGAGCCGTGGAAGGCCCAGGCTCACCTACCACGACCAGATTAGTCGTGTATTAAAAGAAGGTGATGTTAGGAGTCATAAAAATCGTAGAGCTTGTATGAAAAGGATTATGAATGTTGAAGAGGCGAGTGAGGTGTGTAAGGATCGTGCCACATGGCGTTCGGTTCTCTCTGCCTACCCCGCTAGGGAAGTGGCGTGAAGTTTAGTTAGTTATTTAGGGACTTTGGTCCATAGACATGCCAGTCCCATCGAATCTTAACCTATGATGCTGTACATTTTAAATTATCGTTCTATATTTACGTAGGAGGCTTAATCCTGCGTCACGTCGGATAAGTTAAAACTGTTTTACGTGCGGATAAGCTTGTAGTGGCATGTGCGATATGTCTGAACGAATTTAAAAATCGATTTTCAATCGATTTCTCAAAAAAATTTGCGATTTTGAAAATCGTTCTAACAAAACTTAATGATAACTTAGTCATTGTAAACGAATAGGAATCAAATCAAATCAAATTATTTTTTTTTTGTAAATAAATAAATATCAGACTACATCACTACATAGATCTGACTCCGAAGTAAGTAGCTTAAGCACTTGTGTTACGGATATCAGAATCAACAGTGGTATTACAAATATATACTTAAATATTAAATATTAACACCCAGACACAGAACAAATGCAAGTATTCATCTCACGAATGTTTATCCTGGGTGGGGATCGAACCCACAACTCTTGGCGCATGAGGCAGGGTCACTACCGAATGCGCCATCGAGCTTGTCTAATTTATTTGCTTACTGAGTGCACATAGTACCTAAGTTAGTGATCAAACCTGCATATTCAAAATAACCATGGCCGTGTTACCATGGTCGAAATAAAATCAAATAATCCTACTAATTCGAAGAACTGTGGTAGCTCAATGGTAAGAACACGCGCCTCTTAACCGAGGAGTGCCGGTTCAAACCCCGGCACGTACCTCTGGATTTTTCAAGTCTATGTACGTATTTATACCACTAGCTCGACGGTGAAGGAAAACATCGTGATGAAACCGGCAAATTCAAACAACTTTGGATTTGTAACCATGATCCGAAAATTGTCTGGTTTCCATATATAAGGGTTACGAAGGTCAGAACGGCAGTCGCTTCAATGTAATTATCAGACTCGCTAAATCCTGGATCATGGTCTAAGCGGACCCCGTCTAAACACGGGACATAACGCTAGGAAGATAATTATTGTGCTCACCGTGCAATGCCGGGGCGCGTCGCTAGTTCTTATAAAGCAGGAAAAACACTAGTTGAATACCCCTGGCTTGTCCACGGTGATGTAACGCCACAATTTTCATATCGATCTAAGGACTGGATTTAGCATATTTGCATTTTTCGCGTAAAAGTCGTTTAGACGTTGTCGAAAAGTGACCTAGAGTCGGAAAGTGTAGCCACGCTGAAGCCGCATTGGTTGTGGTATTACTAGGTCGAATTGACCGGGTAACTACAGGGGAACTGGACAAATTGGATCATAGACTTTGCAAAGAGTATAATGAAATACAACACAGTGTACCAATGGTTGACATTTTCAATGACTCCTCCAAAACATTTAAAAATAAATTGATCCATTATTACTGTTCTCGGTCTACCAGCACATAGATTGACACCTAACACTGATTTAATCTGTGGACAAGTTGAGTGGGTATATAATACATTATATATTATGTGTTTATATAACTTACCTTAAATAAGCGGTGGTAGCTCAATGGTAAGGACACGCGCCTCTTAACCGAGGAGTGCGGGTTCAAACCCGGGCATGTACCTCTAGATTTTAAAAAAAATCTATGTACATATTTATACCACTAGCTCGACGGTGAGGGAAAACATCGTGATGAAACCTACAAATTCAAACAACTTTGAATTTGTAACCATGATCCAAAAATTGTCTGGTTCCCCTATCTTAGGGTTACGAAGGTCAGATCGGCAGTCGCTTCAATGTAATTACCAGACTTGCTAAATCCTGGATCATGGTCTAAGCGGACCCTGTCTAAGCACGGGACATAACGCTAGGAAGATGATGATATAACTTACCTTAAATTTAAATATATAAAATAATTAATCTGCTTTATATTAATTTTAGTCTAGTTACTGGAAAACCACTGTTTTAGAGAATGTTGTGTATACCTATAATTGGCGGTCATATTTAAACTATAACCTCTGTTAAACTTTACTATGAGTGTATTGCTGTTGGTGTACCATTTATAATAAATAAATAAATAAATAAATAAATAATAGACTAGTAGTATGTTCTACACATCCATAGTGTTTTGCATGTGCCAGTTTCATGTTGGTCAGTAATTTAAAAAAGAATATGCCAACTGTGTTCCTTGTCTAGCATGCCGTATGGCGACTAATGGTATATCGGGTTTTGGGTGTGTGATTGTGTAGGCGACGAGCTAGCTACTTGTCACTACTTATTCACAATTTTCCATCTAACCCAGCCATGTTTTTTTTTTTTGCTGAATGTGTTTAAGAGGGCTATCTGCCTTCGACCATGCCTACCCCTTCGGGGATTGCAGGCGTGATGTATGTGTGTAATGATTTAAATGATTAGGCAACTGCGCAGGAGTGCATAATTGTCTGCGCAAACATTGGTGCACTCTGTTCCTTCGCTCTCATAGTCTGTTAATGTTTCAAATTCATCATTTCAAGCATCGTTTAATCGCCCCAAGCGAATCCCGTTTTTCTGATAGCCGCCTAATTGACCGGTTACTGCGTAACGATATCGTTTTTCATCGGAACAGTTACCGCGTAACGCGCCGTAACGTACGGATCTGTGATTAGACGTTCATCATACGTTATTAAAGTGATGGCTCCACAGAATAACTATTAAGTGGTGGTGCCAAGTTGGCGTGGCAGTGGAGCCACAATCCTGCGAAGTAACGCTAGATTACGTGTACACTGCTTCTGTCTAAATGTGCACTTTATTCCTTCTGAAAAATATGACGCCATCTATTGGCGACAAGAAAAAAATTCTCAACATTTGAATTTGGATTACGAATGGTCTTAACTATTTTTTTTATCTTATAATAAATCTGTAGAGAGGTCAATTCTGTACATGAAATATATTTTCAAAATAACTATCAGGGGGTGATTAGTGATCGATACTGATGCCAAAAATGCAATCAGTAAAATTTTTGTCTGTCTGTCTGTCTGTATGTTCCTTATAGAAACAAAAACTACTCGACGGATTTTAACGAAACTTGGTACAATTGTTCTTCATACTCCTGGGCAGGTTATAGTATACTTTTCATCACGCTACAATCAATAGGAGCAGAGTAGTGAAGGGAAATGTTGAGAAAACGGGAGAAGTTACTCCATTTTTTAAGCTCCCGTCGCGTGTGCAGCCTTAATGGTTAAAGTTTCATAGAAATCATGTATGACGGAAATAGTCTTTATAATATTAACCATAAACGCGGGTGACACCGCTGGCACAGCTAGTAGATAATAATACCGTTTTTTCAAAAGATTAAAGGTATGTTTTCTGATAAAATAAGCTGTTTTTGATTAAAATAACATTGCTTATCTCTAGTGTAATATGTTAATGGCCGTCCATTAATCATGTGAGGCTTAAAGGGGGGAGAGGGGTCCGAAAAAAAATCACCAAATATCACAAGGGGGACGGGGGTTGATGGAGATATCACGTGTTTTTATTTTCGAAACCGCAATACATTTATTTTTACAATCTTGCAAAATTGCGTAAACTGATAACCATATTTTTTTATGAAGTACTAAGAATGTCAACAATCATGTCAATTCCTGTCCTGCCAATAATCCAAGAAATATAACTTAGACATCCTCACGCGGGGGTCGAGAGGAATTCTCTGCGTGATGCGCGAAAAAACCTTCTTACAATAAAAACATATCTACTTAGCATGTCATGTCTAAAAAGTTGCTAAAATCATTACGTGATTAAGTCAAAGTCAAAGTCAAAATACTCTTTATTTATATAGGTTTGAAACAAACACTTATAAATCGTCAATTCAATAGGAAAATCAACTGATAATATGAATCTACCACCGGTTCGGAATGTTGCTTCTACCGAGAAAAAACCGGCATGAAACTCGGTAGTTACTCTTTTCAACAACATATTTTACAGGGGTGTATAGATCATATTTGCATTTGAACCATGTCGTGAAGTCGGCTTGTCAGACACCAAAATATAAAATAACGATGTTTACAAAATTTAAGCATAAATTAACCGAACCAGAGCAGACCAGTCCCTATAGGTGGCACCTGTTCCCAAGCATGATGTATGTGTCAGCCATCGCTTCACTCAACCATATTAACCCGATTAATGGATTATTAATGGAGTATGTGTGAGTTTGACTGAAGCACGGGACATAACGCTAGGAAGACGATGATGTGTGAGTTTGACTTCATCAGTTCTCACACTAATTTTGTGACATGCCACTTCTACTAGTTTTTCCTGTTTTGTGGATGGCCTAATAGGTATCTCAATCAAATCTGTTTTACCTTATTTGACTCATGAGGGAATTCTAAGAGCATCGTTTACATGTGGACAAATCCGTAGCGGTGGCTAGTAGTAATATAAATGTTCTTCTCGATAAGCTCGATAGCTCATACGGTAGTGACCCTGCCCTATGCGCCAAGAGTTGTGAGTTCGATCCCCACCCAGGACAAACTTTCGTGTGATGAATACTTGTGTTTGTTATGTGTCTGGGTGTTAATATCCAATATTTAAGTATATACTCGTATTTGTAATACTAGTGTTGTTTCTGATATCCGTAACACAAGTGCTTAAGCTGAGCGGTGGTAGTAAGGACGCGCGCCTCTTAACCGAGGAGTGCGGGTTCAAACCCGGCACGTACCTCTGGATTTTTCAAATCAATGTACGTATTTATACCACTAGCTCGGCGGTGAGGGAAAACATCGTGATGAAACATGCAAATTCAAACAACTTTGGATTTGTAACCATGATCCAAAAATTGTCTGGTTCCCCTATCTCAGGGTTACGAAGGTCAGTTCGGCAGTCGCTTCAACGTAATTACCAGACTCGCTAAATCCTGAATCATGGTCTAAGCGGACCCCGTCTAAACACAGGACATGACGCTAGGAAGATGAAGTGCTAAAGCTTCTTATCCCGGAGTCAGATCAATGTATGTGATGTAGTCTGATATGAATAGTTGTATTTATTGTTACAGAGCCATTTGTGGCCGGATTGAGGCGTACATCGACTCGCTGCCGCCACCGTTCCAGCTGCAGAGGCCCCTTCTGGCGCGAGCGGCCAGCACGGAGGCCCGCACGCCGGCGCGGGCCCCCTCCTTCAGCGTGTGCTGGTGTTCTACCACACCGGTAAGTCTTAGTCATGTAAGTCTATAGTCAATACTTAGCTTAGACTTGTAACGTGTAACTTGAAATATATAGCAAAACTAGCTGATCCGGCGCACTTCGTAACGCCCCGTTCTTGAATTTTCAATACCCATTTTTTTTTACGGCGCAACTTTTTTATTTTTCCTTTCACTTGACAATAACAAACACAACTAAAAAAGAATTAGCGAAATCGGTAAAGCCGTTCTCAAGCTTTGGGGTGGACCACCCACCCCAAATCTATAACTTGAGAACCTAATCACTTAGGGGTATGAAAAATAGATAACGACCGATTCTCAGAACCTTTTTTAACTATGCGATAGTGGAAGGATCTAGGAGCCGCGGAAGGCCCAGGCTCACCTACCACGACCAGATTGGTCGTGTGTCAACAGAAGGTGATGTTAGGAGTCATAAAAACCGTAGTGCTTGTATGTAAAGGATCATGAATGTTGAAGAGGCGAGTGAGGTGTGTAAGGATCGTGCCATATGGCGTTCGGTTCTCTCTGCCTACCCCGCTGGGAAAGTGGCGTGAAGTTTAATTAGTTAGTTAGTTAGAAGATAGATATTAAGAATCCGTATTTGAATCTTATTTGACTGGCTCGATGGCGCATTCGGTGGTGACCCTGCCCCATGCGCCAAGAGTTGTGGGATCGATCCCCACCCAGGACAAACATTCGTGTGATGAATACTTGTGTTTGTTCTGTGTCTGGGTGTTAATATCCAATATTTAAGTATATATTTGTAATACCACTGTTGTTTCTGATATCCGTAACACAAGTGCTTATGCTACTTTCCTCGGAGTCAGATCAATGTATGTGATGTAGTCTGATATTTATTTATTTTTATTTATTTATTTTTCTACCCAGATAGTGTGTAGATACCTAAGTATCTAGATTACCACTAGGTACCTAAATTCGTTTATGTAATTACGAATATAAACCCTTATGGTTAATATCCGTAATCGTATTTACAAGTGCCTTGTTGAAGTTTACGCAATTAAAGACATTTTGAACTTTGGTCTTTTTGCAACATGTGGAGTGATGATTGTGTGCCATCAGCTTCCAGAGATCGTGAACGCGACCACCGGCAAGCTGGAGAGCGGGCAGCCGTCGCTGCTGTGCAAGCAGAGCATGTTCGCGCGCTGGCAGTACCTGGTGCAGCGGCTGCCGCTGCTGCAGGAGGTAGGGGTGATAGTGTTGCGACTACGGGTGAGCTGGAAAGCGGGCAGCTGTCGCTGCTGTGAAAGTAAAGCATGTTCGCGCGCTGGCAGTACCTGGTGCTGCGGCTGCCGCTGCTGCAGGAGGTAGGAGGGACGATCGGGACGCGAGTACCAGCTGGAGAGCGGGTAGCTGGCGCTCACTTCACTAATGCAGAATATAGTTTGCTGATATAATGTTGAATGGAGTGATGTTAAGATAAGGTTTCCTGGCGTCAGGGGTGGAGGTCGTGGCTTGTTCCTCCATGATCTTCACGGAGAGGAAGAAGAGGAGTTTCTTGTGCCAGCAACGAAGTAGAGATATCTTATACTTATGGATTGCTTTATGCTCGATCTTGAGGAGTGGGAGATTCGTGTATCAGAAAAATTTGCGACTCTGCATCAAATTCCATCATGCTACGTTTTCAGTGGAGGGATTCTTAGAAGGTACTTAAGAAATGGGATTAGATTAAAAATTATTTTAATGAAGGCAGTTCCCTCGTATCATAGGCTTGATCCTTCAAAAGAATTGAAGTATGATTTCTTATAGTTACTTACATACACACATAACATCGCGCACGCACATAATCCCCGAAGGGGTAGGCAGAGTCAAAGGGGCAGCAGGCCCTTTAACCACATTCAGCCAAAAATAATGCCGGGTCGGTTTAGATGGAAAATTGTGAAAAAGCTGTGACAAGCAGCTAACCCGTCGCCTACACAATCACACAACCAAAAGCCGATATACCATTAGTCGCCTTTTACGACATACTAGGCAAGAGCCACAGTTGGCACATTCTTTTTTTTTATGTCCCAGATCAACATCGGCCAAGTTCCAGACCAACATGGGACTTTTTATAGTTTTCTCTTTAAAATACCTGTGATCTCTGGTGTTCCAGGAGACGGGCATGGGCACGGAGCCGGCGATGCTACCCGCTGACCTGGAACACCTGCTGTACAATGAGGCCAAGCTACTGTGCCCCGCTTACCAGGTATGGAGAACTGCTGCTCATTGAGTGTGTACAATAAATGACTTAGTGAGTAAGTTGGGCGTGTATGAGTAAGTGAGTCAGTTTGATGGGAATAAGTGAAGTTTTGATGACTTAATTTAAAAACTCTCGGAAAGCCAAAGATCGTCTGTTTTTCAAAGAACTTTGTGTGTGTTTTTATACGATTTCACGACTGTGTGAGCGAATGAGTGAATGATTGTGTGAGCTAGTAAATGATTAAGGAATTCCTTAATCATTTACTAGCTACTAGCCTCTACTGACCTCTCAATTGAGAGGAGAGATAGATATTTATATAGAGGGAGAGAAAAACTGACTGACAGAATCCTTCACTGTACTGTGGTATTTGCTTATCAAAATCTGCTATTTCCAGGTAGCCAAAGAGCGCTTAATCGAGGCGTTCGAGAAAGCCAAACTCGGCCGCTGGGTGAAGAAGCCGCTGGAGCAGGACCAGTTCGTGTGCGAGCTGGCGCACGCCGCGCCCGCCGCGCTGTTCGCCTAGGCGGGCCTCCCTCTTGCGTATAGCGCGGTGCAGCCGCGCCCGGGGGGGGGGGTCGTTGGTGCCGCCCGGCTCAGGGGGGAGGTGCCATTTGGTGGTATGAGCGATGAACGAGTTACGAGTTATGGTGTCGATAGGAATGTGGTGGAAGTTGATGATGGGATGAGCGTTGCAGTTAGTGGTGATGTTGGAAGTGGAGGTGGTTGGAGAGATGATGGAATGGCTAATGGTGGTGTTTATAATAGGAGGATTGGATGTGGTGTGATGTTTAGGAAAGGCATAAGTTACGATACTTGGGGAGGGAGAGATTTGAGTAACTCTGACGAGGGTGGCGTTGATATCAGTAGGGTAGGTAAAGTTAGTGATTTTCCTAATAATGTTTTTAATGGTCATAGGAAAACAAGCAACATTGGTGTTGTTATCAGTAGTAGGATAGATAATAATGACAATTTGCTTAATATTGTCAAAGATTTAGATGGTCAAAGTAATGTTGCTATGGGAAAACTTGTTAATGATGTTGATTATAATAAGAAAACAAATAATAGTAAAGTTGAAATTAAAAGATCTGTTGATGAAGAACCAGTTAAAATAAGTAATGTCAATTCTAAAATGAATCAACAATATGCTAATACTTGTTATTTAGATAAAAAAGTTTATCATTTCAAAGGAAAACGCGATAATATAAATTTTAATAGTAATACTGAAAGAAATGTTAAAACAGATAGAAATATTGATGTAGATAGACATGCTTCAATATTAGCTGATAGTAAGGACATTAATGACAAAAATAATAAAAGTAATGTTAATGTTAGTCTGTTTGATGCCATAAGGGAGAAAGATAACAGTAGAATTACTAAGAATGCAGATCTTAAAGAAAACTGTAGGAAAGCAACTAATACTCAGAATAATAAAAACCTAAATAATAATACAAATGATAAATTTATCAAAATTAACGTTAACATCGATAGTAACAATAATTCTAATAAAGTTGAGACGGAAATTAAACAAACAGTCAATAAACAAGATATGGGAGACAACATAAAGAGTTCTAGAAATATTAACAACAATGTATTGAAAATTAGAAATGAACGGTTTGAAAAAATTCACAAATTTATGCAAGAGACGTACAAGAATTGGGTCCCGGAAAGTAAGGATTCCAATTTTGTTACGAACGTCCCAACGAAAGTAGAGGATTTTGTCTTTGATAATAAGGATAATAATACAATCAGAAAGTTAAATTGTCAAAATGATAACGAATTAACGCATATTGATAACATTGAGAATCTCAATACAGCATTGTCTAAAGATGGTGAACAAAATATGCTTTCTAAAGGTAAAAATAATAGTGCGGAGGTTAATGTTGAAGAAGAATTTCGTTTCAAAAGTAAAGATGTTAAATTAGATAATTCAGACATAGTTAATGATACTCATGATGGCAGCTTAGAAGTTCAAATAGATAGAAAAGACAAAAGTATTTTTGAACATAAAAAGGCAGAAAAAGATAAAAATGTTGACATTTCTATTAATAACGATAATTGTAAAGATAACGATGGTCACCAAAAAGTATTAACTGTTAATAATATACCTCGTACTTCTAATAAAAATATCAATTCTAACCAAATGTATACTAAAGTGAGAAATGCAGATGATTATAAGAATATTCGCGTAGATTATCTTATAAGTAGATTTAAAAGTATTAAAATAGGTAATGATATTAACTTATCAGATAAAGATGATATTGACACTGCCGTACATAATAACAATAGTGATCGTTATGAATATAATAATAGAAAAAATGGTTTTAATACAAATGTACACAAGATTTTGTTGTACGATGCTAAAGCCAAATCTAGTGAAATGAGGAATCCTCGTCTGTTTCTTAACAAACAAAAAATAACTAAAGAATCTTGGAATATTTCAGGAATTGACGAAAAATTTAAAGAATATAAGGTAAATGTTAGCAATGACTCTCAAAATGACATTTCTGTGTCGCCCAGAAGCAGGTTTTTGATGAAAAAAATGGAGCAATTGAGGAAATTGAAAGATTTAACTTAGCGAATATATCGGTTTTACATGCGATGACTTTTTTGCTGTATAATCGTATACTTTGCCCCTAAAGGATGGTAACTGAAGATTCTTCAAAATAGTAGTCAAGTTTGGCTTAAAGTAAAGGTCTGGTCTGTAGATTCCTAAGGTTTACGAAGATCAGATGGCATCATCTCATCATCTAGCTTCACCAAGCGGAGTTCTTCACGATCCAAGTCATAAAAAAATGCTTTATAGAAAAGAATTCTGATCCATAACTTCGACTCACGCTAAACCGTTTGTTTTTTATTCTCTATTGGCCTGCGCTGTGACGCACTGCGGCATATGTATGTAAAACCACCATGAAATTAACTTGAAACGAACGGCAGTCTCTTTCAAGAGTCAGTCTTTGAAGATGGCCCCCAGGTTTTGGTTTTCTAGGGATCTATAAAGATAGCCCGAGGAAGCCAACAATATGATTAAAAATCGCAAAAGAAATAACCATCTAAAAAATACTAACTAACTAACTAAACTTCACGCCACATCCCTAGTGGGGCTGGCAGAAGAACCGCATGCCATTTCTTTTATACTTTGAAATGGCTCAAAACACTTACCCCCTTAAGTCTTCGTAAATTTGAGGATTTAAAAAATAATATAACTTTTTTAAGTTGCTTGTGATAAAGTATCATTTGGGATAGTGCAATTCCTCGTACATATTTTTTTTAAGGTCTAACTTTGACTCAAAAAGCATTAAAATATCAGGTCTTATCATACTTCATACTAATATTATAAAAAGTAAAGATTTGATTGTTTATTTGTATTGAACAGGCTTCGCAACTACTGGACCGATTTGAAAAATTCTTACACTAATATAAAGCTACTTTATCAGCGAGTAACATAGGCTATATTTTATCCCCGTATTCCCACGGGAACGGGAACTACGCGGGTGAAACCGCGGGGCGCTGCTAGTGATAAATATAGTTTCAGTATTGCACTATCCTGCAATCGTATTATGCATATATTTATACCAAAAATGAAATAGGTATTTATTATAGATAGTTTGACCAACGATACCTCCCTAATTTAAAGAAAGGGCTCTCAGAATTATGGAAGGAACATGGAATGATCTGATCAAATAGGGATTATGTCGGGTATTTTGTTTATTAACTCTCCGAGAGATGTCGCGGGCTTCAAGCCAGGGGGGCGTTTAAGCTAATCCCTCCTTTTTTATACGAAAATAATGTCCGACACGGTCATACATACGTCTAAAAGTAATTTTTGAATCTTTTTTCAAAATAATTTACCTTTAATCATGTAAAAATGGAGGTTACCTATCGATAAAATTAGAATCGAATGACTTTATTTAAAAAAAAAACAAGTTTTTTTTAAATCCCTCTGGATTGACGCCCGCGATATGGTTCTATTATTTTTTTCGTCTGGTTAAAAAATATAATTGAATATTATTTTAATTATTTCCATAATTATCAAACATATTCCCTATTGTTGCGTTTTGGAATCTTGCTATAGAAACTAGTTAATATTAGAATCGCGCAAGCAAATTTGGACTTAACATCTTTACACTAAAATTGCAATTTCTTTAACTTTTTACAGACAGTACCAATTGTTCAAAGTAATTGCCGATAAGCGAAAATCGACTTTATATCATAGTGGGTAGAGTTGATATTTGTTTAACAGGAATTTTGGGTAATTTTTCTATAGCCAGGTACTAAGAGGTATAACTGTACTTTGGTCATATCATTACATGTTCTCACTTCGTCATAGAAACTGCACCGAGCTATAAGATAGGGCGAGATCCCTCTTGGCTTCAGTATTTTAGTTTTTAGATTAATTTAAGTTAAACTTAAGTCGTTCTCAGTGCCGGGTTCAGGGCAGGGCGACTCGGCGTTGTTTTTAAAAAGAGGCTCTAAATCCGACACTGGTTATATTTCAATTATATTATAGATGTGCTTTTAATTAAGATATATTTTTAGAATTTAGTTGAAAGATAGCATTGATGATATGACGTTTCATCAACTACCTAGAGCCATGATTGAACCTACGACACTTGGATTGTGATTATGGAATTTTGGATTCTGTTACCTGACCTAAGAAAAAAGTATGTTTCGTTAGTTAAGATAGTAATTCAAAATGAAAATGAAAAATGTCTATTAAAATTGAGCACATCTATAATCTATGGTTGTACAATTTGGTTACCTCCGAAATGTAAGTCTAGTCGTTTAAGGCATTTCTTAGTTTTAAAACAGTCAGCGACGGTTGACTAGTCCGAAAAGGTTATTCACCCCAACATTTGAGGTATCGTTTTATCAAATATTTTTGTCGCTAAATATTGAATGGCGCCCTTTTTAAGTGTCGCCCCTTTTATTTCTTATATATGATGCTTATTAAATTAAGAAAAGGAGAATATAGAATCTAGAAGAGTCTAGAAGAGAGATCTAGGAGAGTCTTATTTAAAAAATCTACTGTTCTTATTGTTATAATATCTCCTAATAAAACTTTAGAGATTTTTCGTAGAAAGCCTATGTTAGACTTAGAAGCGCTTATTCGCCTCTAGAAGCGACCGAACAGGAAAATTTGTAAGTACCGTACAGTTAGTTAATTAATCTTTTATATTATTAATTCAGTTATTTTGATCTCTGTAGATATTATCACACTACGCTGCGTAATTGCGCTAACTCATTTCGGTGCGCCGAATGTGTTAAAATGCACCAACATCTGTTGGCGTAATCTCATAGCGTAGTTACATATATTTTATGTAAGTGCGAGCCTGATACTTGAACGTAGTATATTATTACTCTGTGCTGATACGTAGGGTTCAATGACCGATTTTGACACGTCGACTGCCGCGGACTTAGACCAACTAATCGTTTGTTTCTTTTGCCTGTCGTAAAATAATAATTAAAAACATGTAAACTTGTATGTTATTATCGGGCTATTTTATAATTTTTTTTTTATAGTCCCTAAGATGGATAAAATATTGAAAAACGTATTTTTTCTTTATCTAATACTCCAAAAATTATAAAAAATATCTGAAAAGATCACGCTTCTAAGATTTGAAATGGGGCGTCGGTTCCATACGCTAGTAATAATAGATTATAGTACACGAGTGCTTACAGCTTGACTTCGGCCGTGTTGCAGCGTCCGCGATCACGAGCGGACTCTGTCAAGCTGTCAGTACTCGTGTGCTACGTAATGCATGGCGCGTTTAGTCCCGAAAGTTTAAAATCTTACTATTTATTCAATTTTGAATGAAGCGTCAATTTGTTCCATATATAGTCAGAATGATACCCTAAATCATTGGACCATATTTTAACAGATTAAAAAAGGAGTAACTGTTCCGTAGTCGGGTTTTTGTTTTTAATAATTTTGTTAATATTAAGAAATTTGAATGTATAAATACATAAGTTTTTGATGTGTACATTTCCTTGTAAATTGCATTTGAAACGACCAACTTAGTTTTATATTTAAGTACTAATAGATTATTCCAACAATCTTTGTATGGCACAGTAAGTTTGAAATATTACCAATCTTGTATATAGTGAAATATATAAGTGTTATTTTCTTTTTAAATGAATATACAAGAGGGAATATAAAACAGTTGTGTAAAGTTGATGAACAAGGTTTTTTTTAAGTTTATGCGAAACGTCTTACCTGATTATTTAATTCATTATTATAAGGAACCAATTTAAAAGATGTTGAAAATGAACAAAAATTTTTTTTTCTTCAACAGTTAATCAGCTGATAGACAATTTTGTATAAAATGTAACAAATATTTTTTGCTCGTTTTTTTTTAAATCCATTAAATTGGTTCCTTAGTTATAAGTTAAGTTGGTTAGAGGTTTCGCTTATACTAAAATAACCTTGTTTAAGTGTTAATTTGTTCTTAAAATAATGTTCAAGAGTAAGTTTAAAACAGTTGTGTAAAGTAACTTATTTAAAGATAGATTCGTCATAAAACCTGTTTTTCTGTACAAAACCATTTTGGATAGTAAATCTAGTATTTTTTTCTTCGTTGTGACAGGCAAAGAGTTTAAAGTTGTATCAAAGTTTTATAAGTATTATCAAAGAAATGCAAGTAGGTTAAGTTATAAACTTTAAGTTGTAAAAATAGTTTACGGAAAAGCACAAAATAAAAAATGTTGAATTGTGTTGTTGAGTTTTATTTCTTACCTTTTTGTGGGGGAGGTATTATGGAAGGGCCTCCCCCCTGATGGTGAAGTATTTAATATTTTTTCAGGACGGTAATCATACAAACCAAAACTAATGGCGTGGTGCTGTTTTGTAACTTTGACTAGGCCGTTGGTCGAGTGGTCGGAGACCCTGGCCACGAAACCGAGGGTCGCGGGTTCGAATTGCGCTAAAGGGCAAATGTTTGGTGTGATGAACATGGACATTTGTACTCGAGTCATGGATGTTTATAAACGTTTTAATGTATGTCTATCCGTTCACCTGGTATCCATAGCACAAGTATAAGCTTAATTTGGAACTAGGGATTGGTATAGCAGTCTGGCGAATTTATTTAATGTTTTGGGCTACATAAATTCTTTCTTTCAAATGTCTTTTTCATAATTGTTATAAACACAATATTGCAAATATTCTTTTATAAAATATAATGAAATTATCGCAAGAATGTTCGCAGTCAAAGCCTGGTAATATATCGCATGTAAGCCCGTGTTATTTATGAATGAAGAGCTGAGGTAGCTCAATGGTTAGGACACGCGCCTCTTAACCGAGGAGTGCGGGTTCAAACCCGGGCACGTACCTCTAGATTTTTTAAATCTATGTACGTATTTATACCACTAGTTCGACGGTGTGGGAAAACATCGTGATGAAACCTGCAAATTCAAACCACTTAGAATTTGTAACCATGATCCAAAAATTGTCTGGTTCCCCTATCTTAGGGTTACTAAGGTCAGATCAGCAGTCGCTTCAATGTAATTATGGTCTAAGTCAAAGTCAAAGTCAAATTATTTATTGCATTTCATGAATGTGATACAAAGGTGGAATTATATAAATTATACAAGCGGACCCTGTCTAAGCACGGGACATAACGCTAGGCAGATGATAGTTAACAAATATAAATTGCAATATGAATAAATCAAAACGCCGACTTCATAACACAATTCATTTATTGATACAATAAAATCATACAAATTTACATAGTTTAAAGTTTATTCGAAAAATATTTGCTCAGTAAAACAGATTATATTCTAGAGACCTTACAATGTATTATTTAATATAAGAATGATCACAGTACCCCTGTACAAGTATAAATTTAATAGGCACACTGAATTACCTTTAATAATTTAAACATATATTAATGAATATTTACATACTAAAGTTGATTATGAATGAATGAGGTTACATGAAAATTAGGTAGATACTTCAATGGAACACTTAATGACGTTATGCAAAAAATTAAGTAATTCCAATAATATATTAAATTTAAAATCGCGTCATTTAAGGGTCTAAGTTCCAATTATTTAAAATTTTTGTTTTAATCATGAATATGCTAGGCCGTTGCGTCTTAACTTAGTACTTTACTATAAAAATTACGGAATAATAAATTTTTGACAGCTCATAACAATATGTCAAATAATAAATGGTGTTAAATACCCCTTGATAGAATGTAAACATGAGGGGAGGGACAAAGGTTTAATTTACTATTGCTGATAAGCCAGGATAAAGGTCATATCATTTTCAAAAAATCTGATTTGTATGTAATTAATTTTCCCTAACTTTAAAAACAAGAACATAAGCGCTAATAATAATAAGGTCTGTCGGGCTACCGACTTACGGTATAGACGTGTATCTGTTTGCTCCGCCAAATTACTGACAAATCTGGTAGTTTAAGTGAAAGTTCTGTGTAACAAGTTACATATACAGAAAGCTTATAAAAAACTCTTTAAAACTGTCGAATCTGTTTAAATGAAGTCATGCGGACTTAAAAGATAGAAGCAAATTCATTTCAAAAATTTTTAAATAACGCCTCCCGTCCCTGACCTGCGCAACCCGCAGCTCGCTCGCGTCGTTGACTCACCGCGCTGCCCGTGCCTCAATCAAGCGTTCCAGCTGACTCGACCGTCGTGCTTCGTTCAGATTTAATTTGTGAAAACTGTGAGTACTTTAAAACTAAATCAAAATGAGCTGCTCTGGCTGTCTAAAAGCGACTAAAGATGAAAAAGTAATATCCTGTACATCACAGAGCTGCGGCAAAAAGTACCACATACCGTGTGCCGCTGCTTCTCACTTAACCCGGGAACAGATCAAAAAGTGGATATGCCCAGAATGCAGTGTGAGCGCAAGGAAAGGAGGGGACAATTCTAATACCCCAATCCGACCTTCTGAAAACGTTACGCTGCGTAAGAAAACATACAACTCACCGGGTTTTCCACAAACTGACACCGGGAGTGATTCAGATGGAAGTATGCTGTCTCTGTTGGCCGAAATTCGCCACTTGCGCCAGGACATGGCCAAGATGCAATCTGACTTTGCATGCAGGTTTGATGTTCTCACAGGCCAAATTCTTAACTACGAGACCAGGTTACAATTTTTAGAAGATAAAGAAAAAGAAAATGCTGCCCTGAAATTGCAAGTGTCTTCTCTTCAGGATCAACTCTCCAAACAATCCCACGAGGCTCTGCGGTCTGATTTAGAAATCTTAGGACTAACTGAAACCCCTAATGAAAACCCTTACCACCTGGTTTTGACCACGGCGAACAAGGTGGGTGTCGAACTTGATGAGCGAGACCTGGATTACGTATCTCGCGCTGGACCACGTTCTAAAAATGATCCTCAAGACAGGGAGCGACTTCCAAGACCTCTCGTAGTATCGTTTACCCGCAGAACCAAGCGAGAAGAATTCCTGAGACAGGCTAAGTCTCGACGCTCGTTGGAGAGTAAGGATGTTGTTGGTAGCGGTCCTGAGAGGAAAATATATGTAAACGAAAGACTTACACAGGAGAAGCGGCAGTTATTTCGTACCACTCGACTTTGGACAAAACACAACGGATACAGTTTTTGCTGGATTAGAAACGGGAGCATCTACATCAGAAAAGGGGAAGGCCGAGATGGTAATCCTCCAATTCAGATCCGAACCCAAGAAGACCTGCAGAAGATATCAGCACGAAGGGAAGCTCTTACGTAACTACAGTCTAACATTTATCACAGGGGCTTTTATCAGTTACTATTGTCTATTAGCATTGATTTTATTTTTCAGATTTGTTGGCATGTTTTTTATTTTATTATGTTTTGATATTTATGATGGATATTGTTACTCAAGGTACATGAGACACTCGAAATTTTTACACTCAGCTTTTAACGTACGACACAATACAGCCTTATACACCCCCCCTTCACTAAACTTTCCATACTCCGGTACCCCCAACTTACATATTAGGCACAAACCACTCCTCACTTTAGTATTCTTATTTTGTGGCTCTTCTACAGTCTGTGACACCTTCTTTAAAAATAATATGTTTAAATGGCCACTCTTGACCTAATAACGGACATTGATCAAAGTATGAATATCGAGTGCCACACAATACTTATACCGGAGGAGTGCCGAAAAATCATGTCCAAATATTCTATTAAAATATTACACGCAAACATCCGAAGTATTCAACGCAACTTTGATAATTTCTTAATTATGCTAGGTAGGTTGAATTTGGAACTTGATGTAATGATTATGAGTGAATGTTGGATTAACGAACATTCCACAATTAAACAAATCAAGGGATATAAGTCGTATAATACTGCTAAACATATAAATAGATCAGGTGGAGTGATAGTGTATGTGAATGATAAATGGTCACCTAACGTATCTGAACCTGATATAAACGAGGCAAATTGTCTTATTGTTGAAGTCCCAAAATATTTCACCGTGCTTGGTATATACCGTTCTCCCTCCTTTACTAATCCCTCTACCTTCATTGCAGAACTCGATCGAACTTTTAATATACTTAATAAAACCCCATGCCTCGTTGTAGCAGGAGACTTAAATATTAACATCCTTGACAACTTAACTGATAATGACAACACCTCGACTTATTTGAACATTCTATACGCTAACGGTCTAATATCTGCCATAAATGTGCCCACTCACAACAAATCCTGCATAGACCACATGTTTGTCCCCGAAAATGCTAGAGCTGAATCGATCGTGTGTCCTACTGATTTAACAGACCACTCTGTGATTATGGTTGGAATTCAAACAAACTCTAAGAGACTGAAAAAAAGAACTAGGCTAAAACTTGACTATGTGGGTCTTCAATCAGATATAAGTGAAATAAACTGGCACGACATTATTAAAAACGAATCTGTCGAATGCGATGCAATGAACTTCTCCAAGATTCTCACAGAGGCCATTGGTAAAAATTCTGAACTTATCCGTATCCCTCACTCAAAATTTACTATCAAGCCATGGATGACTCCTGGTCTTATACGCTGCTCAAAACACAAAGACAAACTACATTCCGAACTAAGAAAGTCCCCAGCAGACGAAACAAAAAAAATGATTTTCACTAGATACCGAAATTTTTACATTGCACTCCTCCGAAAATTAAAGACGGAATACGAAAAAAATGAACTATACAAAAATAAAAATAACCCTCGAAGATTATGGAAATCCATAAACCAAATATCTCACCGAAGTCCGGCCACTGTTAAGAACGAATCTCAGGAGCTCCTGGATTCAAAGGATTGTAGTGTAAATGAAGCGATTAACTCTTGCAACTCTTATTTTACATCTATAGGCGGAAAATTGGCCAACTCAATACTTACACATTTAAATAAAACACAAGACTCCCTTGCATCAGAACTAAAAGCTAAGGATACTCCGGTACACTCATTCTTCTTACCGCCCACGGACGAACAAGAGATTCTGGGACTTATGAACGAGCTAGATTCTAACAGCTCTCCAGGCATAGATGGCATTACAAACAGAATAATTAAAGCGGTCGCTAAGTATATTGCGAGGCCTCTTACGGAGATTTTTAATAATAGTCTATCATCTGGTGTTTTTCCTAGGTCTTGGAAGGTGGCAGTGGTTATACCTATACACAAAGGTGGGGCAAAGGATAACCTCTCCAATTATCGCCCTATCTCACTACTGAATAATATTTCAAAGCTACTGGAGCGCGTTGTAAATAAAAGACTGATGAGCTTTTTGGAATCTAACAGATTAATATCAGATAGGCAATATGGTTTTAGGAAGGCAAAATCGACCGAAGATGCAGTCACCCTACTAACAGATATTGTCTCTTCCCATCTTGATAACGGTCGTAGCTGCGTCGGGGTCTTCCTGGACCTGGCTAAAGCCTTCGACACAGTCTCAACTCCGATTCTTTTGAGGAAGCTGGAAAACATGGGTATCCGAGGAAATGCTCTAAAATGGTTTGCTAGCTACTTGTCTGACAGGAGTCAGTGCACCAAGATCTCGTGCCATCTCAGTGACCCGAGCCCTGTTTCCTACGGCGTGCCACAGGGTAGCATTCTTGGACCCTCGCTGTTTATCATGTATATAAATGACATCACAACACTACCCATTCAGAACGCGGACATCCTGTGCTACGCCGATGACACGGCTCTCGTATTTCATGAAACAACTTGGGGACTGGCTAGTCAGAGGGTTGAAGATGGCATGAAACTCATCTCTCATTGGTTGGATAGAAATGTTTTGACCCTCAACTCTGACAAAACGAAATTCATATGTTTCTACAAGACGGCAGCTTCGGCTCCTTCAGATTTGTCGGAAATTAAAATTCATCGCTGCTCCTCCCATAACACTTCTTTATGCAATTGTGATCACATATATAGGACAGACACCTTGAAGTACCTGGGTGTAACTCTAGACGAGAAGCTTAATTTTAGAGAACATATAGCAACCACGTCTAGTAGAGTGAGAAAGGTCATTCACATCATGAGAAACATCCGTGAAGTCGCTGATAGTGAAACTTTAAAATCTGTATATTTCGCGTTATGCCAATCCATCATAAATTACTGCATATTATCCTGGGGCGGTGCCTCACAAAGCAATATCATTATGTTGGAAAGAGCCCAAAGAGGAGTCCTTAAGGCAGCTTTATTCAAGCCCACTCGTCATCCTACTCCGGCCCTGTATGATGCAGCTGGAGTCCTTAGCGTCAGAAAATTATTTATTAGTAGAGCATTTATCAGCACGCATAAAATCGTCGTGAATTCTCTGGAATATGGGAATTTATTAAATAAAAGAATTTTTAAAATATCTATCCTTCCATCAAAAACCTCATTTGCACATCGTTTTAAACCACACCTTTTTCCTCACATATACAATAAATTGGTTAACAAGTTTCAACTACAACACAAAACTGTCCGTGAAATAAGCGTTTATCTGCCTAAGTTGCTCCTAGGTCTTTCTTACGACGAAGCGGAAAACATCTTAAAAGTCTCAAAATAACCTCGATCTTTCTTTAGATTTCACACAAGCACATTCACACTTCACACAATCACTACAACACTTCACACAGCCACATCTACACTTCCTTCTAATGTATGCAGACACGTCTTCTACCAGTTAATCTGTTTAATAATTTAGCCAGTGTATAATTTTACTGTGTAATCGTATTCTGCCCCCACAGGACAGGCTTCGCCTAGTGTGGGGATCAGCTAATGTAATAATATGCCTTTGTAACTTTTGGAAAATAAATTTTATTATTATTATTATTTTTATTTTTGTGAATAAGTATTCTCAGTATCATATGTAGATACTGGGTTACTGAAATCCACGGGCCTAGGCCAAGTGTATTTCAGGTGGGCTAATTGAGACTGAGCTATCCGTCGGTATCGTTGGTTGATGATGAGTTGGTACCTGTATATCAGTTTGTAAAAACTTTCTCACTATACGGCAAGTATTTAAAATAACTGCTTTCTGCATTAACATATAAGTGGATGAAGGGAGGGACAACCTATCTATTGAGTTGTGTAATTGTTTTGGGATTACACCTGTGGTGGATAAAACTAATGGGACTATTGTGACGCTCTTCAATTTCCACATTCGGGTTATTTCCTCTTTCAGGTCAGTGTATTTTGATAGTTTCTCTGCTATTGTGTTCTGTACGTTGTGCGTGTTCGGTATTGCAATGTCTATTAGGAGTGCTGTTTGGTTAGTTTTGTTGATAACTGTGATATCTGGTCTATTGTAATGTACAGTCCTGTCGGTAAGTATCGCTCTATCAAAATACATTTTATAGCTTTGATTTTCTAGAACTGATTGGGGAGTATATTTGTAGTAAGCGGTTGGTGGTGATGGGATGAGTTGGTACTTTATGGCTAGTTTCTGGTGTATTATATTGGCTACCTGGTCATGTCTATGTTTATAATCAGTTTGGACTATAGCTCTACATGCGCCTGTGATATGTTGGATGGTTTCAGGTGAACTATTGCATCTTCTACAAGTATCTACTGTTCTGGTCTTCGTGATATATTTTTGATAGTTTCTTGTTTCCATGACTTGGTCTTGAATTGCCATTATAAAGCCTTCAGTCTCTGGGAAGAGGTCGCCGCGAGTCAGCCACGCGTTCGACGCTAACTTGTCGACATTTGATTGGCTTAAATCTTGGCGGTGTCTTCCATGCAGAACTTTGGAACTCCATTGAGATATTTTTGTAGTCTGGTCTATGATTTTGTCTGACTTCTGTGTGTTATAGTCGTGCAAGTTTAATGGTGTGAGTTTGGAATCATTTTGTACTACAGCCCTGTGAATATCGGATACTTCTGCCTTTTGATGAAAGTATTTTCTTAAAGTTGATACTTGTTTGTTGTGCAAATTAGATATGTCAATAAAATCTCTACCCCCCTCTTTTCTGGGTAATGTTAACCTTTGCACACAGGACCTCGGGTGATGTTTTCGAGATTTGGTCATAGTTGTATTAATCATACGTTGCAAGGATTTGAGCTCTGATTTGTTCCAGTTTATTATGCCAAACGAGTAAGTGAGTACGGGTATTGCGAAAGTATTGACAGCTTTAATAGTATTTCGAGAATTTAGTTGAGTTCTGAGAATCGCATTTAGTCTGTGTTTAAATTGATGTGTTAGTTTATTTTTTGTTTCAGTGTAATGGATTTGTTGGGACTGCGCGTACCCTAAGTATTTATATGAAGATCTGTCGTCTAGGGGCTCTATGACTTCACCAGATTCTAAGGTATATTCATGACTGTAATTTTGTCTACACCTGATTGAATTAATTTTGCATTTTTCGATTCCAAACTGCATTTGTATATCTTTCGAGAACATCTCCGTTAAATTAGCGAGTTGGCAAAGGTCATTTTCAGTAGATGCATACAGCTTAATATCATCCATGTAGAGTAAATGATTTAAATATGTAGTTTGTTGATCTGTTTGTCTGTCATTATCTGAGAGGAATTTCAGTGGGTATCCAATATTTGTATTATTAAGCATCCTAGATAGCGGGTTTAAAGCAAGGCAAAACCACAGAGGACTGAGAGCATCACCTTGAAATATACCGCGCTGTATTTTGATCGTGTTAGTGTCGATTGTTTCACCTGGGGTAGTCAAACGGATCTTTGTTGTCCAATTGTTCATTATAGTGCACAGGAATGTTTTGATTGTTGGATGTATGTTGTACAGGTCTAAGAATTTTATTAACCATGTGTGAGGTACTGAATCATAGGCCTTCTGATAATCAATGTACATTGAAAATATGTCTGATTTGTTTTTATATACTTGTTTAAGGATAACAGAATCAATAGTTAGTTGTTCTTTACAACCCTGGCTGAATTTTTTGCAACCTTTTTGTTGTTCAGTCAAGATATTTTGCTCGTCCAGATGTTTATAAATTAATTGGGAAATGCAACTAGTTATAATTTTGTATATAGTCTGTAAACACGTGATAGGCCTATATTTTGCTGGATTTAATGAATCGGTTTTGTCTTTGGGAAGCATATATGTTGTACCTGCGGTGATATATGTTGGCATTGTATCGGGTTGAAGTATAAAACTGTTTATGTAATTATATATATATGGATGAACTGTAGTAAATTTTTTATACCAGTAACTGTGAATGTGATCTGATCCTGGAGCCTTCCAGTTATGTAAATTATTAATAACTTTATGAAATACTTCACCTGGGATAGATTCATACTCCATTGGTCTTGTTTCACAACTGTTTGCTTCTTCTGCAATCCATGGTGCTTGTGTGTTATGTTCGGTTGGGTTCTCCCATATGCTCGCCCAGAATCCATGTAGAGTCTCTGGATTTACTATATTATCTGGTCTTTGATTATTACTGCTGCGTTCCTGAGTGTTCGAACTTGAGATCTTTATATCACGGTAGAACTGTTTTTCATTTGTGATAAATTGCGTGTTTTGTTTTTTCCGAGCTGTGCATGCTTTGTACCTATTGAGGCGATTAGAATAAACGGAGAGTTTTTGCTTGAGTGTATCCAGAAATTCCGTTAGTTGTGTATTCAAACCTTCATGAGTTGAATGAGTTCGGTATTGTTCTAATATTTTGTTAACATGTTGAGTTAGGTTGGTGCTTCTATTTCCGTTGATATACTGTGTTAATCTCGCTATTTTACCTCGTAGGTCTACTATTCTTTTCTCTAATCTCTTTTGCCAATTTGGTTTTAATATTTTCTCTCTATTTTGCCTTGTTCTATTTACCGGTGTTAAACTGAGCCTTGCTCCATTAGAATATGCAGCTGTCCAAGCCGCGCAATAAATAGCTGTTTGAAGAGTGTGAAAATCGGTGTCATTACTAATGGTTTCGGGTAGGATTACGTTATTTATGTATGATACTATTTTAGCCAGTTTCTGTGAAGGTTTTTGCTTTAAGATAAAGGGTCTGTTAGTGGGTTCTGTATTTTTATAATAATTGTATGTTTGTGAGAATAAATCGTCTATGTCCGGCAACCTTTGTGGGGGTGTAGAGGGAGGAGATTGTGTAATAGGTGGCACAGTATATAGCTCGGGTTCTATGTTGTGAATAAATGGGGTATCTTCTGTCGTTTGAGAACATATATCATGGTATGGGTCAGTAGGTCGGTTTAGTGCAAGGTCGTTAGCTACTTCCTGTCTAATTTCATTTATTCTGTCTTCTTTTATAAATTTATTATGTATGATTGTCCTTCTTTGATCGGCAATTCTTTGTTCACCTAAATGAGCGAGTGATGGGAATTGTGCTATAAATTGTTGATGCAGTGATCTTCGGTATGCTGTTTTGTTGGTTTCTAACTCTGTAATTGTTAGGTATATTCGGATAATTGCTTCATTTTGCTCGTTCGTCCATCTTAATCTTGATTGTATTATGAGCTGTTGTTGTGTATGCCTTGTTGTTTGTGGTGTGAGTGACTGTGTAGTTGTGTTCAATTCACTTCGAACCTCAGCATAAATTTTGTCCATAATATTTTGTGGGAGCAGCTTTTTTCTAACTATGGCTCGTCTTTGATCTCCGAGTCGTTGCTTACTAACTTGGAAATTAGGAAATTTTTGGATAAATCTACTAAAAAGAGTGTCTAGGTAATGTCTTGTATTGGTGTCCAGGTTTGTTATTTCTAGATAAGTGCGCAGAATGAATGTATTCATTTCTATTGACCATCTTCTGCGCATGCCGACTTTGGTAGTGGTGGGTTCAGGTTCACCAGTATCTACTGGATCCTGTACAACATCCACAATCGGTTCACTGTTTTCGGAAGAAGGAGTAGGAATGTAATCAGATCTGCTAATAGATGAAAATAGGGACTGGTTATCGGAGGAATCGGAGTGGTAGAAGTAGTTTTCGGCTGTAGTCGATTTGTCGAGGGGAGCCCGCCTGCTCAGCCCCCCGTCGCCGTCGGTTCGCATGCTGTGACACCCAGCAACGGCTCCAGGTGTGCCCCGGCGACCCCCGGGCAGCGGCCGCAAATTATATCTTCTTTCTGACATTTCTCCATGAGGGTTGGGTTGAGGATCGTAATAATTATAATACTCATTTTAAGTGTCGATTTAAAATGTTTGAATATAAAATTATACAATGACCGATATGAGATGACATTTATTTGTTGAATTCGTAATATTATAATTAAGTAAGCTTCTCTGTATGGCATTTAAAACTTGCTCTTCGTGGCACATTTAAAGAATGGTATTTTTTACAATATAGCTCGCAAATGGTAGGTAACATTAACATCACGCCCGTAATCTCCGAAGGGGTAGGCAGGGGCAAAGAGCAGCAAGCCTCTATAACTACATTTAGCCAAAAATAAAACCGGCTGGGATAGATGGAAAAAATGAGGTAAATTACAAAAATAATATTTCATATATACAATATTTCATTCAGGTTATATATTGCACTGTTTTACATCTGAGTTGATGATGATCTTGGTACGTTTTATCGTGAATTACATTCACATTGGACATTATACAAAACACTTATACCTAACCACGGACTAGTAAAAAAAGAAGGACTTCACGCTGTCATAACCTGAAGCCACGTTTATGCTTGTGTGAGTGAGATACTTATGGATACCAGATATCGGATATCTGTCATTTGGAGCGCTGATTATATCAATGTGTGACGTAAGATGCGTGTCGAGTTGGAGCACCTGAGGAGCTTCAATGTCTAGTTAGTAGCGCGGAGTCCTTCTTTTTTTACCCGTCCGTGTACCTTACAAACATTTTCAACATTACGTAAATACATCTGTCTTTGTCCTTACATTAGAAGTTACAAACTAAGTTAGAACTACATACTACAACTTAATTACGTACACTTACATAATTGAGTCACCCACCTGGACTTACACTTAATTTGGCAAACGGCTTCACGAGATGGATTGGACAATCCATCTACCTTAAAAGGTAATTTAAATAAAGTTTGTTCCCATGTTGGTATAACTAGGCCAATGGGCGTACGCATGCATGCATCCCTGGCGGACTAAGCGTGTTTCAGGCCTGGGGCGGCAAAGAGCTATACGAGGCCCCTATAAATTATATAGGGGCCTATTATAGTAGAGATACGAGCAGTGTTGCTTGCCCGCGTTGTTCCACTGTTCGATAGAAGATAATATGAGGCCACCCAGGACATGAGGCCCGGGGCGGACCGCCCGATGGTTAGTCTCCACTGGTGCCAAGGTATACTAGCATATTTATAAGGTCTATTATAGTGGGGATACGAGCAGTGTTGCTTGCCCGGGTTATTCCACTGTTTGATAGAATATATTATGAGGTCCCGCAGGACCTGAGGCCCCCCAGGACCGCTCCTTCCGCCCCACGGTTAGTCCGCCACTGGTGCCAAGGTATGCTAGCTTATTTATAACAATCATAAGTAAATTAAAGTAAAATCCCGTAGAACGAAAACTTTGTATTACTCCCCCTGGACCAAAACGTACGTCCATGCCTATGCCATCAAATAATTTATAGCATGTCGGAACATTAATTATCATTACGCCCGCAATCCCCGAAAATATGGACAGAATTAAACGATTACTAAGTTTCCTGAACCGTATTTAAAATCACCAAAAATATAATTGAATTTGGTTATTCAAACAATTTTGAAATAGTAATGTTCAGTGTCTCGATCGTCGCCTACGTATTTGACATAATCACAAACCTAAGATCCAGGAAGTAATTAATTACTCGCACTTTACGATATGCTAGGCAATAATCACAGTTAGTACATAGATACTTAGTTCCATACCAACATGGGACAGTCCTATACCAACATGTGACAGTCCCAGACCAACATGGAACGTTATGCGTGCGAGGTGAGACGAATATTGTAATTTTGCACAGATTAATTTTTGCCAAAAGTTCAAGGGATCCTGTTCTATTGTCATATCCTCATTTTTAAGAGTCACACCGGCACTGATTGAGGGCTGCTCTCATCAAGCTCATCAGCTCTTCGTACAGGAGACAGTGTCTGCTGGAAGGCTTGCAAATTTCCCTGTGGTCTACCGATACGCCATACAACGCTCCTATACCAGCGTCTGAAAGGACACAGAAAATATTAATTAAAGAATCGGTCTACCCCTTGTAACGGAGCGTATAAGCAGTTCCTATTTTCCCCCTGGGCACGTTGGGCCCGTTGGGGCCCCAAGATCTAAAGGGCCCCCTAGTTCTAAATTACCATCGACATTTAATGTTACCGCTCGATAGTCCACTATCGATAGTGTATCGATAGCCCTATCGATAGTATCGATACTATTGCTACTTATATTGCAACAACAATCGATACTATCGATAGTTTTATCAAACGTCCCATCGATAGTGAACTTTTCCTCAATAGTATTGCTAATACAATAATTGTCTAGTGGATGACAGAAAATTAACCAATAGGATTGCGCAAAATCTCCGCTCTTCTGTAGTGGACATTTTCTATTGGTCGATTTTTAACTCGCTCACCTCCGGTGGACAGGCAGCCTAACGTTTGATCATTTACGTTTGTTTTTCAATTACAGCTTAATACTTAACAGTTGATCGGAATCATTAATTGTTCATATAGATTTTGGTCTAGCTTCAGCACAAATGACTGGCCCGTTGGTCGAGTGGTCAGAGACCCTGGCCACGAAACCAAAGGTCGCGGGTTCAAATCCCGCTAGGGGCAAATGTTTCGTGTGATGAACATGGACATATGTACTCGAGTCATGGATGTTTATAAACGTATTTAAGTATGTCTATTCGTTCACCTAGTATCCATAGCACAAGCGTAAGCTTAGTTTGGGACTAGGGAATTGGTGTGTCAGTCTGAATATTTATTATTAAATGATACAGTATCACGCAAGCAATATTGAGGTCACAAGCATATGATATAAAGCCGCTTTCCAACGCAAATTAACAGATCTTACTCACCAGCTGAAGGCACGCTGACGATCCTCAACCAAAGAACAGACATCAGGGTGCGGCATGTCTCCACGAGGCTTCGAACCTGCGGCTTCCTCTCCTCCGTCGCCTTCAACCATCGGTCTTGAAGAGACAGCACTAGTGAACAATCTGTAAAAAGCGGTCAAGTCAGAATCAAACTTAGTGAGATGGAAATACGGTTCGAAGGACCATGCACATCGTCAAGGTAATTTAGATTTCATAGATGTGTCGTAAGAAAAAACAATACTCAAAAATACTGTCATCTTCCTTATAGACTTGTGGCATCATAGGTGCTACAATGCAATGAGAGTTTTCAAAAATACAAAAGCCGCCAGATAGCACGAGGGAGTATCGTGGTCTTATCTCTGTCCCTATTGGCTCTGACAGCATGTCAGTTTGTTCTGAAAACCTACTAATGAGGAGGGTGACAAGACCTTACGTCACAGCTACGCCATCTATCTGATGTTCTAATTCGAAAAAACCCTCATTACTAGGCTCGTTAAGTCCTGGATTAAGGGTTCAGCGGACCCCAGCTAGAAAGGTGAAGTGACGAATAGTCTCGGGTTTTGGAGATTTTGGTAACTTAAATGTTTCTCATTTTTATATCACAACTGGCAGAGTCAAAAGAGAGAGAAGCTTATTGAACCACATTCACCCAAAAATAGGAATGAGTTAGTTGAGTTGTAGTTAGATAGAAAATTGTGATAAAGTTGTGACAAGTGGCTAACTAGTCACCTACATGATCATTTAGGTCGTCACTTAGCCAATATCCGAAACTCCAGTAGTCGCCTTTTTAGACATAATAATCCCCGAAGGGGTAGACAAAGTCAAAGGGTTTTCACCACATTCATAGCCTTCACCACATTCAGGCGAAAAATAAAGACTGAACTAGGTTAGATAGAAAACTGTGAAAAAGTGATAAGTGGTTTGTCGCCTACACAATCACACACCCAAAACCCGATATACCAAAGTCGTCTTTTACGACATGCTAGGCAAGAAACATAGTTGGTACGTTTTTTCTACTCCTAGACCAACATGGGACATAAGACTTGAGCTATTTAGTACCCAATATTTATTTAACTACCTTGAGCGGTGGTAGCTCAATGGTAAGGACACGCACCTAACCGAGGAGTGCGGGTTCAAACCCGAGCACGTACCTTTGGATTTTTCAAGTCTATGTACGTATTTATATCACTAGCTTGACAGTGAAGAAAAACATCGCGATGAAACCTGCAAATTCAAACAACTTTGGATTTGTAACCATGATCCAAAAATGGTCTGGTTCCCCTATCTTAGGGTTACGAAGGTCAGATCGGCAGACTCGCTAAATTCTGGATCATGGTCTAATAAGCGGACCCCGTCTAAGCGCGGGACATAACGCTAGGAAGATGATGATGATTTATTTAACTACCAAATCTAGAGCCTAGTTTGCTACAACAGCGTACCTTTGCTGATCTCCAACAGTTCTATGCTCCGTGTGGTGAGGGGGGTCTTGATGCCGGCGAGCGGGGACCCCCGGTGGGGGACCGAGTAGAACATGAACCCCCCGCTGTGGGCCCACAGCTTGGCTTGCTTGTTCAGATAAGCGTGGTCTTCTGATATGCACAAAATATGAATGTTAACCTTACTATAAATATCCGACTAATATATATCCGACTACGTCACACGTCTGACTCCGAGGTAAGTAGCTTAAGCACTTGTGTTACGGATATCAGAAACAACAGTGGTATTACAAATATATACTTAAATATTGGGTATTAACACCCAGACACAGAACAAACACAAGTTTCATCATACGAATATTTGTCCTGGGTGGGAATCGAACCCACAACTCTTGGCGCATGGGGCAGGGTCACTACCGGATGCGCCATCAAGTCAGTTAAACTATAATCCTGATATTGAATAATCATAAATGTATTTCATCTTGAATATAATCATCAATCTATACTAGGGATTGCAAGCCAGCGATATTTTTAGCTAAAATTGTCAGGCCCGTTGGTCGAGTGGTCAGAGACTGGCCACTCGATCACATTAAGGGTCGCGAATTCGAATCTCGCTAAGGGCAAATGTATCGTGTAATGAACATGGACATTTGTACTCGAGTCATTGAATTTTATTATAAAGAGTAAAGATTATGTTTGCTTGAATAGGCTCCGAAATTACTGGACCTATTTGAGAAATTATTTCACCAATCTAAAGCTACTTTATCAGCGAGTAACATATGCCATATTTTACCCCCACATTCCCACGGGAACGGGAACTACGCGTGGAGGGCAGCTAGTATAACTGTAAAATTCTTAAAGTTGAACTTGTTCATATTATAAATGCAAAAATAACTGTCTGTCTGTCCGTAACCTCTTCACGTCTAAACTAATATAACAATGATGATAAAATTTGGACACTAATTAAGTGCATATAAAACCTTCCTCTCGAATCACCTGTCTATTGGCGAAAACCACAACAACATCAGTTTAAAAGATCTAAGCGAACAGACAGACGCAGCAAAATCGTTTTATATTACGTAAAGTATATTATATATATTATATTATATTACCTTCTAAAGTATATTATATTATATTACCTTCGCTGTTTGAAGACGTTACTGAATCTTCATCACTATTTCCTTCATCTATCTTCACCAAAGTGTTCTTATCATCATCAACTTCCTTCGTAACATCACTAGTTACATCAGCTTCATTACCATTACCATTCATTTCTATTCCAGAGTCATCATCATTGACATTATAATTTACATCATTATTTTTAACTTTATCTATACTTATATCACAATCATTGATAATATTGTCAGTTATATTATCATAGTCTATATTAACATGTTTATTCATATGGTCGGTATTATCTTCATTCCTAGTTGAGGTATTTTCGGCGTTAACATTTGTTCCCTGGATGTCATTTGGTTCTTTTGTTAATTTTAAATGTGCTTCATATGCTGTAAAAAATAATAAAAATGGGTAAGTCTTAATATTTCTATGTCTATCATTAAATTTCAACAAATAGATCCGTATTAATTACTCCTATTGAAAAGTGATCAGCCACATATTGATTTGCACTGCAAAAAAGGGCATTGAAAAGAACACCCTAGTTTTTTGATATCCCTTGATAATATTAATAATATATTAGATCTACATAACAAATTGAATCACGACATATCACACTCATTCTAAATATTTGAAAGAATAAATACTTGGCTTAGGCCCGTACTATTCTAAATACCGGAGAAAAGCCGAGAAGCGAAAAGCATTAAGAATAATAATAAAGTTTAATTTCCAGAAACATCTTACAAATTAATCTTATAACTAGCGGAGTCTGCACTAAGCAAAATTGCTTGTGTCGCAGAGCCCAGATTGAATTTCTTAACTTAAGCACACTTATACTATGGACACCACTCGAGCAGTAATAATATAATTTAAAATAAAATAGAAAAATAAATAAAACTACTCAATATATTTGTGTTGTATCCTGGTGCTATTATTATGTCAAGAATTTACATTCTTGGAGGCAATAACAAATTTTAGAAAAATTTTATTACCAATCTTTAGAAAGAAATAAAAAAAATATTATGAAAAATATTGATAGGTTCATAAATAGACCTTGACCACGAGTTCTAGGGGGGGCAGGTGCCCCCCGGTCACCATTTCGTACGCCCATGGCCACAGATCAGATGTGTTCAGATTTATAGAGATGCCTTAACATTTTGCAAGATCAGTTAACACACCCGGCCCAGTTATCTGAGTTAATGCAGTTTCGTGACAACACAGTGTTACACTTCTAAATATTATAAAGCTAAAGAGTTTGTTTGCTTGAACGCTCTAATCTCAGGAACTACTAGTCCAATGTGAAATTGTTTTTTCACTGTTAGATAGCCCATATATCGAGGAAAGCTATAGACTATATAACATTATCCATTAACGCGGGTGAAATCGCTGGCATATCTTGTGTCTTCATAATACTAGCCCATAATCCCCGAAGGGGTAGGCGAAGTCAAAGGCTAAGTCAAAGTCAGCAAGCTCAATAACCACATTTAGTCAAAAATATAACTGGGCTGGGTTAGATGGAAAATTGTAGCAAATGGCTAGCTCGTCGCCTACATGATCACTATATTACCTTCACAGTATATCTGCTTGATGAAGAGACCCCCTTTGGAGTGTCCTACCCAGATGACAGGCTTCTCGCCTACTCCCAGCTCCAGCAGTTGCTTGGTCATCTGCTCTGCTCGCTCGTGTAGTCTTAGCCTGAAAATTAAATGAAAATTACTAAAAAACTAAGTAAGGTCTAACTAACTAATTAAACTTCACACCGCCGCGTTTATTCCACTTTCATGCTCTTTCTGCCATAACCAACTCTCGCTTCCATATGTTAGCGTAGGAATCAGCACCGCATTGTGTATAGCGAGCTGGGCCTTCTGGCTTAAGACTTTACTGCCTAGAAGTTTTCCTAATCCTCCATTCACCCTATTCCCTGCATTCACACTTCTTTCTATATCAGCGGAGTACCTTCCATAATATCTATACTTATAATAAATCTGTAGAGAGGTCAATTCTGTACATGAAATATATTTTCAAAATAACTATCAGGGGGTGATTAGTGATCGATACTGATGCCAAAAATGCAATCAGTAAAATTTTTGTCTGTCTGTCTGTCTGTATGTTCCATATAGAAACAAAAACTACTCGACGGATTTTAACGAAACTTGGTACAATTATTCTTCATACTCCTGGGCAGGTTATAGTATACTTTTCATCACGCTACAATCAATAGGAGCAGAGTAGTGAAGGGAAATGTTGGGAAAACGGGAGAAGTTACTCCATTTTTTAAGCTTCCGTCGCGTGTGCAGCCTTAATGGTTAAAGTTTCATAGAAATCATGTATGACGGAAATAGTCTTTATAATATTAACCATAAACGCGGGTGACACCGCTGGCACAGCTAGTCTCTCTACTAAATGCAGATAAGTAAGGTCTGTTTTTTAAATTGTCACTAAGAAAAAACTGCTCCAACTACTCCAAGAACTGTGGTTCTTATACGTATTCTTATCGTTTCTTGGACTCTGCTTACCCCTTCGGGGATTGTGGACGTAAAGGCATGTATGTACTTAAAGGATGCCGCGTTGGTCTAGTGGTAGCATGCGCCGGCTTAGGACCAAGAGGTCCCGGTTAGAAATCCCGGGTCAGGCCAAAAAATTTGTGGCTGGGTATTACAGTTTTGAAATTACTCAGTAACAGGGATAGCACGTTCCGCCGTTGGTCCTGCGCCTGACCTCTCCCCGGTAATGTCGGATTGCCGTCTGACCGGACTATGAGAGTGAAGGAACAGAGAGTGCACTTGGTTTGCGCACACATTTATGCACTATATTATATAAAATAAAACGGGCTGGGTTACATGGCAACAAGAAAAAAGTAGTGACAAGTGGCTAGCTCGTCGTCTACACAATCACACACCCAAAACCCGATATACCATTAGTCACCTTTTACAACATGCTAGGCAAGGAACACAGTTGGCATTTTCTTTAATAACAATATTATACATGTTTTTTAACGAAACATTGTTAACACGAAATCATTAGTAAACATGCAACAGTGTTTGTTTACGACGGTAAACAACAGCACTTACAAATATCAACAATAATTTAAATTGTTTATTGTTATTTACTTGTAATAATAATCTACATAGCACGCTATCATACTACAAGGTAATTATCTTCAAACTGGACATTCCAATAACGTATTTGTATATTTTATTAAGAAAACTTAAATATACTAATGTCCCATGTTGGTCTGGGACTTTAAAAGAATGTGCCAACTTTGTTCCTAGCAAGTCGTAAAAGGCGACTAATGGTATATCGGGTTTGCGACGAGCTAACCACTTGTCACTACTTTTTCGCAATTTTCCATATCACCCAGCCTAGTTCTATTTCAGGCTGAATGTGGTTAAATGGGCCTGCTGCCTAACTCTGTCTACCCCTTCGGGGATTACGGGCGTGATGTTATGTATGTTCAAAACCAAAACGAGATCGAATCTCGATAGTTGCAAATTATAGTGACTTGTATAGTACTTACGTCACTATTGTTTTTAAACTTATTTAGGTATGTCCATCCGTTGTCTAGTATACAGACTATAAGACAATACGTTAAGTATAGACATACATACTTGCGAAGACCAAAGCTCACAGTCTCCGTTGGCTTGGCCACATCGAGAGAATGGAAGAGGATCGTAGCGTTAAAAGAGCCTATCTTTATCGCTGGGGTGATGCAGTGCAGGCAGATCTCTGTGAATTGCAAGCCAACAACTGGCGAACCAGAGCGCAGGAGCGAGATGGTTGGCGAAGTCTTGTATCGGAGGCCAACACCCAATTTGGGTTGCTGAGCCATCGGAGTTAGTTAGTTAGTTAAGTATAGAGCAGGGGTAGCCAACCGGTCGATCGCGGTTATTAGTCCAGTCGATCATAGCAAGATAAAAAACATATAACGTTTATTACACATTACATTACGAGTACGTACTAACCTTCAGTATAATCTCCATCTTGTATCAATAATCAGAAAATATTAAAACATCGTTATCGCTTGATACATGCTCATATGTTGGATTCCTTAAGGTTGGAAATGTTCAACTACAAACTTTATTACATATTTTATTATTAAAATTCCAAGAAACACGTAATTGGTAGATGGCCCTTGGTTCACATTCAGTAAAGTAGATCTTTGCCATAATCAACTTGGCTACCTCTGGTAAAGAGCTAGACAATTAAGTATAAACAATATGGTAGTTAATAACACCACTCATTGACTGACTTTTATAAACTACTTGCTGTGCCAGCGGTTCAACCCGCGTCTGTGGTTAATGTTATATAGCCTATTATTATGACTTCCTTGATAAGTGGGCTATCAATATACAGCGTCTATATCCTAATTATGTTTATGGTGGAGAATTGGTGTGGGCATTTTAAGTAAAAACAATTATATGTAAAAATAAGTGGCAATTCTTACCTCTTACACTCTTTAACCCATAGGGGCCTCCACAGATAGGGGTCGCTAGTATAATTGACAGAAATCACCCTTGCTCCAGGGTAGTCCTCCCTTATCCAGTCCCTGGGCCAGCACGAAGAGTAGCATTCGTCACAGACACATCCACAGCCCACCTCACACCGTCTACCTTCATTTACTTTACATTCACAGTTGACTTCATTTAAATCCAACTCGACTTTGCCTTCATTACATTTGTTCGCTTCGTTATCGCACATGCGGTTCTCATTCTCGAACAGATCACGTACGAACTGCGCCTGGGTCTCGAAGTTGTCCAAAATCTCAACTTGGTCCAGCACTGTGTGGTCAAAAAACTTCTCGGTGATAAAAACCTCTTCTTTGGGTAAGATTTTCTTAATGCCCGCGAAGTTTTCTTCGTAATTCTCGAAAGTGACTTCATTTAGTTTGACATCGTCGTAAATGTTGGCGTCTGTTTTGCGGTTGCCTTCATTTAGGCAAGTGCAGGATGAGGGTCGGAGGAGAGGCACCTTGTTAGGGCCTAGCTTGTACTTGGACCGCCAGTCGCCTTGTCGCCAAGTGTTTCCTAGAGATCCTGGAAGGAGGAAAAAATATTACTATTGGGTTATTTGTTTCGTGGTACAAGCACATGGAAGATGGTGCTCAACCCTCACTAGAGTAGCCGTTTGGCCTTTCCCTCTTTCGATAACTGGAGGTTAGTGGAAGTTAACCCAGTGTCTTCCACTACCTGGAGGGCGTCGTGGATGTAAAGGCTCAGCCATACCCAAAACGTCCCTCCACTCGAGCGATGAGGGGTACCACGGCGTTTTAGTGGGTATACCCCGGCCGTTTTCCATCCATGGCCGGAGTAGGGGCCACAAATTCCAGAGGCCCCCGGGAGCCCCACAAATCCCCCTCCCCGCGTTAAAAAAAAGTGTTTTCCACTAACCCCCCCGCTTGTGTCCTCGTTATATCGTACCGAGGGGGCTTAGTAAGCCCTGGACCACCCAGCTCTGAAGCCAAGAAGCTCACCTCGGGGTCCCACGAGACACTCTCCTCGTCCCTCTGGTATAGCAGAGAGCACAGCACGAGAGGCCCACGACACAGGTCGAGGGGCGACGGGCGGAGTAGTTGAGACATGCTGGGTGGTCTAGCATGTCTAGCTCAGAGCACTTCGAGCGCATGCAGTATCTGGCTCTGACCGAATAGCTAGCACGACCCTCACCATATAGTCCGTGCACGAAGACCACGTCGAGCGCGTGGCGGTGGGGGGGCGGCTCGTGCAGCACTTGGCACTCCACCCGTGGCTCGGGATGCAGGTGGGCGCTGCTCGCTGTGCGAGGCTTGACGGAGGGCTTGCTTGCTGTAAACGGGAAGAATGGAGCATTATTGTGCGAATGATACTGCCTGTGTATCACACTCTATGTTGCTCTGTTCTGCGTCTGTGTGTCTATGAATCACTGCTTATTTTGTCTTAGTGCTGTGTTTCTCTGTTTTTCTTGAATCTGTGTGTCTGTGTGTAGCAGCAAGCGCGATGGCCGCCGAGGTTCGGTGTTAAGCAGGTATTTGTTAATAAAAACTTAGGCAATTAACGATAAAAAAGTGTAACCTTCATTAATATTATAACATACATACATAACTTCACGCCCATAATCCCCGAAGGGGTAGGCAGAGTCAAAGGCACAGCAGACACCTTTAACCACATTCAGCCAAAAATAAAACTGGGCTGGGTTAGATAGAACATTGTGAAAAAGTAGTGACAAGTGGCTAGCTTGTCGCCTACACAATCACATTCCCAAAACTCAATATACTATTAGTCGCCTTTTACGACATGCTAGGCAAGAACCACAGTTGGTACATTCTTTTTAAGTCCCAGAGTTTAGTACCTATAAAGAAATATGTATAAAGGTTACCTGTGATGGAAGGCCTGAGGGTATACCCCGCCAGGAGCCTGTGCAGCAGCACAGTTGCCGTGCTCCACAGACAGGAAACACACCAGCGTCTGTAGACAATAGAAAATATATCATTATATCATTAGCCCAGTTGTGAGTAAAATCATCATGAAAAAACCTGCACATTTTAAGTAGTTTCTGGTTTCCAGACATATTTAATCACAATTACATGTTCATTAATTTTGCCGAAAAATCGATAGATTTGCAATCGATAGTTTAACGGCGAAATCATCTCTATACGATCGACAGGACAGCCGATAGTATCGTTGTCTCAGTTAGTGCAATACTATCGATAGTATCGATCGCTGTCAACTGATGAACTATCGATATTCGATAGTATCGATACTATTGATAGTTCATTAGTTAGCAGCGATCGAAACGATCGATACTATCGATGCTATTGCTGTTTGCTGATAGTTTTCTGTATCGACAGACTATCGATATTATCGATTTTTTTCAACTATCGATAGGTTATCGATAGACAAACGATATTGGCCTATCGAGCGGCAACACTAATGTCCATAATTATTTGGACCAACCCACCCCACTGTCCCATGTTGGTTTGGGACTTAAAAAGAATATGCCAACTATGGTTCTTGCCTGGCATGTCGTAAAAGGCGTCTAATGGGGGTTAAAAGGCGACTAAGGGGGGTGGGTAAACGAGTTTTGGGTGTGTAGTTGTGTCGGCGACAGGTTGGCCGCTTGTCACTGCTTTTTCACAATTTTTCATCTAACCCAGCCCGGCTTTATTTTTGGCCGAATGTAGTTGAAGGGATATGCTGCCCCTTTGACTCTGCCTACCCCTTCGGGGATTATGGGCGTGAAGTTGTGTATGTATGTATGTAGAGGTTTGTACCCGGGTTTGAACGCGCACCCCTCATTTAAGAAGCGCGTGTATTGAGCTACCACCGCTCCATAAAGATTTAATAACCAGACTTGTAAAATTCAGCCCAAGCATGCTGTGACTAGCAACTAGGCAGGACTCTAAAAAGGTAACTAGCCCATTGTCCCATTTTGGTCTGGGACTTAAAAAGAATGTGCCAACTTTGTTTCTTGCCTAGCATGTTGTATAAGGCGACTAAAGTTATTTGGGGTTTTGGGTATGTGATTGTGTAGGCGACAAACCAGCCACTTGTCACTACTTTTTCACAATTTACCATCTAACCCAGCCCAGTTTTATTTTTGGCTGAATGTGGTTAAAGGGGCCTGCTGCCGCTTTGACTCTGCCTACCCCTTCGGGGATTATGGCCTTAATGTTATGTATGTATGTATGTACGAGTAGGTGTTCATTAATTGTACGGAACACCTCGTAGCAAGTCCGACTTACACTTGGTTGCTTTCTATAGACTGATTTATCATTCATTCATTCACAAGATAAAAACAATTGACTGAGGCACTATTTTCTAAACAAAGGGACGACCATGATATCATTTATACAAAGTAGTCAGCTCGTCAAAATTGATAATGCTTTGAAATTAGTTACGTAATGTAAGAAAGCGGTGGTAGCATGGACATATGTCTCAAAAACGAGGGTGTATTGGTTCTAACCCGGACACGTATTTCATATTTTTTTTAAATTTAAGTTGAGCTTAGAACAAAGAAGTTAAAAAAATCCGTTTTTCTGTCATAACGACATAATAAGAACACATAGTAACAATATTAATAACGATTTATGCAATTAGCTAAGTACTTAATTATTTAAGTTAGACATGGGTAATATTTTGTATCAACTGAGTGACTCAGGCGCAGTAATTAAACTTGCGTTGCGTCATGATGGCCACGGACTGGGAAAAAAAGAAGGACTCCACGCCCACCACACGTTTTGGCCTTTCCGATGCTCCAATGACAGCTCCTGTCAGTATTGTTTTGCTTAAGTCACATCGTTTAATTAAGTTACCAATTATCAAAATGCCGACGTGTCTGGTGGAATGCCGCAAAAATGATCACTTAAGAGTAAAAAAGGGCGATGGAATCACATTTCACAGGTAATTAGTAATTTTGATATCTGGTATCCCTAAGAATCTCACGCACATATACATAAATGTGACTACACTCTGTAGTTTAACAGCGCGGAGTCCATCTTTTTTTCCTGGTCCGTGGTCATGGCGCGGTAAAATAAATCGAGCCAAGTGAGTCGGGGGTGCTAAACGCGACGCTTTTAGAATTATTTTAGTATCATATGCGTCAATACATTATTGATAGATTCTTATAGTAAATAGCCTTTAGTCTCGTTGTCCCCGTAGACCAGCAATTACGCGATTATTACAATTTCAGCGCAGTATTACAATTGTCTACTTAACTGCGCAGAAATCAATTAATTAGGTATCATATCTTACTGCACAATGCAGTGACTAAGCTATGTAATTGTCCTGTTACCGTGATACAATTTCATTAATGATCTGTCTGGGTAAGGTTTCAAGGTTGAACGAGCGAGGTTGAGCCAAGGTTGAGGCACGGAGTAGTGGTTAGAGATAATGACCACGAGACAAAAGGCTGTGAGTTCGAAAACTGCAGTTTTCACCAATGGATGAAGTTGCATGTTTTTATTACAATTATTACGCCCGCAATCCCCAAAAGTAGTGTTGGTGAACAGCAATACTATCGATTTCGATCGCTGCCAACCAATTAACTATTGATAGTATCGATACTATCGTGTTAGTGCAATACTATCGGTAAATAGCAAAACTATCGATAGTATCAATAGTATTGCCCTAACAGAGACATCGATATTATCGATACTATCGATTGCAAAACTATCGAATTTTCGGCAAAACTCCCCGAAGGGGTAGGTAGAGTAAAAGGGGTGGCAAGCCCTTTTTAACATTTTTTGGTCAACATAAAAACTGGACGAAGTTAGTCTTGAAAAAGGATAGATCCTTAAGATTAAACCATCTAACGTAAGAAAAACTTTTCTCATTTTGTTCTCAAACATATCTTGGGCACACTTTGAGTCGTTCTTAAAGTTTCTCAATTGAGACACCAGTTGTCTCTCATAGTTTAACGTCAGATCCAGGTCATACGGTTACGCTGTGAGGTCACACCACGCCCCCAACATTGATCCTAGGTATCCTAGAAGCGCTTTATAGAGCTTACTGAAAAATTACAGTTTATCAGAGCCCTAAGCAAGGACAACGACACACTCGGTACTTCTATATACATCTCCGATAATACCCAAAAGGGCAGGCAGAGTACAAGGATCAGTACACTTCTAATACCATACTAGCAGCGCCACGAAGTTTCACCCGCGTAACTCCCGTTCCTGTGGGAATACGGGGATAAAATATAGCCTATGTTACTCGCTGATAAAGTGAGTTGAGCGATGGTAGCTCAATGGTGAGGGAAAACATCACACACACATTGAGTATAGCTGCCCTAGACATAACGCTAGAAGGATGATGAGTTTCTATATGTAATACCTGACTAGCATGATCATATGTAACTTCATACGTTATGTCATAGTCATCCTCCTGTAATGAGCTGAGGAAATAGTTGATATATCTGTTATTGTATATCTTGCCTCGTGTATTCGCCCACTTTTAATCTAGAAATCCTTAGGTAATTGATAACATCCCACATTAGATTTAGAATCAAATGCCACAGTATTACGTAAAGCCTATATCTAGGTTCGCTGTAACAAATACAAATGTAATTTGCCCATGTCGGTCTGGGACTTAAAAATAATGTGCCAACATTTTTCCTTGCCTACCGTGTCGTAGAAGGCGATTATTGGTATATCGGGTTTTGAGTGTGTAGTGTAGGCGACGAGCTAGCCACTTGTCATAAATTTTTCACAATTTTCCATGTAATCCCACATTTTATTTTTGGCTTAATAAAGCAGATTCCTGCTCCTTGAACTCTAACTACAAACCTCTGCAAGGATTGCGTCCGTAATGATATGTATGTTTTAACACGTTTGCGTGAGCTACGTCTCACGACGTCGTGAGTATATGCTTAGGAAACGGCGCAACGTCTTATGACGTCCTAAAGATTACGATATGTATTTCGGCGGAACGTCGCCCGACGTCTAATTTAAGAGTAAATTCATATACCGTTGCTCGTTTGCGCCGCATTACATCCCATTTTTGTAGTTTGTTGCGCCGTGTAGCTTGGTTACATGGTGTATGTCTTACGGCGCGACGTCTTCACACGGCGCTTTATTTTGTATGGAAAAAAGGTTGCACCGTTATGCAACATTTTGGACATGTGGTTGCTCACGCGAACGTGTTAAATATCTTACACGAGTGTCCCGTTTTTCCTTCTGAACGTTATGTGACTCGGCACGATTTATTGTCCAGCTATTCTTTACATAAGGATTATACCAACTTTTAACGTAATAACAATTATTAAATAGAGCTTAATAGTTTTTTTAAATAAATATAACATTTCATTAAAAAATAAATTATACGGACAGCTTTTTTTGTTTCAAAGTTAAAATTAACATTAGTATGTACATATCACTCTAATGGTTATCCAATTAGCAAGTTGTGAACATGAATTATGTTATGAATCATACACAATTAATTAGCATGTTATAAAATGAACTTACATTACGAATTGACTAAACAGATATACAATGCGAATGTGGAAGGATGTAGGAGCCGCGGAAGGCCCAGGCTCACCTACCACGACCAGATTGGTCGTGTATTAAAAGAAGGTGATGTTAGGAGTCATAAAAATCGTACAGCTTGTATGAAAAGGATTATGAATGTTGAAGAGGCGAGTGAGGTGTGTAAGGATCGTGCCATATGGCGTTCGGTTCTCTCTGCCTACCCCGCTAGGGAAGTGGCGTGAAGTTTAGTTAGTTAGTTAGTTATAAAATGAAGCGGTATTACGCGGGGTTATATTAGAAGAGTTTAGTATATATGTATAAATATATGATGTAATATATTACATATCTATTCTATCTATACTTATACTAGTATTATAAAGCTAAAGAGTTTGTTTGCTTGAACGCGCTAATCTCAGGAACTACTGGTCCAATTTGAAAAATTCTTTCATTGTTAGATAGCCCATTTATTGAGGAAGGCTTTAGGCTATACGACATTAACCATAAACGCAGTGAGGCCGCGGGCGCAGCTAGTTTTATATAAGATTAATATCTACAATATACAAGGTTATTTTTTGTTTTTTATGCAAAACCTCTTACCTACTTATTTAACCATTATTTTAAGGAATCAATTTATGTTTAGAAAAAGTAAAAAAATAAAGTTTAGGCGACGAGCTAGCCATTTGTTACTTTTTAACAATTTTCCATCTAATCCAGCCCAGTTTTATTTAGTCTTTGACTCTGCCTACCCCTTAGGGGATCGCGGGGGGTCGTATGTAAAATCTTGACGAGGATTAGCTGCGCAGGAGATATTATAGTGCACAAGTGTGTGCGCAAACACAGGTGCACTCTCTGTTCCTTCACTCTCACAGTCCGGTGACACGGCAGCGACATGACTGGAATTTTGGAGAAACGGTAAGTAGTAGAAAAAAAAGGTTTATATAAAAGTTGTAGAGCATCAGATTTTATAAAGAAATGCCCTATTTATGTTTTCGCTAAAATTAAAATTATCCGAGATAAGGCGGTTAGAATCTTGGGGATGATAGTAATTGTCCGGTCAGTTTCCCATTTTGACCTGAAAGGATAGGACATAAGTTCTACTTACATTTTTCATAATTTTTCTGTCCCTGTCAGAATGTTTTGTGCCGACCGGGGTTTGGACCCGAGACCTCTTGGTCCTTAGGCGGCGCATACTACCACTAGACCAAGGCAGTCAGTATATTTTAGCAATACAATATCATATCCAGTTTAGCAACATCGCCGGACACTTTAAGTATATCTGCAATTGAGCGAATGTGCTCAATTGGACTATTAGTAGGTATCCATTTATAGCTGCGTGCGCGCCGATATCGTACTTAAGTACTCGGACGATCAACGTGATCCTGGGGCGACGACTGAGCATGTAGCACTGCGCTAACTCAGTCCTTAGGTAACTCACGGAGCTGGTGTTTCAACACATACACGCGTATCGCTGCGCTCACTCAATACCGATAATGACTGCATTAAAAAACGTCACGTTACGAAGGTCAGATCGGCAGTCCCTTCAATGTAATTACCAGACTCGCTAAATCCTGGATCATGGTCTAAGCGGACCCCGTCTAAGCACGGGACATAACGCTAGGAAGATGTATGATAACAGTATAGTTAGAACCCTATCCTCGCGCATACTAGGCTAGTATCTAACTTATATACCTACGTCTATATCTAGGTCTTGCGAAACATACTTAGATCTAAACTTGTACGTAAGTAACGCCACAAGCTGAGCGCGTGTTCGATTATAAGGCCATTATATGTGCCCATCGCGGTATAAGGTTTCCCAACCTTGGCGGATACTTGTAGACGTACGGACGGACAGTGTGAATTGCGAATGTAGCGATTGATAGAATTAGAATTGAAATGTAATATTATTTTTCTTCATATACACACTTACACTCACCTCACGCGAGGGAGAACCTACTAAAATTTGCCCCTTTGCGCGCCATACGGATCATTAACTAAATACTCGTATCTATAGATACAGATATATTTACATACATACATACATACATAACATCACGCCCATAATCGCCGAAGGGGTAGGCAGAGTCAAAGGGGCAGCATGCCCCTTCAACCACATTCAGCCAAAATTAAGCCGGGCTGGGTTAAATTGAAAATTGTGAAAAAGCAGTGACAAGCGGCTAACCTGTCGCCTACACAATCACACACCCAAAACCCGATATACCATTAGTCGCCTTTTACGACATGCTAGGCAAGAACCACAGTTGGCATATTCTTTTTAAGTCCCAGACCAACATGGGACAGTGGGCTGGATGGAAAGCTGTGAAAAAGGAGTAATAGATATATTTACATCTGTCAAGCTTAATTTATATAGTTATATACATTTTTACTATATGTATACAGCTTTTCTATATGTATACCTGTAAAGATTTTGTAAAGGTTGCTAATAAATAATAAATAAATAAATATTTCCGATCATGATCTGGGACTTAAATAGAAAAAATTAATGTACCAACTGTGTTTCTTGCCCAGCACGTTGTAAAAGGCGACTAATGGTATATCGGGTTTTGGGTGTGTGATTGTGTAGGCGACGAGCTAGCCACTTTTCCTTTTTCACAGTTCAAGCGTTGTTCGCCCACACAATCTTATAAGAAAAAACAAAAATCGTTGCAGTAAAAAGGAAAAATAAAAATCGTCTTACAATTCTCGAAGATATCAATATTTAAAGAATCATAAACTAATTCCTAATCGTTAAGGAGTTGTACCATCCATCATTAGCTCACCAACATAAGATGATAAGTACCATGCGTAAATACTTAAACAAACTTAGAAAATGTCTAAAACACATTGTACGTGCCTATAAAATTTAAGGGTTTCCCTCGATTTTCCTGGGATCCCTTTATCAGATCCTGACTTGTTGGCAATGGGACCATCTCGGGAGTAAACCGTTTCGAATAAAAAAACAATTTTGGAAATCGGTTAACAATTCTCAGAGATATCGAGTAACATACATACAAAAAAAAAAATTGTCCAATTGAGAACCTCCTCCTTTTATTTGAAGTCGGTTAATGAAACTATTTCATCAGTACCCTAAAAAGAGTTTTTATTATTATGGTTACGCAAGACGCAATGCTAAGGTAGCTCTGCCACCTTGACACCACGTTAAATATCATTAATCTGTAGGTAATCTACTTAAGAGTTAATTAATACGTTATGTGACCGTTAAGAGGACATCATGCATCATCATGCCTACCCCGCTTGGGAAGTGGCGTGAAGTTTAGTTAGTTAGTTTTAAGAGGACATCATTTTAAACTGATTCCTTGCCTAGCACGTCGTAAAAAGCGACTAATAGTATATCGGTTTTTGGGTGTGTGATTGTGTAGGCGACGAGCTAGCCATTTTTCACAACTTTTTCACAATTTTACGAAAAGGCTGCATCAGTTTAGGAGAACACCCAACGAAGAGGCATTTGACCTAATACCACGAACATTATCAAACAAAGTCACGTGTAACTACTACACAGTACAAGGAAGCGAAGTAGTCCACCTTGTAACGAATTAAATGGGAATTGGTCGACCGACTGGCCCGTTGGTCGAGTGGTCAGAGACCCTGGCCACGAAACCAAGGGTCGCGGGTTCGAATCCCGCTAGGGGCAAATATTTCGTGTGATGAACATTGATATTTGTACTCGAGTCATGGATGTTTATAAACGTATTTAAGTATGTCTATCCGTTCACCTAGTATCCATAGCACAAGCTTATAAACTTAGTTTGGGACTAGGGAATTAGTGTGCCAGTCTGAAGAATTTATTATTATTATTATTAATTCTAGGTGACGGCCATAGTACCTACTTTATTGTTGTGATGGGATACTTAGTTTAGTAGCTATAGCAGTGGTTCTTAGACGGTGGTAGGCGGACCATTGATGGTACCTGAAAGCGTCCTGAAAATATCGGACTACATCACATACATTGATCTGACTCCGAGCTAAGTAGCTTAAGCACTTGTCTTACGGATATCAGAATCAACAGTGGTATTACAAATATATACTTAACTTACTTAAATATTGCATATTAACACCGAACAAATACAAATATTCATCACACGAATGTTTGTCATGGGTGGGGATCGAACCTACAACTCTTGGCTGAGAATGAGCCATCGAGCTTGTCGAATATCTTCAAAACAATAAATCAATTAGGTGGTCTATGACTAGTCCGAAACTTTGTCTTGCGCTCACTCATGACCAAAAGATTAAAAACCACTGAGCTAGAGGCTGTAGTTACAAAATTAAAGATTTAAAAGTAAAAGTTTATTTTAAAATGTAACCTTTTTGGGATATTTATAACCTAACTAGCTGGGCCAGCGGTGTCACCCGCGTTTATGGTTAATATTATAAAGACTATTTCCGTCATACATGATTTCTATGTAACTTTAACCATTAAGGCTGCACACGCGACGGAAGCTTAAAATATGGAGTAACTTCTCCCGTTTTCCCAACATTTCCCTTCACTACTCTGCTCCTATTGATTGTAGCGTGATGAAAAGTATACTATAACCTGCCCACGAGTATAAAGAATAATTGTACCAAGTTTCGTTAAAATCCGTCGAGTAGTTTTTGTTTCTATAAGGAACATACAGACAGACAGACAGACAAAAATTTTACTGATTGCATTTTTGGCATCAGTATCGATCACTAATCTCCCCCTGATAGATATTTTGAAAATATATTTCATGTACAGAATTGACCTCTCTACAGATTTATTATAAGTATAGATAGGTGTGGCCGCGATTTTACCTGCGTTTATGGTTAATGTTATATAACCTAAGCCTTCCTCGATAAATGAACTACACAAGACAATAATATTTGTTTCAAATCGGACCAGTAGATTAGATTGCTGAGATTGCTGCTGATTGCTGAGATTAGCGTGTTCAAGCAAACAAACAAACTCTTCATCATCAAAATCTTAATATATATAAATTACGCGTCGCGTTGTTTGTCCGCGATGGACTCCGAAACTACTTAACCGATTTTAATCAAATTTGCACACCGTGTGCAGTTTGATCCAACTTGAAAGATAGGATAGCTTACATCTCAATGTATTTAACCCGATTATGTGTCATTTATTACGATTCCGAAACACGTCTCTCTATTAATACATTGTATTAATAGAGCTGTTCAGATATCGTCTTCCGATCTTTAAGCAGCTATCATGTTTGCGCCATCGAGACAGTCAGCTTTGACTGGCTCGATGGCGCAATCGGTAGTAACCCTGCCCCATGCACCAAGAGTTGTGGGTTCGATCCTCACCCAGGACAAATCAACTGACAAATAGTCTGGGTGTTAATATCCAATATTTAAGTATATATTTGTATTAACACTGTTGATTCTGATATCTGTAACACAAGTGCTTAAGCTACTTACCTCGAAGTTAGATCGATGTATGTGATGTTGTCGGATATCGGATATATGTCGGATATGTTGCTCGCTTTCGGACGTAGTGGTATACTATTCAAATGTATACTACTTTAACAAATCCTAAGCAGCAGAGGTCGACACGTGCGATAACTGGCCCCGCTTGTGAAACAGACGCACACAGACATACAAACGAATACGCATCGCGCTGGGTTCGAAACTGTTGCTTGACGTATAGTAATACTAGCTTTATTCCGCAGTTTCGTTCGCATCGAATCTTACTGATATTATAAACGCAAAAGTTTGTATGGATGGCTGGGTGGATGTTTGTTACTCTTTCACGCAAAAAGTACTGCATGGATTTTAATTAAACTTTGCAATAGTATAGCTTATACATCAGAATAACACTTATGCTATGTTTCATAGATGTACCACGCAAGCAAAGCCGCGTGCAAAAGCTAGTTAGTACATAATTGATTATTTATTTCTTCATAAAAAAATCCCTTCCTCCCCTTTTCACCTATATCCTATCCCGGGACTTAACTGTCTGTATACGAAATTTAATCTAAATCAGTTCAGCGGTTTAAGTGTGAAAAGGTAACAGACAGACACACACATTTAAATCAAATCAAATCGTTTTGCTTTCATGTTGTATATAATATTAAGTATACACTAGCTGTGCCAGCGGTGTCACCCGCGTTTATGGTTAATATTATAAAGACTATTTCCGTCATACATGATTTCTATGTAGCTTTAACTATTAAGGCTGCACACGCGACGGAAGCTTAAAAAATGGAGTAACTTCTCTCGTTTTCCCAACATTTCCCTTCACTACTCTGCTCCTATTGATTGTAGCGTGATGAAAAGTATACTATAACCTGCACAGGAGTATGAAGAATAATTGTACCAAGTTTCGTTAAAATCCGTCGAGTAGTATTTTTGTTTCTATAAGGAACATACAGACAGACAGACAAAATTTTTACTGATTGCATTTTTGGCATCAGCATCGATCACTAATCACCCCCTGATAGTTATTTTGAAAATATATTTCATGTACAGAATTGACCTCTCTACAGATTTATTATAAGTATAGATTAATTCGTGGGGTGCAATATAAGGGGGGATTTAAACACCTCTCCCCTAGTTGGTGAAAACAGAAGTTTTTAATGTCAAATAAAGATACTAGCTTACAAGATGTACTCTAATCCGTTTCACGTAAGATGATTCCCGTGACAGGTGTCAATACTCCTTTCCATTCATCGTTCTTTCTACGAATCAAAATATTCAGTTTCAAACATTTATCTTATATACGCTAATATTATTGTAAAAAATAATTAAAAATTTCCGTTTATTAATGTAAATACGATTTAGGAATTTACTTTTAAAATAAGATCCATGCAAAAAAACTACCTACTACAAAGCACCATGCTTCATGGGTATTTTGAAAATACTACTTTTTACAAAAACAGTTATTTGTGGTCGTAATAATTTTCCTTACGATTAATGACACATGCGCTTATGCGCATATATTTCGTGGAATTTATTTATTTAAAAGGAAAGTTTATATAATTTATTAAAAAGGAGGGTACATATAGGTATGCTTACATATTCTTAAATTATAAATTAAATATTTAATTTAAATGTAGGTTAAAACAATTCTTAAACAACATACTTACATCATAATATAATAGTAATTCATTGATCATTTTCAATTACTTGTCAATTTCTATTTTAAATTGTTGGGTTTATAACCCATGTTGATCTGGGACTTCAAAAGAATGAACCAACTGTGTTCCTTGCCTAGCATGTCGTAAAAGGCGACTAATGGTATATGGGGTTTGGGTATGTGATTGTGTAGGCGACGAGTTAGCCACTTGTCACTACTTTTTATTTTTTGGCTGAATGTGGTTGAGGGGGCGAGCTCCCCTTTGACTCTGCCTACCCCTTCGGGGATTACGGGCGTGATGTTATGTATGTTAATTGTTTTAATATCATATGTCATCATCTTCCTAGTGTAATGTCCCGTGCTTCGACAGGGTCCGCTTAGACCATGATCCAGGAGTTTGAGTTAGCGAGTCTAGTAATTACATTGAAGACACTTGAATTGAAAACAGACAATTTTTTGGATCATGGTTACAAAACCAAAGTTGTTTGAATTTGCAGGTTTCATCACGATGTTTTCCCTCACCGCCTAGCTAGTGGTATAAATACGTACGTAGATTTGAAAAATCCAGAGGTACGTACTCGGGTTTGAACCCGCACTTCTTGGTTAAGAGGCGCGTGTCCTTACCATTGAGCTACCACCGCTTTTAAGTTTTAAAATCATATGTACATTGCATCAATTGAGAGTCACCCCGCAACATCGTGTCTGGATTGAACAAGCGACCCTTTGAATGAAATAAAATTAAATTAAATGATTTATTTATGCAAGTAGATTTGTAACAAATTCTTTTGCACGTCACACTTTTTTACCCTACCAGCACCTCGACGCGAATGGCCTGATGAGAAGAGGTGCCGCAAGAAACTTAACAGATAGCCTTTTGAAAAGCGTGTGTATTTAGGTATCATTGAGCTCTGATCACTATTATATCTGATATCTGTATCAAGTTACACTCTTAAAAGAAGGTGAAAAATTGTCATAAAACGTCTTAATAAGGGCGTATAATATTATTTATTTACCTACTGTCAGCATCTAGCGGTTTCACCCGCGTAGTTCCCGGTAATTTAAGAATAAAAAAAAAAAAAAAAGTTTCTCCTCCTTTTTTGAAGTCGATTAAAAATATAGCCTATGTTGCTCGCTGATAAAGTAGCTTTCCATTGGTGAAAGAATTTTTCAAATCGGTCCAGTGGTTTCGGAGCCTACTCAATGAAAAAATATATACTAATTGAGAACCTCCTTTTTTTGAAGTCGGTTGAAACAACAATCAAACCTTTCCTCTTTATAATATCTTTATGATATTGGTATAAGATATCAGGACCAAGACACAGAACAAACCCAAGTAGCCATTGAGCGTATGTTTGTCCTGGGTAGGAGTCTAACCGACAACCCTTGAAGCTAATAACAGGGTCACTACCGAATGCGCCGCGAAGCCAGTCAAATATGCACTTACGAATGATGACATCATTATTACTAATTAAACTTTGACGAAAACATCCATTTTAAATCCACAACGATTAAATTCAAATTAAGGAATTTGTATTACGGTTCTACAAAATTTAATATTTAAATGGCCGTTCAATTAGTATGCGTTAAATTTTTTCGGGTTATTGAGCACAAGGTAGTATAATGAACACGTGTTAATTGCGCTGTCAAGACATTGCGCTAACTCAGTTGTTAACCCACTCGAAGGTTAACATAGACTGGGTAAACAAAAGCAGAATTCCGCCTTTTTCGTATTTGAAGGCGGAGTTCTTCGGATCTGGTATCCTTATGAATCTCACGCAAAATGCATAAACGTGGTTTCACCCTGTAGTATGACAGCGCGGAGTCCATCTTTTATTCCTAGTCCGTGATTTAACCTAACCAAATTTTATACATACATACTTATATAACATCACGTCCATAATCCCCGAAGAGGTAGGCAGAGTCAAAGGGGCAGCATGCCCCTTTAACCACATTCAGCCAAAAATAAAGCCGGGTTGGGTTAGATGGAAAATTGTGAAATAGCAGTGACAAGGGGCTAACCTGTCGCCTACACAATCACACACCCAAAACCCGATATACCATTAGTCGCCTTTTACGACATGCTAGGCAAGAACCACAGTTGGCACATTCTTTTTTTTTGTCCCAGATTTACATGGGCCAAGTCCCAGACCAACATGGGACTAATTAAAAACTTATTTTTCCTTGACTTTGCTTAACCCTTCGGGGACGTAGGCATGATTGCATGTGTTTAATAATATCAGCTTATGATACTAATGATTCATTCATACAGTATGTGACCTATTGAACCTCTTATATGCTAGTAATACTACCACTATATTAGATATGGGTAGTTGTGCCACAATGTATGTGATGACAGTGAAGCAACTAAGAACTGTTTTTTTTACACAGGGAAATGCATCACGCAGCCTCAGTCTTCCCGGGGGGGCAGGGTGTGTGGGACTCTGGACCACTGAGTAGGTGGTCTCTGCTGGTGGTATACAGCGGTGCCCTCATTGTCCGAGTGGAGGTGTCTTGGGTGCTAACAGAGCCTGGACATGCACAACACCTCCGGCGACCGGCCCGCCCTAAATTGCGGACACCACTGCCCCCCTCGCAACGGGAGGGGGGGGGGGGAGAGCAACGGAGACGCGTGCAAGGCGGATGGGGGAAGCAACTATGAACTTTAATAGGCTAGTTGACTAAAATATTTTTTTTAGTCCGCTAGTCAGATTATCAAAAAATATTGAGTTCGTATTTTTTGCTTTATCAAATGCTCGGAAAATAACAAAGATACAGCGCTTCAAAGATCTGGAGTGGGGCGCTTTTACATCACTTATTCCTAAAATTATACAGAACAAGTGACGTCACGCGCACCTTTAACGCGCTGTATCTTTGTAATTTTTGGTTTGCTGAACAAAAGAAAAAATACGTGAGCAATATTTTTTTGTAATCTATATAATGGAGTAACTATTTTTTTTTGAGTCAACTTGCCTATTAACCTCCTCCAAAATAGGTAACTAATCTATACTAGTATATACTATTATAAAGAGGAAAGATTTGTATTTTTGTGGTTATGCCTCACTGTAAACACATACACTGTGGCATACTTAGCAACTGATAACGCTAGCCCGATAACGGCACTGGGACAAGATATCTTGTTCAAATATTTTGTCCTATTATTTGTCCTGAAACACAATGGCTTACTGCAAATTGTCATTTATCAGCCAAATTACTGTGCCACCCCTGGCTCGTCGGGACTTATAAGGAATAGCTCGCGTGGTACATCGATGAAACATAGCCTATATGTTATTCGGGTGTATGAGCTATATTATTCTAAAGTTTCATTAAAATCCATTCAGTAGTTTTTTTGTGAAAGAGTAACAAACATCCATCCATACATACAAACTTTCGCATTTATAATATTAGCAAGGTGGCATCGTCCACCTTGCCTAGAATGTCTTAAAGGCGACTAATGGTATATGGAGTTTTGGATATGTGATTGTGTAGGCGACGAACTAGGAACTTGTCACTACTTTTTCACAGTTTTCCATCTAACCCAAGACATTTTTATTCATGGCTGAATGTGGTACAGGGGCTGGCTGCTTCTGTGTTTATCGTCAGGACGTAGATTTGTTTACCACATTCATGCTATAAAAATGATTATAATCGTATAAAGTTAATCCATATATCATTTATGAATGATCGTTTTATCATTTCAGTTTTTGCCCTATATAGATAGAAAAAGAGTTGAAAAATATAAGATAAAAGTTGTTATCTATTAATAGGTGTGTCGGTAATCCTAGAAGTTAAATAAACAAATAAATACCAGACTACATCACAAACATTGATCTGACTCCGAGGTAAGTAGCTTAAGCACTTGTGTTACGGATATCAGAATCAACAGTGGTATTATAAATATATACTTAAATATTGGATATTGACACCCAGACACAGAACAAATACAAGTATTCATCACACGAATGTTTGTCCTGTTGCATTAAAAAGTCAATTTCTTAAAAAAAATCGTTCGCAGGTATTATCACTTCATTGAGGATATGTAGATTTTTCTTATATGTTTAAACACTGTGTTAACAAACACATATGCTGAAGGTACTGCATTAATGCAGTCTCATGTCAGTGTCGTCTAGAGTTGCCAACTATACTGTTTTAAACACGGACTAGTAAGATTTTAGGATATTAACGAAACTTGGTACAATTATTCTTCATACTACTGGGCAGGTTATAGTATACTTTTCATCACGCTACAATCAATAGGAGCAGAGTAGTGAAGGAAAATGTTGGGAAAACGGGAGAAGTTACTCCATTTTTTAAGAAAAGAAGGACTCCGCGCCACTAACTAGACATTGAAGCTCCTCAGGTGACACGCAACTTACCTCACACATTGACAAATTAAGTGCCACATGACAGACGTCCCATATCTGGTATCCATAAGTATCTCACTCACACATGCATAAACGTAGCTTCACGCTATAGTATGGTAGCGCGGAGTCCTTCTTTTTTTACTAGTCCGTGGTTTTAAACAGTATTATACTGTTTTTCACTAAATAATACTTTTTACTGTTGAACAAAAATAAAGTGTACAAAATACTGTTTGCAGCATCAAAATGCAAACACATTATTATGTGTTATACTTAGACGCTCACACAAATTTGTTTTAATAATTTCAGTTATAACTGTGATGTGGCGTATGAAGTTTTTAAAAAAGATTGTAAATTAATCCAATCCACTCGCCTCTGGAACTCTTTTCCTCTTTCTATCAGGTTATCTGATAGTCTTCCGATTTTCAAGTCCCGAGTCGAATCCTATTTTCTTTCTCTTTAAAATGTACAGATAGAGTACATTAGATCTCCTGTCGTTTGGAGCTTTTCTCGTGAGACAGTTTTGGTATAAGTATAAGATATGTATTGCAGCTTTGTATTTGTTTGTATATACTATTTAATATTTACACAATTACGCAATCGTATTTATGTTTGTATGTATAAGTATAATTATTTAAGTATTGTATCATCCTTTCTTTTGTATCTCTTTTATAATTATCAAAGTAATATTACTGCACGGCCCTACCCCTCTCTTTTCGATAGCTTATTTTCCTCTACCTGAAGGTTGTCTGGAAGAGATTGTTTAGCGATAAGACCGCCTAAATTGTATGTATTTGTTTGTATCCTTATTTCTATATCTGTTTTTCGTGCAATAAAGAATATATCTATCTATTAATAAGTTGTGCGAGAAGCTCTAAAAAATATGTATTTAAAACAATAAATAAATAAAGTTCTGTTTAATTTTCTAAAATTCTTCATAGACCTGAATATACTTTATTACTTGTAAAAAAAGTTGGCAGCCCTAGTGTCGTCACTTGTCACAAGATTCGCTTGCAACATGCACAATGATGGCATTATCTAACAGGTCGTTAACCCCACACGTGTTTGGCTATCCGCCAGAGACACGTGTGTCTAAACATTACTAGAATGAGATGTTAGTACTAGGAAATTCCAGGTATATTAAATGCACAGGTATTACAAGCAAAGCCTAGAGACAAAAAATAGCTATGTACATATCTGCTAGATATTTACAAAAAAGGGGATTGCACGCTATAAATGTTAGTCTGTGGCTTGATTATTAATTACTAGCTGTGCCAGCGGTGTCACCCGCGTTTATGGTTAATATTATAAAGACTATTTCCGTCATACATGATTTCTATGTAACTTTAACCATTAAGGCTGCACACGCGACGGAAGCTTAAAAATTTGAGTAACTTCTCCCGTTTTCCCAACATTTCCCTTCACTACTCTGCTCCTATTGATTGTAGCGTGATGAAAAGTATACTATAACCTGCTCAGGAGCATGAAGAATAATTGTACCAAATTTCGTTAAAATCTGTCGAGTAGTTTTTGTTTCTATAAGGAACATACAGACAGACAGACAAAAATTTTACTGATTGCATTTTTGGCATCAGTATCGATCAGTAATCACCCCCTGATAGTTATTTTGAAAATATATTTCATGTACAGAATTGACCTCTCTGCAGATTTATTATAAGTATAGATTATCAAGTCCAACTGTTCTCCTTAGTCAGGAACGTAGTTGGCACATTCTTTTTAAGTCCCAGACCAACATGGGACATTGGGATCATTCAAAAGAATGGGCCAACTGTGTTCCTTGACTAGTATGTAAATAATAAATAAATATCCGACGACATCACATACATTGAGCTGACTCCGAGCTAAGTAGCCAAAGCACTTGTGTTACGGATATCAGAATCAACAGTGGTATTATAAATATACTTCAATATTGGATATTAACACCTAACACAGAACAAACACAAGTATTCATCACACGAATGTTTGTCCTGGGTGGGGATCGAACCCACAACTCTTGGCGCATGGGGCAGGGTCACTACCAAATGCGCCATCGAGCCAGTCGAAGACACAAGATGCATCGAATACGCCCGCGAACCGCGAAATAACAATGCTTTGAGACGAAAAAAAAGAAATTAAAAAGGGCCCCGAAGAGCATTGTCTAAGGGCCCCACTTCAAAGCATAGTACCTAGGTTCCCGATATGGTTAATCCGGCACTGGTCATGATCAAATCAACAGGACAGCCTAGGAAGCCAAGAAGATAAATTATCTATAAATCATAGATCTCATGATGTATCTATAATAGCAAAACAGCCGTAGAACATCATACTTCATTTATGTTACCTTATCTTTTAAATGAGATGATAATAGTTTGCTATTTAATAATATCTCTACACGTGTTCAGAAGAAATTGTAAATACAGTTGATAAGTGTATCTAGTTGTTATAATAACTCTAGCTTTCTTCAGTGAATTATAACAGGAAACAAACTAAACTTCACGCATCTTCCCCAGCGGGGTAGGCAAAGAGAACGGAACGATATGGCACGATCCTTACACACCTCAATTTCTTCTTCAACATTCATGATCCTTTTCATACAAGCTGCAATATATTTACCAAATAATAGATATTGAATGTTCTGGCTCTCGAAAAAAAAAGTATTTGTTTTTTTTTTTTATGAAAGGCTTTGTCAAGGCATACCTAGCATGATGCCACCAGCCCCCGCTCAGACGGACTAAAATGAGGCTGAGCTTAGGGAAAGCACTCCTCCTTCCAGTGGCGCGTTGGAGTACTCGATAATCGGGCCCGAACGGGGCTGCTGTGGGAGGGTATCCTCGGTGTGCGTAGCTTTCCCAAATGCCCTTCCAAGATTCGGTGGAACATCCCATGGCATTTAGTGAGTTGGCCCTCCTCTATCATGGGGAAGAGTCACAATAACCACTTCACCTCCCTGTTCCCCTGGTGGCGTGGTATGCGTAAGACATTTAGAGTAAAAAAAAATTTGAAGATTCAGCTGAGGGACCGAAAATGGGATTGGACATATTGAAAGAAGAGGGAAATATGCTGCGACAACTGCTGAGCTGGGAGTAGCGCAAGTATTTTTTATACCACGAAGATAGCGGATAAGCGTACTGCCGATCTGATGGTAAGCGATCATTGTAGCCTAGTGTTTAGATCTTCGGTACTCTCACGCACCGAACGAAACGAAACAACTTGAGCAGGGCCCTCTTTCAACCCAACCCCTTTTTCCCAAACCCCTCTTTTCCACTGGGCACTCTGGGCCCATACTCAGGGCCCCCCGATCAAGAAGGCCCCCTTGTTTCAAAGAACTAATAGATCGCCGATATTTATTACGGAAAAACGTAACGATTTCGTTGTATGCCCATGGCTTTTAATAGGTTAAATACGGCCCTGACTTGAGAGCTCCAGTACGCTGGTTTTCTCTGAGGGTGATTCTAGCCCAGTATAGCTAGTTTTGTAAAGTATAATAGGGCCTCTGCGTATCTCTATTTTTTATTATTCTATTTTAAAAATACTTACACTAAAGCGACTAAATAAGGATGCGCCTTAACATTCCCTTGGGCGCCATCTTGCGCGATGGTGACGTCTCCCGAAGCGGCCATTTTGTTAATCAGCCGTCAATCAAACGACCCGATCACCTGTAACAAATAAATTACTTTTTATTTCTGTTCATATGCTTTATTTCGTTTTAATTCTTAAAATTGTTATTAACAAAACTAAATCAAGGTTAAATAATAGTAATTAATAAAAAATATATCGTACACTTTATTCGTTTCTAAGTTGTAAATTGTAATACCTAAATTGAAAAATATATATTTTAATTTATTACATCATGCCCGTAATTTCCGAACGGATAGGCAGAGTCAAAGCCAAATCACATTCAGCCAAAAACAAAACTGGGCTGGGTTAGAAAAAAAAGCGGTGACGAGTGGCTAGCTCGTCGCCTACACAATCACACACCCAAAACCCTATATACCATAGTCGCCTTTTACGACATGCTAGGTAAGGAACACAGTTGGCACATTATTTTTAAATCCCAGACCAACAGGGGATTTATAAAACTAAAATAAGCTAAAATATTAGTAATTAATATTATTATATGTATAGACGTAAATATAAAATAGTTTATAATATTTTGGGAATATGGCTCGATGGCTCATTCGATAGTGACCCTGCCCCATGCGGCAAGAGTTGTGGATTCGATCTCCAGGACAAATGTATGATGAATTCTTGTGTTTGTTCTGTACAAAGGACAAACATTCGTGTGATGAATACTTGTATTTGTTCTGTGTCTGGGTGTTAATATCCAATCCAATATTTAAGTATATATTTATAATACCACTGTTGATTCTGATATCCGTAACACAAGTGCTTATGCTACTTACCTCGGAGTTAGATCAATGTGTGTGATGTAGACGGATATTTATTTATTTATATTTATTATGGGCGTATTGATATGTATGTACGTTAATTTTATATAAGTAGTTTAATTTTGTCAATGGCAAATCAAAAAGGATGAAGCCGCATTTTCTGCATGATCGGAACATTTCGTTTTTGTCACAGTACTTTTTACAATTTTCTAAATAAACATAACACATAACATAACATCACGCCCATAATTCCCGAAGGGGTAGGCAGAGTCAAAGGGGCAGCAGGCCCCTTCAACCACATTCAGCCAAAAATAAAGCCGGGCTGGGTTAGATGGATAATTGTGAAAAAGCAGTGACAAGCGGCTAACCTGTCGCCTACACAATCACACACCCAAAACCCATGAACCACAGTTGGCATATTCTTTTTAAGTCCCAGACCAACATGGGACAGTGGGCTGGGTTGGATGGAAAGTTGTGAAAAAGGAGTGATAAGTGGCTAGCTCGTCGCCTACTCAGTCACATACCCAAAAGCCCATAAACCATTAGTCGCCTTTTACGACATGCTAGGCAAGAACCACTGTTGGCGCATTCTTTTTTTTTTGTCCCAGATCAACATGGGCCAAGTCCCAGATCAACATGGGACAAATTTTCAAAATAACACAAGAACTTGAATTTGAAATTTAAATGCGATTATGGATCCTTCTCTACCTTGGATGCCTTCGGGAATTACTACTCCGGGGATGATGGTATGTATGTGCAATAATGAAAGAAATTATATACCATCAACTTACCTGAAGACTTAGCGTTAAACAGATCAGTTAACACTGAACACAGACTTCCTACTGAGGATAAGGGCTCTCCCTTGTTATATTATATACGTACATGATATTTAGCGTCGTTTATCATGGCACATTGATAAGTCGCGTTATGTATGTCAAGCTTATGTTGCGTGATATGTCAAAAACTGGAGAAGTGCGATTAGTTTTGTATGCGATTGATTCTGTACCCAGGGCCGGATTTAAATTTGTGCCGCCCTGGGGCACTGAAGAAAATGCCGCCCTATGACTTAAATTTTATTTTAATAGTTTCGTATGTTGGGTTTTTGTCGCACGCCCCGACCGCCCGTCGCGATGACGTAATCGAGCGTCCACTTCACATTTTTTTTTGTGTATGCGCGGAACTACTTCACCGGTTATATATTGTAAAGAAACTTTTTTCTCAGTTTCCTAATTTTGCCGCCCTAGAAAATATGCCGCCCTGGGCATTAGCCCCGACTGACCCCAGTGTAAATCCACCACTGTCTGTATCGTCGTATAAGTTAACACTAAATTTGGGTGCTAAATATAATATTTTGAGAAGTTAGAGGAGCTCTATGCGGGTGCGTGTTTACCCTAGGAAGGGCCAACGCCCTAGATTATAGAATTATATTTTCTTAATACCACAAGGCCCACTTTGGAACATGGTTCAAAGGCAAATATTATTCTTACAACTTTGTTAATAACTAACTAACTAAACTTCACGCCACTTCCCTAGCAGGGTAGGCAGAGAGAACCGAACGCAATTTTCTTTATGTATTTACTTGATAAATGATATAGACCCACAGATATGTTATCTGTGTATAGACCAAATAAATTATTCTTATTCTTATTCTTATTTTTAAAAATGTTTTACAATAAATTTGTGTCTTCAGATAGACCAATAACAACGGCTCTGCGGGCCGCAGGTTAAGTAGGTTTAGGTGCAATCTAGGCTTCTAGAATCTTTATACGGAGTAGGTTAGATGACTAAAAAAATTCTGCTTAGTCCGTCAGTTAGATTATAAAAAAATATTGAACACGTATTTTTTAATTTATTTGTCAAACAAACATTGACGAAGATACAATGCATTCAAGTTGCGCGTGACGCTTTCGTAATTTTTTTACAAAATAGTGACGTCGCAAGTCCAAACTCCAAAACTTAGATCTTTTTTTTTTGTTTATCAACCGAATTAAAAAAAAGGAGGAGGTTCTCAATTCGACCGTATATTTTTTTTTGATATAGCGAAAAATATGTGTCCAGTAATTTTGTGTAATCTAACTGACGGACTAAAAAAGAATTATATTTTTTTAATGCAGTCATCATCCCTATTTTTCCAAAACTACTTTTTTGTATTCTGCCTTGTTACTAGCAGCGCCCTGCGGTTTCACTCGCGTTGTTTCCGTTCCCGTGGGAATACGAGGATAAATATAAGTACATAGCCTATGTTACTGACTCCCTGATAAAGTAGCTTTCCATTAGTGAAATATATTTTTTTAATCGGCTCAGTAGTTTCTGAGCTTATTCAAACAAACAAACAATCACATCTTATCTCTTCATAATCTTATTATATAGATATGTATATGTCGTAGGATGAATTTATAATTTGAATTTTCGCGAAAATCCTAGAGATTTTGCGAAAACACGGATTTCCCAAATAAAAAGTAAAGTTCCTATGAATAGGCATTGTCATTTCTTACCCTTTTTATCTAACTAACAAAACTTCACGCCACTTCCCTAGCGGGGTAGGCAGAGAGAACCGAACCCTTTATAACTCTATGATATAATAACTCAAAGCTACATGGGAAAAGATAGGAACCAATCAGAGTAAGAGTTGGCCAGAAAGTAAAATAGGCAAGTTGACTCAAAAAAAATAATTAGTCCATTATATAGATTACAAAAAAATATTGCTCACGTATTTTTTCTTTTGTTTAGCAAACCAAAAATGACGGAGATACAGCGCGTTAAAGGTGCGCGTGACGTCACTTGTTCTGTTGAATTTTAGTAACAAGTGATGTAAAAGCGCCCCACTCCAGATCTTTTAAGCGCTGTATCTTTGTTATTTTCCGAGCATCTGATAAAGCAAAAAAATACGAACTCAATATTTTTTTGATAATCTGACTAGCGGACTAAAAAGAATATTTTAGTCAACTAGCCTATTCAAGCCAATCAGCGTTAAGAATGTTCAATGTTACCATGTCTGGTCAGTCACATACATTTTAGATTTCGTATAGACTTGACACAGTCAGATGTCGCTACAGGCATCATTTAGACTGATTGAGAGATAAAACCGAATAAAAACGTTATTATTTCAATTTAAAAAAAAATTTTTTCATAAAATAAGTTATTTAAGTACGTCATTTCTTAGATAATTTATTAAATTTAGATAAAAACATGAATATTAAATATTTTCTTTAGAAGCAAACCAAAATAATCTTTGTTTTATAACCATGAATTTTACACAGATGGCGTATTATTACTAAGAAACAACTAACCTGTGCTTGTAGCGCCATCTTGTGTTATTCCTGACAAACAGACTAAACTTTACTGTAGTTCCAATTACTCACTACTGTCGCTGTACTTGCGCGAGTTATAGCAGTAACTTATCAAGTATGGGCAGTGAGCCTATGTTGTACGCAGTATATTGTGATGTTACTAAGGCAACTCGCGTTTTCGCAAAAACCCTAACTTTTTTCAGTTAGATAGAAAAATATAATTACCATTGTATAATTATCTGTGTTTTCGCAAAATCCCTAGGATTTTCGCGAAATTTCAAATTATCAAATCATCCTACGGCACATATAAAGCTGAAGAGTTTGTTTGCTTAGACGCACTAATCTCTACTGGAACGAATCGAATATGTTTTTGTTGTTGTTCAGTTCATTTATCGAGGAAGGCTTTGACTTTGACTTTGACTTTAGTCAAAGTCAAAGTCAAAAATATCTTTATTTACGTAGGCCTCAAAAAAGCACTTGTGAATCGTCAAGTACATAGTAGAACAATTTGAATCTGCCACCGGTTCGGAATGTCGCATCTACTACATCTGCTATATAACATCACACTATTATTATAAAATTGAAGGGGATGTAAGTGTGTGTATGTTTGTTACTTCTTCACGCAAAAACAGCTGAAAAGATATGGATGAAATTTGGCACAGAGATAGATTATAGTCTGGGATAACGTATAGACTACTTTTATCCCGAAAAAATGCACAGTTTTTGTAGAATACAGAAATATTACTAGGCGGGCGAAGTCAGGAAACAGCTAGTTATTCATAAACGCGAGTGAAACCGGGGGCAAATTAATATTGTTGCTGTTACCCATTTCTAGCAGACATGTCTAGTAATGTCTACGGAATCGTTTACGAATTTTTTATCAATGCCTAGACCGGTAGTCGACCTTGGAATTGTTGGCAACGGTCGTGTGAATAATCAATCTCGTAGCGACAACTACGATTTCATTAATGAATTAGATAGACAATGGCATATTTTCAACCAATTTCACAAATGTTCCATTTTGGTCCGGGACATAAAAAGAATGTGCCAACTGTGTTCCTTGCCTATCACGTCGTAAAAGGCGACTAATGGTATATCGGGTTTTCGGTGTGTGATTGTGTAGGCGACGAGCTCGCCACTTGTCACTACTTTCTCACAATTTTCTTTATAACCGACGCGATTTTATTATTATTATTTATATTAAATGTGGTTTAAAGGGCTTGCCGCCTTGTAGAGCCTGCCTACCTCTTCGGGGATTGCAGATGCTATGGTATGTATGCAATGTTGTCGATTGCTATGCGAGCTCATCTTCCTGGCGTTATGTCCCGTGCTAAGTCGGGGTCCGCTTAGACCATGATCCAGGATTTAGCGAGTTTGGTAATAACGTTGAAGCGAGCCGATCTAACCCTTAAATACCAGACAAACTGTATCATGATTACACATCCATAGCCAGAGCGTTCTTTAACCTAATGGAGGCCTTGGGCATATTAGTAAATTTTTGGATCATGGTTACAAATCCAAAGTTGTTTGAATTTGCAGGTTTTCCTTCACCGTCGACCTAGTGGTATAAATACGTACATAGATTTAAAAAATCCAGAGATACGTGCCCGGATTTTAACCTGCACTCCTCGGTTAAGAGGCGCGTGTCCTTACCATTGAGCTACCACCGCTCTTTTTAATTTATTTGTTTAACCACAAAAAAATAAAACTGAATATTCTCCAGAATTACACACCAATTCCTTAGTTCGAAACTAAGCTTATAAGCTTTGCTATGGATACTAGGTGAACGGATAGACATACTTAAATACGTTTATAAACATCCATGACTCGAGTACAAATGTCCATGTTATGTTCATCACATAAAACATTTGCCCCTAGCGTGATTCGAATCCGCGACTCTTGGGGTCTCTGACTCGACCAACGGGCCTGTCGATGAGCTACTTCAAATTGCTTGGTTGCTATCTGGAGTGTACCTAAACTCCCGCGCAGGTCCTTCGCCCAATCACAAGCAAGGTCGTGTCTGACCTGTGTGTCTGACATAGGTGATGAAGGAATCGGGAACAATATAATCTTATTGCACTGCAATAAGGTTCATTATTGAATGAGTACTTATAAAGCTTGTCTCATAGTAATCTATACTTCTATATTATACTAAGAAGACAGATTTGTTTGTATCGAATAGGCTCCGAAACTACTGGACCGATTTACATCATTCTTTCACCAATGGAAAGCTACTTTATCTTTCACATTTATATTAAGAAAGTATTTTCTTACGGCTGCAAACTCTTGGAAATCGATCTAGCAATTGGCCAGGAATAAGATGTTGCATTCAATTGAAACAAACAATCAAATATTTCCTCTTTGTAAAACACGGACTAGTAAAAAAAGAAGGACTCCGCGCAGTGGCGCGGAGTTCGATATCTGTTAGTAAACAGACATTGAAGCTCCTCAGGCGCTCCACCTTGACATATAAGTGCTTCCACTGACAGATATCCGATACCTGGTATCCATAAGTATCTCACTCACACACGCATAAACGTGGCTTCACGCTATAGTATGACAGCGTGGAGTTATTCTTTTTTAACTAGTCCGCGTTGTAAAATTAGAATTAGTATAAATAAATTATATATAGACAATATAAATAAATATTGTCCGATGTTGGTCTGGGACTTAAAAAAGAATGTGCCAACTGTGTTTCTTACCTATCATGTCGTAAAAGGCGACTAATGGTGCGTGATTGTGTAGGCGACGAGCTAGCCACTTGTCACTACTTTTTCACAATTTTCCATCTAACCCAGCCCAGTTTTGTTTTTGGCTGAATGTGGTTGAAGGGGCATGCTGCCCCTTTGACTTTGCCTACCCCTTTGGGGATTATGGGCGTGATATTATGTATGTATGTAAATAATTAGTCAGACCGAATTCCGCGTAGGTGAAAATGCCTATTAAAATATTTTGAATTTCAGTACATTCAACCAGATTATGAGAATCGAACCTCGTTCTCGGTACGCAATGTTTGACAAACAAGCTTATGAACTGCTGGACTATTGTGTCATTCTATTGTCTTGATTGACGAGACACCGGTCGGCAACTGCGAACGACCACGCTTTGGGGAAAGGCAGGACAGTCCCGGATGTTTTTGCCTTAAATTAATTTACTATCTTAGCTTGAGACTTTTAAATCCTGAAAGTTTTTAAATTAAATAGATATATGTCTGTAAAAAATATTATACGCACTTGTTTCTAGCCTAGCATGCAGTAAAAGGCGACTATTTAATAATGATTTATTAATATTGTGTGCATGCAGCGAGCTATAAACTTCTCACTTCTCATTCATATTTTCAATCAAATTGGCAACATAGTCAATAGACTTACTTTTATGTAACTTTTATGTATGTAACTAGACATTGAAATTCCTCAGGTGCTCCAACTTGACACGCAACTTACGTCACACATTGATATAATAAGCGCTCCAAATGACAGATATCCGATATCTGATATCCTTAAGTGTCTCACTCACACATGCATAAACGTGGCTTCACACTATAGTATGACAGCGTGGAGTCCTTCTTTTGTTACTAGTCAGTGTATGTGAATAGGGATGTTGAAACCATTTATATTTAATTTTGTAAAATCAATTCCGTAAAAGAAAGTATTGTAATATGTTGTAAAACCTTAATAAGTAAATATGAATTATAACGAGTCTACGTTTTGAAATTTCACAAAAACTGCTTAATATTTAGTTTGACTACGAACTAGTGACGAATAAAATGACGAGCCCATACAAAGTTTAAGACGTGATTGAGTTTTGACAGCTTTTAAAAAGTATGTCAATTGACTTGCCAGCCAACGTCCTTATTTGTGAAAAGTCAAAACACTTCCTGTTACAGTAATATGCCTAAACCACTTCATTGATTAAGATGAATTTTGGTACGCCGAAAATTGTAACTAAGAAAAATATGATCTACTATTCATCCGGAAAAAACTGAATAATCCCGCGAAACGTACTAATATATCTCTATAACAGACGTAATTCCACGGAGTTTTATAATTTATTGAAAAATGGTCACCCTTAAATAGGAATTACAATGGCACCATTAATTTATTGAATAATTACCTATTATAATTAATTTACTGTGAGACATTTGAATAGGTCAACGGGTCGTGTGGACAATTGTTACAAGTAAGTAAGTACTTACAGTCGACGGATTTGAATAAAACTGTAAAATAAAATCTGCTGTTTGTAAAGAAAATTATATTGTTAATTATAATTGGGATGTTGACACCATTTATATGTATTTAATTTTGAAATATCAATTCTGAAAAAGAAAGTATCGTAGTATGCTATTAAGCCTTATTGATTTTGTATCATATTGAGTCTAAGATTTTTAATTTTACAAAAACTGCTTAATATTAAGTCAGTTGACTATACAAACTAGTGACGTCACACGTTGACAAGCCCATACAAAATCTATGAAGTGATTTCGTTTTGACAACTCTTAAAAAGTATCTCAATTGACTAGCCAGTCAACATCCCTATTATACTTCCGTCTTATGGGTATAGAGTGGGAATCCGCGATTACCATTCGCGTAGATCACAGATTAGTAAAAATCCGGCCAAGCGCGAGTAGGACTCGCACACGAAGGATTCCGTACCATGATCTTTAAAACCGCGAAAAATATTTATTTTATTCTGCTTTTTAGTATTTGTTGTTGTAGCGGTAACAGAAATACATCTTATCTGTGAAAATTTCAATTGTCTAACCATCACGGTCCTTGAGATACATCCTGATGGCTAACGGACAGCGGAGTCTTAGTAACAGGGTCCCGTTTTACCCTTTGGGTACAGAACCCTAAAATAAGCACTCCGCGCTGTCATACTTTGGCGTGAAGCCACCGTTATGCACGTGTGAGTGAGATTTTTGAGCGCATTCGGAGCGCTTATGTCAATGTATGATATAAGTTGCGTGTCAAGTTGGAACTCCGCAGATGCCGAAACGTCTAGTTTCTGCCGCGGTGTCCTTCTTTTTTTACTAGTCCGTGGCGTAGATGTATCTCTACTTAGAAAGATGTAAAATTATACAAGACATTTTACAAATTACGCATTTTCTTATCTCGTATTTAAAATATATTTTTTTTATACTTGTTTAGGTTAAGATATATTCTTTGATATCTTGGTATATTGGTAAAATCCTGTTGTAGATTACATTACCATTGCTTTTTTTATGTTATTCCACTTAACAGATATAACAAAAGCAAATCGTGATTGATTTGCTTCTGTTCTATCATCTAAAGACGTGTCGTAGTAGTCGGATCTGTGAATCGAAAACTCGAAAAGAATGTACCAACTGCATAACGTAAAAGGCAACTAATGGCAAATTTTGTGTTGTGTTTGTAATCATTTAGGGGCGAGCTGGCCACTTGTAACTACTTTCTCACAATTTTCCACCCTACCCAACTCAATATTTTTGGATGAATGGGGTTCCGGGAACTTCGCACGCCTTGGAGTCTGTCTATCCCGTCGGGGATATGCATTAACTCGTTAATCGTTAATTACCGAAGTTAACAATCTGCTACACGGATTAACCTTTTAAGTTAACTGCTAAAATTTTACGCTCTTGTCAACTTTCGTTAGATTAAACTTCCGTTAACGTTAGTCTGCTTTAGTCGTTTATTGTTATGCTGTCATTTTGAAGCAAAAGTTAAAGATGCTCTGATTAAAAAAGGCTAGCAAACGAAAAGGCTACTTCCGCTAATACTAATATTAAGTATTAGCGGAAGTAGCAATAATGAAGAAGAAGGAGATGATTTTTACAGCCCTATACTCAGTTTGGCAATAAGGTCTATGGGCCACAAATTTCTTAAAAACAAGCTCCGAATTTGATAAGAACTTCAAAATCAAAGAACACGAAGTCAAAATAATATTTTACGGATGCTGTTTTTCTAGGTGAACCAGGTTAATTGAATCTTTTAATTATATATAACACTGCTATCCCAACTAGTGCTGCAGTAGAACGTCTTTTTTCTACGGGCATATATATTTTACGGGCTAAATGACCGTCGCTGTCGGATGTCAATATTAATATGCTAATTGCTATGAAGAGGAACATGCACCTTGTGCAAAATTACCCTTAATAATAGCTTTATTTTTACCTAGGTACTTTAACTCTTTTTTATAATTGATTTGTTTTATTTACCTTTTTCTCCCAGCCCAAAAACAGTATACATTTTTCATAGTTAACCTTTAACGGTAAACTTTATCGTAGCGTAAAATGTTCGAAAATTTAATGCTCTACCGATTATTGAAGTTAACTTTTTAACTAACAATTAAAGAAGTTAACTTTTGGATTAACTGTACCCAGTGCCCCACCTATGTGTACCTATATGTGTATGTAGATATTTTTGCCGAGTTCTGCCCCTGGGCGACACTTTTTTATGAAGGTATTTTAATGATCCTCATTAAAGAAAAAATACTGTCAGAACGTTTGAAGGACAGGTTGAAATTACTAAAGCCACAATTGAAATTTTAACATTTTTAATTCAGTATTGTCTAACATTCTCAATACATATTCATCATGAATTTAATGAACTTCAATTGAATGAAAATATTTTCACTAAAAATTATTTTAGTATAGCGTATCTTTAAACAGCATTTATTTGTGGAATATAGGTAAGTATTCATTTTGTAGGTATGTGCCAAATGTCATTACAGAATCAGTACAATAATTTAGGTTTGAAGACATAACAGACAAATAACTACTTTCGTTGTGATTAATATGTTTGTGTTAGAATATTTTCGCCAAAATATATACTCGACGATAGTCTAATCAGGTTTCTGTTGAACGGCTGAAATTTTTTAGTGACAAATCACTGATCTGATTAGGGGTTCTGTCGCTCATGAGACATGAGCTCTATAGATTTTGTGTTGGTCACCCGTAAAATGTGAAATTATTAATCCCAGAATAGGTACATTAATATCTGTGAGCCGCCATTTTTCATCTCGAATCATAGAAGTTTTTTCATGTCCTTTGTATATTTGCCTGGCTACATCTGATTAGCACAATGATAGAAAAAGGAAGGTATTTAAGTTATCTATCCATACCTATTTAAATGTAAAAAATTTAGACCTGTTACAACTATTAACCCTGCGCATATGAGGTATCACACATGACATAAGTTTAAGCATAAATGAACATCTTGTGGTCCTAATACAATTAATAAACTATGTCTTAACTAGATGATGCATTTCCATCTATTCAGTTCATATCTTTTAACCTATAATTTGACTGTGATTCTATTTATAAACTCCAAACTGGTCAGAGTATTTTTTAAAACTGGTTCTTTAAAACTGTAACTGGTCATATTCGAATTAACCTATATCTACGTTTTATATTATTATAGTTATTTTATTAGTGAATTATTATTACGTTAGAAAATTACAATACCTGCAGGTATTAATTCGTGTTACCTTTGTTATGATTTAAAAAAATAATATTTTGTGGAAGACTATAGACGGAAGAATAAAAAGAAATAAAAAAAACTTTTTTATTACCGTCACGTGTCTACGGCGCAGATACAAAATCCATTCAGCCTCCACCATATTATTAGATTAACGTAAAATAGACACTGGTCTCGTTACATAAATACAAAAAATTCGTGAAATCCTACAAACGACACGAAATTAATAACGCAACATTTGCGAACGCCACTTGTCACTTGAATAATTTATTCCAATTACAGTCTCCTTGCTAGAAACTTTTTTTTATTGAAATGTATGAATGAAAACTTTTTAAACGAATTATTTTTCGTCTGCGACCACGACCACCTACGACGCGGTTTCCCGCCTTACTATTTTCGATTACGTAGTCTACACACAAGTTTATTATTTACCTTTCCAGATTTCTCTTTTTAGTCCTATGCTATACGAAATAAGATTGAAAATGTAACACATTCCAAGCACATGTAACCTTGTATTTTAGAATGCCTTTATCATCCATTGACCAATTTAGAAAAGCAATATAATTGCCTCTTATGTCCAACGAATATAGTTGATAATCGTACAGCTTTGTGGTGATCTAAATATGTATATTGTATAGGTATCGTGAAACAAAGTTAATAAATAGCTGTGAAGGCCTGAACCGGCTTTGTCGCTCATCTAAATTATGGTTTTGAGACCGCAAAACGAACTTTGTAACTAGAGAAGAACTTATGATACACGCGTGAAACTCATTGTTGTTTAATTGTTAGTAAGTATATCACTTATGCAACCAATAAACTATCAAATATTATGCTTGTCTCGTAAGTCTAAGGACACATTAATTAAAAGTTTTAGGTACTTACATTGTTATAAGTAAGTACAATGTTCTAAACTACTTTAGATTCAGTTAATTTTTTACAGAGATATTTTATTAACGTTAATGTCAATGATAGGTGTGTTTGAGCAGCACTAAACGCCCTGATCTCAAGGAATCCGCAAAACCGGGGTCGTGGTACGCTTAACGCCGTAGGTAGGTACATATGTAGACAAAATGTATGTAGAAATATTAAATAAGTAGCTTAAAATACCAAATTTTATTATTAATCACCAGTAATTAAACATAGGGTTTATAATTTGAGTACAACATAAGTACATACATACACGAGTTAATTAAATGAATATTTTTATTTTAATAGAACCTCTGTCTGAAAGTGGGTTTATTGTAATAAGGCTACTTGTTTGTTGTCTGTCATACACAAACATGTATTTTAGAGATAAAAAAAAACCTTAGATCATCGAAAAACCTAACTGTGATGTAAATACTTGTTCAATATTATTCAGAATATATTAATAATAAGCAGCAGAACTATCTAAATTTAAATAAAATAACTGTAAAACCTTGAGTAAATTATTGTTTTCAGCATGTAACGAAACGTAATGTGGCCTTGACTTTTGACACTTATGATGAGTGTTGCCATTTAATACGATTCTACCACTACAACTAGGGGTATTTAATACTTTAGGGTAAATTATTATTTTAAAATGGTTGACACTTAAATTGCACTTGAATGAAACGTTTGTCGACACACATTACAAAAATAAAAACGATTAAAATTACTTTTAAAAAGTCTGATGATAATGTTTTCTTAGTATTTTTTACTCTGTGTATCAACTTCAAACGCTTTATGTGGGTGTGTATTAACAGGTAAAAAATCAGTTTGTCTGAAAAAATTCATCATTTAGTAAACATTTTGAAAAAAATGGGAAAGTTAGCATCATGGTAATAATGAAAAAGAAACGTTGTTCTTATTAATCATACTATAGAAGAAGTCTAACTTAACGTTAACCAAGTCAATTTTATATGTTTTTTTTTCTTCATATTTGTTTTCCTATTGAAAATTGGTATTTTGGATCAACCTATCTCACAAACAAAAATAAATTACAAATCATAAAAAAAGTCATAATTGAATAAACGTTTATTTTGGCACTAAAATACAATAATTTTAAAATTAAACCCACAATAAGTTAAAACAATTATTGATCTTAACTATCTTACCTGATTCAATACGTTTACGTTCTTTTAATAAGTACTTTCGTCTTTATAAGTTTTTGTATTTGTATTTGTATCGGTTCTCTCTGCCTACCCCGCTAGGGAAGTGGCGTGAAGTTTAGTTAGTTAGTTAGTTAGTTAGATATAAAAAATATGACGAACACAAATTAAACATAAGGATTTTGTTAACAACATATATAAATAATATAATAATGATTTCGTTTATTGTACATTATTACAGTTGAATAGTGAATAAGAAAAATACAATAATTATCATAGTTAACATACACATGCGATACTATGGACAATTCTTAGAACTGAACTATGTAGTTTAAAAATTAGTTTATTCATAGTACCTATTAATTGTCATGTAATTGAGTAAAAGGTGCAATCGTTATAACACTGCAAGAAAATGTCATGCCATCAATGTTGGCAAATAAATTTTGCATTAAATTTCAAAAATAAATATTGAGACAGGCATCTCCGACGAATTGCACTAGTATACGAGAATAAAAAAAATCAATACCTTAAAAAAATGGGTGTACATTTTTTTAAAAACGGCAACATTAGACATGACGGCCATGGCAGTTCGTTCAGTCACGCGAGAAAAAAATCCAAATTTGTGATTAATTTTCTGTTGTTCTAACGCAATAATTAAACTTTATATTGTTGTTATTCCGCGGGGAAAGTGTTAAACTGTGTATTTGTGTACTTCGATGTCGGTCAAGTGCCGGTTTGGGCGGGAAAATGTTGCATTTTTTGTGGTCCGCATAATGTGTTGATAAAAAAAAGCGTTTTTTTATGACTGTCCATCACTGCTCAGGTACTACTTTTTTCCTTGCTTTGTATTGATTAGCTCGGCGACGATTCTCCGACGCCTTCCACTTTAATTGTGGACGTTTAAACCCGTTGTTTCGTTACAAAAATACACATTACGTACTGTTTACATTAGTAAAATTGTTATTTTTTGTCGTTAAGTACACGTAGATTAATTTAAAATGCTATTTTGAGCATTCGAAGCGGTGATTGTAAGGTGTTCTTCATATTCTGTAAGGAGAAACTTGATTAACGTACTAAATAGGCGAGTTTATTTAAATAATCTGGTTTGTTTATCTACTTTCAGAGGTTATATTGAATTCCTTTAAGAAAAATTTGTAAATTTTAAGTAGTAAGTAAGTATAAAACTAAAAATTCCAAACTTTTTGGTCCCGAAAATTCAAATTTGTTTCTATTTAAGTATATAATTATTTTAATATACCTACATCCAAAAAGTGAAATAAATTATTTGTATTAACAATACTTAATTGGACTTGATTAATTAATTAGGTTTAAGAAAATTATTCTTGTCTACCTAGTTAATATTAAACTCAAACTTTTAAATATTAGTTCCAAAAATAAGTACCTCTAGTTTGTTACTGAGCAATTTACTATTGCATTATGGTAGCGGGATCGTAACCAATCACTAATATCTTTAATTTATTAATTGACTAAGTCTCCAAAGACTAATCTTAGAGTCAGTTAAATAAATATATCCAACTACATCACATACATTGATCTGACTCCAGAGGTAATTAGCTTAAGCACTTGTGTTACGGATATCAGAATCAACAGTGGTATTACAAATATATACTTAAATATTGAATATTAACACCCAGACACAGAACAAACACAAGTATTCATCATACAAATGTTTTTCCTGGGTGGAGATTAAGCCAACAACTCTCGGCACATGGGGCAGGTTCACTATCAAATGCGCCGTTGAGCTTGTCAAAGATAGGTACCAAATAGCATGAATGAAATGAATCTAACTGACTAACTAACTTCATGCTACATCTCTAGCATGTTAGACAGACAGACTATAGATGTGAATCTATTTTTCCATACTACTTAATCATCTTCCTAGCGTTATGACCCATGCTTAGACGGGGTCTGCTTAGACCATAATCTAGGATTCTAGCGAGTCTGATAATACATTAAAGCGACTGTCGATCTGACCTAAAATTCCAGACGTAAGCTATAAATAATAAATAAATTTGTTTGACTAAGCTAATTTCAAGAACTACTTTAATGAGGAAGGCCATAGGCTCTAATCTAGCATCACGCTACAACACATTTACCATAAACACGGTTGAAACCGCTATCGACTGGCAAGTCAATTGAGATTTTTAAAAGCTGTCTAAACATATTACTTTTTATGGGCTTGTCAGTTTATAACGTCACTGGTTCGAATAGTCAACGGACTAAATATTATGTGCCCAAATTTCATATGACATGTGAATGACAGGCCCGTTGATCGAGTGGTCAGAGACCCTGGCCACAAAACCGAGGGTCGCGGGTTCGAATCTCGCTAGGGGAAAATGTATCGTGTGATGAACATGGACATTTGTACTCGAGTCATGGATGTTCATAAACGTATTTAAGTATGTCTATCCGTTCACCTAGTATCCATAGCACAAGCATAAGCTTAGTTTGGGACTAGGGAATTGGTGTGTCAGTCTGAAGAATTTATTATTTATTATTTATTATTTGTATGTACAGTTGTTATTATTTATACATAATAAATTAATTTCATTTCATTAATTTTTTTTTTCTACTTCCCAGATAACAAAGCCAAAATGAACCAAAACATGTCAGTCGAATTGGATCCGTTGAGCACGTACGAATATCCGGCTTACGAGACGTACAACCCGGCTCCAGTCACCAACATGCACGCCCTGAATTACCCTTACGACGTAAAGCTGGAGCATCCGATGATAAACCAGGAATTCTTCAACCATTTCCTGCATAATGTCACTGAAAACAATGGGGAAGAGAAGATATTGACGAATCTTAACGATACTACGCATCCAAGCAACGCTCAGCCAGTAAATAACGATAACGATAAAGATGTCAAACCGGTGATACAGCAGGAGATACAGAAGAATATTAAAAAGGAGAAGAAAACTGGTAAACGGAGCAGTTACTGGTCGGAGAAGATCACCGATGACAGCTTCAAGTTCTACGGATGTTCCATTTGCAATATTAGTTATTCATCGTTAGTGGAATTAGATCAGCATGTCACGATACACAAAGACAGAATAACGAGTTACGATTTGAAAATCAAGAATTTAATACGTAGGAAAAAGTTAAAAAAAGAACAAAAGAAACTTAAAAAGCTCAGCAAGATTAAAAAGGAGAATCCAGCATTAGATATACCTGAGATTAAGCCGGAAGATGGGTATATAGGCAGCGAAAAGGCATCTGAGTATAACGGGGAAAATTCAAATCAGAATAACGAGAACTTGCCAACGAACAGCACAGAAGATAAAAAGGATGTTAAACCAAGTGACTGTAAAGAGAATAACGATGGGAATGCGAGTAAAAACGGGGGAAATAGCAGTAACGATAGCGGTAACACTGACAAGCAATCGTTGTTGAATTTGGAGAAGATTTACAAGTGTTTTGCGTGCCAAAAGCAGTTCACGCTTAGTTATTATTTGAAACTTCATGTCAGATCACACACAGGTAATTAATGTGTATAAAGTATTAACTTTGGCCCACAACTTTGTCTCTAGTTAGTCCAAGTCAAAGTCAAAGTCAAAATACTCTTTATTTATATACGTTTGAAACAAACACTTATAAATTAATTTCGCGTTTATAATATTAATGTCCTCCTAACCAATATCGGGCACAGCAGCCAATCTCAACGAGGATTAGCCAACTGCGCAGAAGATACTATAGTGCACAAGTGTGTGTACAAACACAGGTGCACTCTCTGTTCCTTCACTCTCATAGTCCGCACCGACACGACCGGAGAGAGGTCAGGCGCAACACCAACGGCTTAACGTGCTTTCCGAGGCATGGGGGTGAATTTCCGACTCCGGACTGTTACTGAGTAATTTAAATATTGAAATAACCAGCCACAATGTTTTGGCCCAACCTGGGAATTGAACCTCTTGGTCCTTAGGCGGCGCATGCTACCACTAGACCAACGAGGCAGTCAATTTATCGATGTAACATGCTGGCGGAATCCTGTATCCATTATTAGGAATCAATATTATAACCAATTTATTAAACTAGATAAATAACAATATTTACAAACGAACTTCTCAATCAAACCTTTCGAAATTTAAAAATTACCAATAGCAGAAGTAATAATTTGTATATTTGTTGGTTCCAGATGAGAAGCCCTACACGTGCTCAGTGTGCGGGCAGTCGTTCATCACGGCGAGCAAGCTGGGCCGCCACAACAAGCGCATCCACCTCGCCATCCGCTACCAGTGCCGGATATGCTACAGATTCTTCTCCAAGTGAGTCCCGGAGACGCCAAGTGCCTCAGTGGCATAAATAAAATTTTTTTGGGGGTTCTTATGAAGGGTAAAGATTTCTCACAAAAGAAAATAAAATTGCATAAAATTAATAGAAATATAAATAAATTAATATAATAAATATTCAACGACATCACATACATTGATCTGACTCCGAAGTAAGTAGCTTAAGCACTTGTGTTACGGATATCAAAAACAACAGTGGTATTACAAATATATACTTAAATATTGGATATTAACAACCAGGCACGGAACAAACACAAGTATTCATCATACGAATGTTTGTCCTGGGTGGGGATCGAACCCACAACTCTTGGCGCATGGGGCAGGGTCACTACCGAATGCGCCATCGAGCTTGTCGTATTTATTCATCAAAATTATCTGTCACTATTTTCAAAATGTTTAACAAACAATTCAAATTCAAATTAAATATACACTCTCCTTGCCTTTTTTCAGCAAACTACATACACACATACATACGTAACATCACGCCCATAATCCCCGAAGGGGTAGGCAGAGGGGTAGGCAGCCTGCCCCTTCAACCACATTCAGCCAAAAATAAAGCCAGGCTGGGTTAGATGGAAAATTGTGGAAAAGCAGTGACAAGTGGCTAGCTTGTCGCCTACACAATCATATACCCAAAACCCGATATACCATTAGTCGCCTTTTACGACATGCTAGGCAAGAACCACAGTTGGCACATTCTTTTTTTTTTTTGTCCCAGATCAACATGGGCCAAGTCCCAGACCAACATGGGACTTCTTCGGCAAACTGATTTATTAATTTTGAAGTTTTTATTGATTTTTGCTTACGCACTCCGGGGGCCCCGTGACCTGGGGGCAGGTTGATACGGCAGATACGGAGGTAGCTACGCCCCTGAAGTGCCTTTAAACCTTCAGGATACATACATGGTGTTGTCGAACTATCGATAGTTGAACTCGAAGATCATTTATAATATCAATACATAACATCACGCCCATAATCCCCGAAGGGGTAGGCAGAGTCAAAGGGGCAGCAGGCCCTTCAACCACATTCAGACAAAAATAAAACTGGGCTGGGTTAGATGGGAAATTGTGAAAAAGTAGTGACAAGTGGCTAGCTCGTCGCCTACACAATAACGATAGTATCGATTATTGCTTTTGCGGCAAATATCAATACAGTATTAAAAGGTTCTTCTCCAAGTGAGAAAGTTTACTATGTGGGACTTCAAAGTTCAAGTCGTAAGATGGAAGATGATGATAGGTTATCTATATAAATAAAACAAAGTCGTGTTTGTTACACCACTTATAAGTCGAGAACGGCTGAACCGATTTACGTTGTTTTTGATTTGTTGGATTTGTCTTCGTCCAGAATAACAGAATAACTATTAAAAACATTGAAGAATTGACGATAAAACAAAATAAAAGCAAAAGTATTTTCTCATATAAAACGGTGGGATTCGTATCTGTCAATGTTAAATGTCAATCGACAAATCAATGTCGATTTTCATTTACTGGGCGATACGAAGTTCGCCGGGACAGCTAGTTTTTAAATATACTGTTTTTTTTTTACAGATTTGAAAACTTAACAACCCATTTTGACAAGAAACATCCGGAAGATAAACTTGAAGGGGAACCTTATGGTAAGTGTCATACCATAGAGAGAAAATACATAAATACGTTATGACAAGCTCGATGGCGCATTCGGTAGTGACCCTGCCCCATGCGCCAAGAGTTGTGGGTTCGATCCCCGCCCAGGACAAATATTCGTATGACGAATACTTGTGTTAGTCTGATATTTATTATTTATTTATTTATTATCATTATTATATCTGACTTTTCCATTTCTCGGGACTATAGAGTCCCGGACTTTTGGGAGGCGTGCGTGGGGCCGAAGCCAACATGTAGAGGCCCTTTAAAGTCATGTATAATTTTAATGTAATATGACACCGACCGAGGATTATCCCTGTATACACTATAAAATGCAGCCAAGGACAACCCCCGGTCAGTGCAGGACTATGGAATAGAGAGGGAGAAAAAAGAATCTGGGCTATTAGGATGAGGTGCTAGTGGACTGGGTAACCGGGACTATGGGAAGAACTATGGCACCTGCCCGATCTATGTTTAAAAACACGAATAAAATGGGCAGGTGGTGACTCGCCACCTCACTGTCATGGGCCCCCATAGGTCGCACACTCAAGGCACGAAGCAGGAGCGACGGTGGGCAACATTGTGTGAGCGGCTCAGGGTGTGGAGAGGTGTGCACCGCTTTCTACCCAGTGGCTTACGCCACTGTGCCAACTCGCGACTTAGGCATGTTTCACTTCCACCCTGCGAGCATATAGCTCTGACGCCCCACTCTGGACGGCCAGCTAAGGCAAGCCAGAGGTGAGAGTCCTGCGACCCCTGTGGGGTCCACTCCCACCGGCCAACTAAGGCAAGCGGAGAGAGGGGCCTGGTCGACTCTCAGGGGCACGGGTCCCAAAGGGTGTCAATCCCATTCAGCCCGCCACAAGCCGCCCTGGGGAGACTGGTTGCACTGGTAGAGTCGCTGCCTTTCATGGTGCGAAAATCAGCGACTCTCACCAGGGGGCGGTGGGGTTATTATTATCTAGTGATCATCATCATAAAATTTTTCTTATATAGTACTAGCTTCTGCCCGCGGCTTTGCTCGCGTGGCACATCGATGGAACATAGCCTATATGTTATTCGGGTGTATAAGCTATATTATTGTAAAGTTACATCAAAATCCATTCAGTAGTTTTTGCGTGAAAGAGTAACAAACATCCATCCATACATACAAACTTTCGCGATTATAAATTGTGGTCGAATTCCTCCGTAACGGCTCAGCTGTTTTTTTTTGTGTATTTGGTAGGTATGAGATTAGGTCGTAATGTATTTTTCACCCTCCAACCCCCATTTTAATAACGAGAACGGGGCGGTACCAATTTCGCCGAGACAGCTAGTCAATATTTCTGTGCTAATATTATAAAGAGGTATTAATTGTTTGTTTGCATTGAATAGGCTCCGAAACTACTGGACCGATTTCAATAATTCTTTCACCAATGGAAAGCTACTTCATCAGCGAGTAACATAGGCTATATTTTATCCCCGTATTCCCACGGGAACGGGAGCTACGCGAGTGAAACCGCGGGGCGCTGCTAGTAATTAAATTAATATCATAAAGGACCCCGAAATATCGCGAAAGAATATTTTTTTTGGCTGAACTTTGTTAAGGGCTACCCTTTGACTCTTCCTACCCCTTCGGGGATTACGGCGTAATGTTATGTATGTGATAAAATGTGCCAACTGTGTTCCTTACCTAGCATGTCGTAAAAGGCGACTAATGGTATATCGGGTTTTGGGTGTGTAATTGTGTAGGCGACGAACTAGCCACTTGTCACTACTTTTTCACAATTTTCCATCTAACCCAACCCAGTTTTGTTTTTGACTGAATGTGGTTTAATCGGCCAGCAGGCCCTTTGACTCTGCCTACCCCTGTCGGATTATGGGCGTGATGTTATGTTATGTTATATTTTATCACCCCTATTCCAGACTACAACGCGATCCTGCCGTATCTGAAGGAGTTAGAGGAGCAACTAAGAGAGAAGTCGGAGAAGGAGAGCAAGCCCAAGACCGAGGAGCCCTGGGGCGAGCTGTGGGGGGCGGCGCCGGCTGCGCCCGTCGTGCCCAAGGTAGCGCGGCTTCATACTCCTAGCGTCCCGTGCTAGGATCCGCTTAGACCAGCGTTTAGTGTTGCCGAACTCAACTATCGATAGTCAAACTATCGATAGTCGCTTAAATAATTGTCTAGTGGATGACAGAAAAACAACCGTGCAAAAAATCGATAGTATCAATTATTATTATTATAGTCATGGCCGATACTATCGATAGTATTGATACTATCGATAGTATCGATACTATCGATAGTATCGATACTATCGATAGTAATTTCGATATTGAGCTTCAATACTATAGATAGTTGACCTCAGAAATCATCATTAGATAGTATCGATAGGCCTATCGACACTATCGATAGCTCAGTTTGGTAAAATAGTATCAGTGTACTGTAATACTATCTATAGTATTGAAGCTCAATATCGAAATTACTATCGATAGTATCGATACTATCGATAGTATCAATACTATCGATAGTATCGGCCATGACTATTATAATAATAATTGATACTATCGATTTTTTGCACGGTTGTTTTTCTGTCATCCACTAGACAATTAGTGTATTAGCAATACTATTGAGGAAAAGGTCACTATCGATGGGATAAAACTATCGATTGTATCGATTGTTGATGCAATATTTAGTAGCAATAGTATCGATACTATTGATAGTGCATTCGATATTGAGCATCGATAGTATCGATAGAAATGGTAGTATTGCTGTGTGTCGATAGTATTGCCACTCACGGGGCTATCGATACGATCGATAGTATCGACACTATCGATGAAATGAAATGAAATGGTCTATATTTACGTAGGCTTAAAAAAAGCACTTATAAATCTTCAGAATAAGATCAATATCGATAGGGCTATCGATACTATTGCTTTTGCCCAACTATCGATAGTCTATCGACAGACTATCGATAGTGGATTATCGATAGTCTATCAAAACTACCAGCGTTTCTCAAAGGGGGTACTCAAACCCCTAGGGGTTCGCCCTTCGATCATAGGGGGTTCGAGGGAAGATTTACTTAATGGAGCATGAACGACTGACCCGTGCGACACGCTTTTCGGCGGGCGCGCTGCTCTGGAGACTTTAAATGGGTTACGTGGAGCCATATGTTTGAGAAACCCTGGCTTAGTCCATGATCCAGGATTAAGCGAGTCTGGTAATTACATTGAAGCGAGCCGATACCATTGGGGAACCAGACAAATTTTAATTATGTTTACGCATACATAGTCATTGAAATGTGCGTCATTGTTGAGCTAGTGGTATAAATATGTACATAGATTTAAAAAATCCAGAGCTACATACCCGGGTTTGAACCCGCAACCCTTCGGTTTGAGGCGCGTGTCTTTAATGGGCTACCACCGCTCCCGCAGTTAGGTACTATCATAGTATATAAAATCATACCTTAATGAAAACCGTAATTTGCCCCGTAAATCACCATGAGTTAACCCTACCAGGATGAAGAGGATACGAAGAACTTCGACCACAACTTCGTGGCGACCGAAACAGATAATACCCAGGACATCTTGATCGAGGAGGTGAAGGTGGACCCCCCAGATGTGCTCGTCAAGACGGAGGTCGAGGAGCCCCCCGAAGAACCCCCCGAAGATCTGCCTGACCCCCCTGCGGATGATAAGGACGATGACAGCGTTAAGGACGAGAGGTAATGACATGATGTAGGGTAATATGTAGCATCGGGTAACATGGGGACGTGGGGTAACATGCGGGGGCATTGGGTATCATATGATAACATCGTGTAACAATATGATGCACCACATGTTACCCGATTATCTCTTTTGGTACATTAATTCTGTAATTTGTTATGTCTATATAAATTCTATTATGTATAATCCCCGCAGATTGCTAATGCGCTGGAACCTTGTCTGTTTAACACCCACGTGACGTCACCCGCAATACTCGCTGGTCAGTTTTGCGAACGGTACTGAGTGTTCGATACGTCACGATTACGTCACCAATATGGCGGCCAGGCGCATTAGCTATCTGCGGGGATAATATGTATGCACTATATCTCTACGTTTTTATTGAAAACGCTTCCAAGTTTTGCGAGAAGGCACTCAAATAATAGCGTGACGTATAAATAATCAATCAACAAAAGAAATATTTTTGTTTGATTTTATATTGCATATTTTGTATTTATACTGTTAATTTTTTATTAGACCGTAGCAAATTATGTAAATAAGGAGTAAAAAATTTGATAAATAGCACAAAATGTACGACAACATTGAGTAACGACGCGCAACACGGTCAACTCGAGTAACATGGCAATATAAATTAGCATCGAGTAACATACGGCAGAATATGGTAACATATAGTAGTATCGGGTAACATACAGTAGTTTCGGGTAACATCAAGCGACATGCTATAATGAATTCTCGGCCAGGTACTCGGACGACGACTACTTCCCGTCGAACACGTGGGCGGCGTCGCCCAAGCTGGAGGAGGCGCCCCCGTCGCCGCGCGCGCGGCGCAAGGGCGACGCGCCGCTCAAGTGCGACGTGTGCGCCAAGAGCATCAGCACCGCCTCCTACATGCGCGTGCACATGCGCACGCACACCGGCGAGAAGCCCTTCAAGGTGAGCGGGACCAGGGGACGGGGTCGTTTCGGGGCGAGGCGATTTATTTTATCGCTATCAATATCCTTCAGGGTGAGAGAGTACTGTGAACTATTGATATTGTTGACTATTGATACTGTTGACTACTGATACTGTTGACTGTTGATACTGTTGACTGTTGATACTGTTGACTGTTGATACTTTTGACTGTTGATACTGTTGACTGTTGATACTGTTGAATGTTGATACTGTTGAATGTTGATACTGTTGACGGTTGATACTTTTGACTGTTGATACTGTTGACTGTTGATACTGTTGACTGTTGATACTGTTGACGGTTGATACTGTTGACGGTTGATACTGTTGACTGTCGATACTGTTGACTGTTGATACTGTTGACTGTTGATACTGTTGAATGTTGATACTGTTGACGGTTGATACTTTTGACTGTTGATACTGTTGACGGTTGATACTTTTGACTGTTGATACTGTTGACGGTTGATACTTTTGACTGTTGATACTGTTGACTATTGATACTGTTGACTGTTGATACTGTTGACGGTTGATACTTTTGACTGTTGATACTGTTGACGGTTGATACTTTTGACTGTTGATACTGTTGACGGTTGATACTTTTGACTGTTGATACTGTTGACTGTTGATACTGTTGACGGTTGATACTTTTGACTGTTGATACTGTTGACGGTTGATACTTTTGACTGTTGATACTGTTGACTGTTGATACTGTTGACGGTTGATACTTTTGACTGTTGATACTGTTGACTGTCGATACTGTTGACTGTTGATACTGTTGAATGTTGATACTGTTGACGGTTGATACTTTTGACTGTTGATACTGTTGACTGTTGATACTGTTGACTGTTGATACTGTTGACTGTTGATACTGTTGACTGTTGATACTGTTGAATGTTGATACTGTTGACGGTTGATACTGTTGACGGTTGATACTGTTGACTGTTGATACTGTTGACTGTCGATACTGTTGACTGTTGATACTGTTGAATGTTGATACTGTTGACGGTTGATACTTTTGACTGTTGATACTGTTGACTGTTGATACTGTTGACTGTTGATACTGTTGAATGTTGATACTGTTGACTGTTGATACTGTTGACTGTTGATACTGTTGAATGTTGATACTGTTGAATGTTGATACTGTTGACGGTTGATACTTCTGACTGTTGATACTGTTGACGGTTGATACTTTTGACTGTTGATACTGTTGACTGTTGATATTGTTGATTGCTGATACTGGCGACTATCGATAATGATGACTATCGATACTGTTAACTATCGATTGTCGCCGCAATTGTTGTTTGTCTAAATTTAATTAATCTTGTCCAGTATTTAAAACAATATTTTATTATTTACAGTGCTACATTTGCAAGCGAGGTTTCATCACGTCCAGCAAGATGCATCGCCACGTGCTGACCCACAACGAGACGTGGGAGGGTGAGTACAGTCGCCATCGTCTTACCTGTATGGTCGGTCACATACATTTTAGATTTCGTATAGACTTGACACAGATAGATGTCGCTACAGGCATCATTCAGACTGATTGAGAGATCAAACCGAATAAAAACGTTATTATTTGACTTTAAAAAACTGCTTTTTTTATAAAATAAGTTATTTATGTCATTTCTTAGATAATTTATTAAATTTAGGTGAAAAACATGTTTATAAAATATTTTCAAGAGAAACAAACCAAAATAATCTTTGTTTTAAAACCATGAATTTTACACAGATGGCGTATTATTACTAAGAAACAACTAACCTGTGCTTGTAGCGGCATCTTGTATTATTCCTGACAGACAGACTAAACTTGGCTGTAGTTCCAATTGCTCACCACTGGCGCTGTTCTCGCGCGAGTTATAGCAGTAACTTTTCAAGTATGGGCAGTGACCCTCTGTTGTACGTAGTATATTATTACTCTGTGATCTTAACATCATGTTCACAGCTTAGTTGGAGTCCGCTTGGATGATTCTTTTTGCAACATACATACATAACATCACGCCCATAATCCCCGAAGGGGTAGGCAGAGACAAAGGCAGCAGGCTCCTTTAACCACATTCAGCGAGAAGTAAAACTGGGCTGGGTTAGATGGAAAAATGTCCTAAACCAACATGGGACTAATTTAATTTGATTTTTTTTTTGCAACAAGCTCATATTATTAATAATAAATTCTCTAGACTGACACACCAATTTCCTAGTCCCAAACTAAGCTTATGCTTGTGCTATGGATACTAGGTGAACGGATAGACATACTTAAATACGTTTATAAACATCCATGACTCGAGTACAAACGTCCATGTTCATCACACGAAACATTTGCCCCTAGCGGGATTCGAACCTGCGACCCTTGGTTTCGTGGCCAGGGTCTCTGACCACTCGACCAACGGGAAAATAATTCTAAGTTAATTATGATTATACACCTCTAAATAATCATCTTCCTAGCGTTATGTCCCGTGCTTAGACGGGGTCCGCTTAGACCATGATCCAGGATTTAGCGAGTCTGGTAATCATTGAAGCGTCTGCCGATCTGACCTTCGTAACCCTCAGATAGGGGAACCAGACAATTGGATCATGGATACACATCTATAGTTGTTTGAATGTGCAGGTTTCATCACGATGTCTTTCCTTACCGGAGCTAGTGGTATAAATACGTACATAGATTTGAAAAATACATGACAAACCCGATACACCATTAGTCACCTTTTACGACACAGTTGGCACATTTTTTCAAGTCCCAGACCAAAATGGGACGTCCCGTGTACGATTGAATCAATACCACGTGTTTCTATATTTACTAACTTTGAAGCGAATTGCTGAATTAAAAATGATTCAACTCTCGTTTATAGGAGACGAGGCGCCTGTGAAACTAGAAGAGATTAAACCCGACGTGGATGAAGGGGGCGACGAAACGCTGGATAAGAAGTGAGTTGTTGGCCAATATACATATATATTAATATATATTCAACATATTTAATAGATTACATCTTCTATAATATAAAAATGAATCGCTGAATGTGTTGCTAAGCGCAAATCTAGAGAACAGCTGAACCGATTTAGCTAATTCTTTATTAGTTGTGTTTGTTATTGTCAAGTAAAGGTTCTTATGAAAGCAATTTAAAAAAAAGTTGCACGGAAAAAAAATGGGTATTGAAAATCCGAGAACGGGGCGTTACGAAGTGCGCCGGGTCAGCTAATATGTATATATTTGTCCTTTGGACGAAGTTATCCTCGTCGTAATAGGCTATTTTCCTCAATTTTTTTAAGTCCGTTAGTTAAATTGACAAAAAATTTTTGAATACGTATTTTTTGCTTTATCTTATACTCGAAAAATAACAAAGAAACAGCGCTTCAAAGATCTGAAATTTAGCGCTTTACGTCATTTGGACGGTATAATTTTACACACCTAGTGACGTCACGTGCTACTTTAACGCGCTGTATCATCATTTTTAGTTTGCTGAACAAAATAAAAAATACGTAAGCAATATTTTTTTTGTAATCTCAATCATCTAATTTGGCGTTAAACTATTGATCGCAAAACTATCGATTCTTCAATACCGATAGTCTATCGATTGTATCGATACTATCGATAGTTCATTGGTTAGCAGCGATAGTTTTCAATATCAATAGGGATGTTGACTGGCTAGTCAATTGAGATACTTTTTAAGAGCTGTCAAAACGAAATCACTTCATAGATTTTGTATGGGCTTGACGTCAACGTGTGACGTCACTAGTTTGTATAGTCAACTGACTTAATATTAAGCAGTTTTTGTAAAATTAAAAATCTTACACTCAATATGATTGCAAATCAATAAGGCTTAACAGCATACTACGATACTTTCTTTTTCAGAATTGATATTTCAAAATTAAATATAAATGGTGTCAACATCCCAATTGTCTATAGTCTAACGATTGTTGAACTATCGATAGACAAACGATATTGGCATCTCGATCGGCAACACTACTTTCATTAGACAAAGTCGACGCTGATGCCATCGATACATAATTAACATAATATCTACACTCACACAACATTGCTCTCTCCCGCAGGTCGCGCATCAAGAAGGCGAAGGCCAAGTTTAACCGGAAGTCTCCGCCAGGCGACAAGCCCAAGAAGTACAAGCGGCGCCCCCACGCGTGCGAGTTCTGCCACAAGCGCTTCTTGCACGTCGAGACGTTGCTGGTGAGGCCCCGTGCCTCATTTGGAGGCCCCTTGTATTATTGCAATATATTTCACTGTCACAATCGCTTCTTGCACGTCGAGACGCTGCTGATCAGGCCCTGGGACCCATAACCTGAGGCCCCTTATATTATTTCATTTTCTGTTACTGTCACAAGCGCTTTTTGCACGTTAAGACGCTGCTGGTGAGGCTCCGTGCCTAATCTGGAGGCCCCTTATATTATTACAATTTATTTCACTGCCACAAGCGCTTCTTGCACATCGAAACGCTGCTGATCAGTCCCTGGGACCCATAACCTGAGGCCCCTTATATTATTTCAGTTTCTATTACACGACAACGACAGGCCCGAGTGGTCAGATACCCTGGCCACGAAACTGAGGTCGAATCCCGGTAGGGACAAATCTTTCGTGTGATGAACATAGACGACTCATGGATGTTTATAAACGTATTTAAGTATGTCTATCCCTTCACCTAGTATCCATAGGACAAGCGTCTAGCTTAGTTTGGAACTAGGGAAATGGTGTGTCAATCCGGAGAATTTATTATTATTTATTTATTACTGCTACGAGCGCTTTTTGCATGTCGAGACGCTGCTGGTAAGACCCCGCGCCCCTCCTAGAGGCCCCTTATGTAATTACAATTTCTGTTGTTGCCACCGTGCCGTACTGCTGGAGGCCTCTTCTATTATTTCTGCCACAAGCGCTGCTACTCAGCTAAATACCCACTTCTCTAAAACACATCCCCTCAACATTAACTCTGCTAACCCCAGATCCACAAAAAGTCTCACGAAGGCGAAGACCTGGTGATGAAGTGCAACTTCTGCCTGGAGACGATGCCGGATGAGCCGTCGCTGAAGGAGCACGAGGCCACCCACGCGGGGCCCAAGCCGTTCCTCTGCACCATATGCGGGAAGACTTACAAGAAGCGGGAGACTATGGTCAGTACTTAATGGAGATTTTGTCTATGGTCAGTAATCGGCCGAACAGTGAATTCCAATATCCTCTATTCGATTGAACAATGTTCCAATATTCGTTATTACAATATCCGCTTATCGATAGAAAAATGTTTCAATATTCGTTATTCATTCTAACAATATTCCAATATTCGCTATTTAATTGAAAAAAGTTCCAACATTCGCTCTTCAGCCAAATAATTTCCAATATTCGCTGTTCGGTCGAATATCTTATCAAATATTAACCCATGACCTATCACACTTTCCTCCCCCCAGGTGTACCACCGCAAACACCACAAGCCGGACAAGGACTTCGTGTGCAACGTGTGCAGCAAGCGCTTCAACGCGGCGTGCAAGCTGCAGCGGCACCTGGTGTCCCACCGGCGGGACAAGTTCGTGCTGCGCTACGAGTGCCCCGTGTGCGCGCACATGTTCCACACCAAGTACCACGTGCGCGTGCACCTCGCCACGCACCAGCGCGAGGGGCTGTGAGTAGGGGGAGGGGGGAGGTGTCCCACCGGCGGGACAAGTTCGTGCTGCGCTACGAGTGCCCCGTGTGCGCGCACATGTTCCACACCAAGTACCACGTGCGCGTGCACCTCGCCACGCACCAGCGCGAGGGGCTGTGAGTAGGGGGAGGGGGGAGGTGTCCCACCGGCGGGACAAGTTCGTGCTGCGCTACGAGTGCCCCGTGTGCGCGCACATGTTCCACACCAAGTACCACGTGCGCGTGCACCTCGCCACGCACCAGCGCGAGGGGCTGTGAGTAGGGGGAGGGGGGAGGTGTCCCACCGGCGGGACAAGTTCGTGCTGCGCTACGAGTGCCCCGTGTGCGCGCACATGTTCCACACCAAGTACCACGTGCGCGTGCACCTCGCCACGCACCAGCGCGAGGGGCTGTGAGTAGGGGGAGGGGGGAGGTGTCCCACCGGCGGGACAAGTTCGTGCTGCGCTACGAGTGCCCCGTGTGCGCGCACATGTTCCACACCAAGTACCACGTGCGCGTGCACCTCGCCACGCACCAGCGCGAGGGGCTGTGAGTAGGGGGAGGGGGGAGGTGTCCCACCGGCGGGACAAGTTCGTGCTGCGCTACGAGTGCCCCGTGTGCGCGCACATGTTCCACACCAAGTACCACGTGCGCGTGCACCTCGCCACGCACCAGCGCGAGGGGCTGTGAGTAGGGGGAGGGGGGAGGTGTCCCACCGGCGGGACAAGTTCGTGCTGCGCTACGAGTGCCCCGTGTGCGCGCACATGTTCCACACCAAGTACCACGTGCGCGTGCACCTCGCCACGCACCAGCGCGAGGGGCTGTGAGTAGGGGGAGGGGGGAGGTGTCCCAACGGCGGGACAAGACCTTTTGGGACTGCACATGACCTCTTTTTGGCTCTAGTTCCCTTTTGGGCTAGACGACCTCTTTACGAACTAAACAGGCTTCTTCGTGGGCTAAATAAACCTCTTTTAAGACCTGAGGGCGAGAACCGTCTCGGTTCGTGTTGAGAGGAGAGAATTGGTGCTAATTTGTAATATTTAATGTCAGCAGGAGACATTTTGGAACTTTGCATGGAGATGTATGAGAGGAAATGTGGTAATTCGGTAAAAGTATTTTTGGCAAAAATTACTCTTAACCGTGTGTTATGACTAGTATTTTTTTGGTACCTAAAATCACCCATTTAAAAGTACAATTATTAAAGATCATTTTAGGTCAATAATTGGTTAAAAAGATTGTCAGTAAAGATAAAAACAATTCATGCTAAGCTCAAAATCTATAATAGAGCAAAAATATAGTTTACTTGTAAGTGATTATGATTAATTTAAAATATTTATACACTTAATACATTACTATGTTCCCACGATAGTTAAGTGATTTCCCCGCGAGCGATATATCCAATATTCCCCCCCTAATGCCACCCCCCTTCCCAGGATAATGGAGGAGAACCGCAACGAGATCCTGGCGATGGTGCTGCAGAACGCGCGCAAGATCCCGAAGCAGCCGGACGCGGCCGGCCCCGCCGACCTCATCCCGCCCGACGAGCGCTCGCGCGTCTGCAACATCTGCGGGGAGGTGAGCGACACCGTTTAGTAGACTAGTTTATGCAAAATGGGACTAACTCATTTGATAAGATGGCGTCTTCGGGCTAGACGGATCTTTATTAGACTAGTTTAAGCAAAATGGGATTAGCTTATTTGATAGGATGGCCTCTTTGAGCTAGACGGACCTCTTTTTGGGATATATGAACCTTTTTTGGGCTCGGTAAGCCACTTTTTGAGCTAGATTATCATCTTATGGGTAAGACGAACCGATTTAAGAATAGATCAGCCTCTTTTTCGGCTTTTTGAGATAGATTTGCTATTTTTGTCTCTGTAGTCCTCTTTTTTGAGACTAGATGAGCCGCTTTTTTTGAGTTAAACGGGCCTCTTTTGTGCTAGGCGAGACTCTTTTTGAGCTGGACGAGCCTCTTTCGCACTTGAGGAGTCTGTTTCGACCTCTGCGGACCTATATCGATCTCTATACTTCTCTACCAAAGAGGGTAATCTAGACTAAAGACTAACTTAGGTTCCCAAAAGTATACCCGCTTGAATGAATATTTATTCAATTAATAAATATCAGACTACATCACATACATTGATCTGACGCCGAGATAACTAGCTAAAGGACTTGTGTTACTAATATTAGAATAAACAGAAAAAAAAAACAGTTGTATTATTAGATATTAACACCCAGACACAGAACAAACACAAGTATTCATCACACGAATGTTTGTCCTGGGTGGAGATCGAACCCACAACTCTTGGCGCATGGGGCAGGGTCTAAGGGTTGATTATTACGAATATACCCGAATAACACAGTTTTATCACAGAGTAATAAACAACAGTGGGTCACTGCCCATACTTGAAAAGTCACTGCTATAACTCGCGCGAGAACAGCGACAGTGGTGAGTAATTGGAACTACAGCAAAGTTTAGTCTGTTTGTCAGGAATAATACAAGATGGCGCTACAAGCACAGGTTAATTGTTTCTTAGTAATAATACGCCATCTGTGTAAAATTCATGGTTTTAAAACAAAGATTATTTTGGTTTGTTTATCAAGAAAATATTTTATTAAGATGTTTTTCACCTAAATTTAATAAATTATCTAAGAAATGACGTAAATAACTCATGAAAAAAGCATTTTTTTTAAAGTGTAATAATAACGTTTTTATTCGGTCTTATCTCTCAATCAGTCTAAATGATGCCTGTAGCGACATCTGTCTGTGTCAAGTATATACGAAATCTAAAATGTATGTGACTGACCAGACATGGTTTTATCAATGTACCATGCGAACGGATCCGCGGAAAAAAGATAGTTACAATATTTTTTTTTCCAGGTATTCCAACATTTCTACTACTTGGAAGAGCATCTCAAAGGTCACGGCTCCCGCATTGCGCTCGAGGACATCACTAAACCGGAGGAGAAGAAACATGTCTGCCAAGTTTGCAACAAAGGTTTCAAACTACACTATTATTTGAAACTCCACAGCTTTACGCACACAAAAGAGAAGCCTTTCATATGTCAACAGTGCGGCAAAGGCTTCATAACTAAGGGCAAGCTTAAACGACACTTGGAGACGCATACCGGTCTGAAGAAGTACCAATGTCACATATGCTACAAGTTCTTCACCAGACCCAGCTATCTGAGGATTCATGTCAGGACTATCCATGGGAATCAGGACTATAATTTTCGGCTGGATAAGGGATATAGTGTGACGTCACTGGATTCAATGTCTATGATGAGTCAGCAAAGTATTTAAATGTTTTTTTTTGGGGGTGGCAACTGGTTTTGTGAGGTTTAGTAAATGAATATTATAATTTAATAATTTTTTACTGATACACCATTTTCCTAGTTCCGAGGTAAGCTTATGCTTGTGCTATGGATACTAGATGAACGGATAGAATTAAATACGTTTATAAATCAATGACTCGAGTACATATGTCCATGTTCATCACACGAAACATTTGCCTCTAGCGGGATTCGAACCGGCGACCCTTGGTCACTCGATCAACGGACCTTTTCTCGGGGAATGATAACTGGCTTTTTAAGTTCAGTAAGTAAATTATCATTCCTGCAATAGATATGGCTGTCAAGTCAATGAGGGTTTTAAAAAAAACACAAACTGCCAGGTGGCGCGAGAGAGTCTCGTGGTCTTATCACTGTCACTATTGGCTCTTTGTTGACAGCACCATTCTTATGTGACACGCATGTCAGTTTGTTCTGACAACTAACGAATGAGGAGGGTGACAAGACCGGAAGTCACAGTTACGCCATCTTTTGGATGTTTTAATTCAAAAAACTCTCATTGAGAATTTTTTTTTAAAAGGCTATTAAATGCATTTTTACTGTAAATATTTTGTTATAGCGATTTTATTTAACCTCACAAAAAAATCAAGTGGTCATTTTGCAAAAACCCCAAAAATAATCAGTAATTTTTTGTGTTTCGTACATCTAATGACTTTGTCCTGACTTTTCTAAGTGACGCCAATTACCAATGCGGTGTCTATAGTGTAAAACATCATTGTAAAAATAAATAATAGTCAATATACGACATCACATAAATTGTATTATATTATATGCAATATATAAAAATATTGCGACTTTTTTATTAGTTTCACGACTAAGTCGTGCGTTTTTTTTTATTGTTATCTTGTCTGTCAAGGTTGTAGAATAGTTCATTCATACAAAATATACATTTTAAAAAGCTAGAAAAGTGACTTAAGTCTTGAAGACTATTTATATCAATATACGTTAAGATTTGCTGAAACATATGTGAGAATTTAAGATATATATATATATATATATATATATATATATGTATAGAGATAATATCAGAATTGTACAAATTTCTTTTGATAGGGATGTTGACACCATTGATATTTAATTTGGTAATATAGATTCCGTAAAAGAAAATATTATAGAATGTTGTAAAACGTTATTGATTTTCAATTGTATTGGGTTTACGATTTTGAATTTTACAAAAAATGCTAATATTTAGTCAGTTGACTATACGAACTAGTGACGTCATATGTTGACAAGCCTATACAAAATCTATGAAGTGATTGCGTTTTGACAGCTTTTAAAAAGTATTTCAATTGACTTGCTAGTCAACATCCCTAATTTAATTTTCTAAAGTAAATTGGCTAGGTGCTGGGTATAACTTTGTAATTACAATTGAAAAAAAAAAACTTTTTTAAACTTTATATCGTTATTCCATACATCACGCCCATAATCCCCGAAGGGGTAGGCAGAGTCAAGCGGCAGCATGCCCCTTTAACCACATTCAGCCAAAAATAAAACCTGGGCTGGGTTCGATGGAACATTGTGAAAAAGTAGTGACAAGTGGCTAGCTCGTCGCCTACACAATCACACACCCAAAACCCGATATACCATTAGTCGTCTTTTACGACATGCTAGACAAGAAACACAGTTGGCACATTATTTTCAAGACCAACATGGGACTCCCGTTATTGTTATTAATATCGTTATTGAACAAAAAATATATATCCCATAGACCATGGTGACTGCTTTTCATCAAGCTAGTCATATGCTCTCCATCATTCGAATGGAACATAGTGGGTCTTTGAATGAGGGTTTTCAAAAAACAAACCGCCAGGTGGCACGAGGGTCGTGGTATTATCACTGTCACTATTGGCTCTTTGTTGACAGGACCCTTCGTATTGTGATACGAATGCCAGTTTGTTCCTCTGAGTACTGAAACCAATGGAGATGGCATAATTACGAAAAAGTGAAGCCCAATTTGAGTGAGAAACAAATATGGCGCCTTTGCGTAGTGTCATTCCACTTTACTTATTTACATACTATAAGTCTGAACAATTTATTTATGACAATGTTTCTGAATGTTACAATATTTTTTTAATATTGGGACATTACATTGCAAATTCTACTGACATTGACAACTTAAAGCGAGGAACCAAAATGGTAAGCCGGCTTCACTTAGGTATTTCTATGACGTCACTTGATGATGTTACCGAAAATAGTTAAGTCAAATATATTGTTCTCTTTTTACGTGCAGTATTGTAGACTTGTTAAAAGAGATAGTTATAGGTTTATGAATACAATATCGATATTAATCATATTTGTATAGCAGATTGTTCGTATAGAACATTAGGTCGTCTCCATATGTTTCAGTACTCAGAGGTTTGTTCTGACAACTAACCAATGAGGAGGGTGACAAGACCGTACGTCACAGTTACGCCATCTTTTGGATGATTTAAATTCAACAAACCCTAATTTTTAGCGGGATTCGAACCCGAGGAATTTCGTTTCGTTCTCTAACAACTTGGAATACCTATCAGAATGTCAAATCAATTATACAGTGATGTTATATTTAAATCATATTTTATGAAACAAATAATAGACCAATGTTTATACCCAGTAAAATTGTTTGTAGTTAATTAAAATATATTTTTTATTAATAACAATTAGGTAATATTGAAATACGTACTGCCAATTCATAAATTTATGCCAATCAACGCCATCTGTTGACGCGTTTATTGAAACTTAATATATTATCTAATCTTCAGATGTCACAATACAATCCTAACTAATATTGTAACTACGAATGTGAGTTTGTTTGTCACGCTTTCACGCATAAATCTCTTAACCAATTTAAAAATTTCTTCCACCAATATAAAGCTACTTTATCAGCGAGTAACATAGGCTATATTTTATCCCGGTATTCCCACGGGAACGGGAATTACGCGGGTGAAACTGAATGGCGCTGCTAGTATATATAATAACAATAATTTCTTTCACTCACACACACACACTGACACACTTTAATACTTTGTTGAGAACGACTTCAAATGTGAAAAATAGATTACGACCGATTCTCAGACAAAATCGGTAAAGCCGTTTCGGAGGAGTTAGGTTACAAACACCGTGATACGAGAATTTTATATATTAGACATTAACACCCAGACACAGAACAAACACAAGTATTCATTACGAATGTTTGTCCTGGGTGGGGATCGAACCCACAACTCTTGGCGTAGGGGGCGGGGTCACTACCGAATGCGCCGTCGAGCCAGTCAAATTAAAAGCACACTTTGTATACACTGAATCTTTCATCAATTTCAAATATTTGTACATCACGCCCGTAAAAATGAGCAATAATCCCTTTGCATTTAGCCAAAAATAAAATTGAGATGGGTTAGATGGAAAACTGTGAAGTAGTGACAAGTGGCTAGCTCGTCGCCTACACAATCACACACCCAAACCCGATATACCATTAGTCGCCTTTTACAACATGCTAGGCAAGGAACACAGTTGGCACATTATTTTTAAGCCCCAGACCAACATGGAACTGATTGACATATAATGGACACATTCTTAATTGCTTTTGAAAACAAATTAATTGTAAATACATATTAATTGAAAAGTTATAGTTAATTGTTCTTGCCTCTAACAAATTGTAAATATATTAAGTCGTGTAATATATTTTGTAAATACGATATTATGTTGGTTACTTGAAGGTTAAATAGATAAACTTAGGTCGGAAATGTTAGTTAAATTGTTTGTTTAAATCCAACCTCATAATTGCTAAATAGTTTAAGAAAGTTCGCTCTGTTAACACGTTAAAAATTTGGATTCCAACACCGATGAATATTTGCTTTTATATGATTTTAAACTTTCGCGTTGCATTATCACTAGAAACAATGGGTAATATAGGTACTGATCATCTATACTCATATTATAAAGAGGAAAGATTAGATTGTTTGTTTGTTTGTATCGAATAGGCTCCGAAACTACTGGACCGATTTGAATAATTCTTTCCCCAATGGAAAGCTACTTTATCAGCGAGTAACATAGGCTATATTTTATCCCCGTATTCCCACGGGACCGGGCAGTACGCGGGTGAAACCACGGGGCGCTGCTAGTAATAGACTCCCGATCAATTCCCGCGCCCCGAATTACGAATAAATCAGTGTTTAATTATTGTAGGGTTCCATCAAATACTCTGCTTTCCAAAGAAGTTTGAGAACCGCTGCAATACCCTATTAGTTGCCTTTTACTCTATGCCAGGCTAGGGACATGTGTGGTTCATTATTTTCAAGTCCCAAGTCAACATGGGACAATTGACATGTATTTTTTTGTCGAATTTTTGGTCTAAATTCCCTTATTAGAGAGCCAAATGAAATGGTTACATTTTTTAAACACGTTGCGAAAATTGCTATAGGTTTTAGATTCGAATCCAGTTTGAGTCTCAAATTGAATAACACGTCTTGAATAGTCGTAGACGCGATGCGGTCTTAACGTTTTTTTTTAATCTTGATGTTCGTAACTTAATTAGGTTATTTTTAAGAAAATGGCGGTCAAACAATATTTGAATTATTTTTACAATGTATTAAAATTATGGTGTTGTAAATTAATATTTTAATTTTGCCTTTTATAGACATCACAATGTTGTAACATTTAATTAAATAAATTAATGTACTTTTTTAATTATACAGGGTTGCGAAATGAATGTTAATGAAACACTATGTTAACTACAAGATGGAATTAATACGCTTTTACTTGTTATTATAGCGAATATTTCTTTTCGTTATTATATATTGTCTTATAGTCAACATTGTTTTTTATCAGATGGTTGCATTTTAGCACAGTGTTTGTCAATCTGTGTTGCGCAATCCCCAGGGGGTCGCAAAGCATTACTCGGTGGGTCGTCGACAAATAAAAAACGGCACACACTTTCAGTAAAAAACTTTTTTCTGTCTTAAGGGCTCCTGTGAAGGTCGCGACAATCGTTTAACCTTTAAAGAGGTCGCGTATTCAAAAAGGTTGAAAAACACTGTTTTAGATTTGCAGAATTTACTTCGATCAAGAATATTTTACAAGTTTACGTTAAATAGTAGGTTTTATTGTATTGCACCAACTATCCCATCCCCCCTCTTTTTTGGGGAGACAATTAGTTGATCGAAGATACTTATTACCAAACAACCCTGTATAACTCTTAGGAAAATATTTGTTTATTGTTAAGTGTAAGTGAATAGTTGATTTATTGATTTGATTATTAAATGTACATCATCTTCCTAGCGTTATGTCCCGTGTTTAGACGGGGTCCGCTTAGGCCATGATCCAGGATTTAGCGAGTCTGGTAATTACATCGAAGCGACTGCCGATCTGACCTTCGCAACCCTAAGATAGGGGAACCAGACAAATTTTGGATCATGATTGATTATTAAATGTACATTAGTTGAAATGTCTTCGGAGATACATTTTTATCTGGTAGCGGGTGTTAATATTTTTTAAGTGAAAGCATTTTTTTTCTACAGCGGGGTTTCTTAACTTAACGGTAGATGTCGGGTCGCTCAATTTAGTAACACGAGTACAGCTCTCTGAACTATTGAGTTAGTAGATATGAGAAATTTTTGTGTTATTTAGTCAACTAGTGAGTTAGCGCAGTGAAATAAAATTGTTGCAGTGTTAAAGAAAATTTGTTGAGTTACCCATCTGGGGCCATCCATAAACGGCACATGAATTTCATGATTTCTTGAGCCCCCCCCCGTCACAGCTGGTCACGTTGTTGTTGGTTGTGAGACTCCTCCCTTCCTAGTGTGACATCACATGTTATGCAATTTTACATCAATCACAACTCATGATAATATATTCGACTACCGAGTTTCTTGCCGGATTCTTCTCGGTAGATGCAACATTCCGAACCGGTGGTATAATCATATCTCCAAACTGTTTTTGACGATTTATAGGTATTTCTTTAAACCTATATAAATAAATAATATTTCGAGTTTGACTTTGACTTTGAAATGGGATGTCATGAAACTTGACACACTAAGTCACACATGGGAGGGGGGGGGGGGGGGTAAGTCACACGTAAAATCCCTACAATTAGAGACGATTTTTTTAGACATTATGAATAAAGGTGAAAGTTTGAGAAACCCTGACGAACAGGGTGAGTTGCTTCGTACGTAAGTTAAGTTTGTGTATTTGAAGTTTAAGTTTTAGCTCGTGGTGATAATGGGAATTAGCGGCGCCACTGTCGCAAAAGTGTTTTAACTTAAATATCGATGTTTAAAATAAATACATACATACAATCCCGCCCACAATCCCCTTAGGGGTAGGCAGAGACCAAGGAGCAGCACACCTTTAATAAATTTTAGCCAATAATAAATTTGAGCTGGGTTAGATGGAACATTGTGAAAAAGTAGTGACAAGTGGCTAGCTCGTCGCCTACACAATCACATACCCACAACCCCATATACCATTAGTCGCTTTACGACATGCTAGGCACAAGGAGCATAGTTGAAACATTATTTTTAAGTCCCAGACCAACATGGGTTAACTTGATAAAAATATTTCTAGACGTTAACTAGATATTTTCTGTGACTACCCAAATTGAATACGAGTGTTTTTTTCCGAAATGAAAAATAATTCATGGTTTTTGCAATATATATTTTTTAATATTTTATTGTTGTCCATCTCTTTCTTACATACGCAATGTTGGTACGGGATGTAGCATTAATAATGAACCACTATTTCGTAAGTTTTTGTTTACCGTTCGGTTAAGCTTAATTAAGTTTTAGAATAAATCGGTGTAATGGCTTATACACATTACATTTTGGGCTTAAATGGCGTAAGCCGGGGTTTTAAGTGTAGCGGTGAGATGTGAACTTGTGGGTAGAATTAAAGATTCTCTAAATAACTGTTTAAATAATATTTTGTAGTTATTTAGAGAATTGTCTAAATTTCTATTCATTTGAATATATTGAGTGTTCAGCTTAATATATTATCTGGATAAATCCAGTAACATTTGCGTTACAATTATACAATTTATACATACATAATAAATGTAGTTAAATATCAGATTGCGCATGTCTACTTTTAGTGAAACATGGTTTTAAACGTCAAAGAATATGCTTTTAATGCCATTGGTTTTTTAAGCATCAAGTTTTATATACGGTAACTAGATTTGCAGCTTTCTTAAGTAGAATTAAAATTAACATTGTATAAGCTATAAAAAATAAATTTTGAGTAGCGCTTACCTAGTTTTGATATTTAAGTACCATACAAAATTCTTATTTTGTATTTTGCGAACCATCTCTCCGCTCGCGTCGAGACCGCGGCTCTACGTTCTCAAGACGATGTGTATAAGGCAGCGTTGGTGGTGTATATTTTCTCAGGTTGTTGATTATTTGTAAAAAGTGAATAAATAATTAAGTTTTACTGTTTTGTTTTATTTCTTGATGATTTCGGGAGGGTTTTTAATAGAAAAAAATCAAAAGTCAATGAAGTCTCATAAATCTGTTGCTAGTTGTATGAGACTGTGGGATAAAAAGTAAAAAAATGTATGTCGCTGATATATCAGAATATATAAAATAAATAGTAAATATATAAAATAATAGCGCTACGTTTTCAAATATACCTTAGTGGCAAATTGGTATGAGAATAGAATAGAATAGTTTTCAAACAAATGTGAACCTTATCAAATTAGTGTGTGAAAAAATCAGAAAATGGTAAATCATTATTTGTGTTGACTTTTGTATGAATTTCAGTAAGTATTGTTTGGAAAAATGAATTCTGTTTGCCTATAGAAACAATTGTCTTTAAACGGATATGTAGGTTTAAAGTCCAACGCAAATGATGGGAGGATCAAAAAATAAATATCCGACTGCATCACATACATTGATCTGACTCCGAGGTAAGTAGCTTAGGCACTTGTGTTACGGATATCAGAATCAACGGTGGTATTACAAATTTAAACCTACTTAAATATCAGACACAAAACAAGCACAAGTATTCATCACCCGAATCTTTATCCTGGGTGGCGATCGAACCCACAACTTTTGGCGCACGGGGCAGGGTCACTACCAAAGGCGCCATCGAGCTTGTCATCAAAGCCAGGCCAAGCCAGGGACAAAAAATACACTTGTCTATCACTCGAGCACCTAAATAAAGCATGTTAGGGGCTCATGATAACGAAAAAAAGACAAATCTTCAAAAACGCAATGACTTTATTACTCGCACACTCAATCCCTAATGACGCACAGCAACCGGAACACATACCGCAGCAGGTCGCAGCAGTCGGCGCCCACGCAGCCCGCGAGCCGCGCCAGCTGCGCGAAGATCTCGCACAGCCGCGTCTGCGCAGGACGCTCGTTCAGACACGACGACACCAACTTGCCCGTCTCCCGCATGTACTCGGCCAGCACGCAGCAACATGCACAGCAGTTTGCGCTCAGACTTTGTTTGATTTCCGTTATGTCGAGTTTCTTCCTCCCCTTCGGCCTGGGGCAACGGGAGGACCGGCGGCTTTGCGAGCCGGACTTCTTGGCGGATCGCGACGGGCGGGTGGACGAGCCGTCTTTGTGGACCTGGTTCAATTAGGGTTTGTTAATGAATTGCTAAATTCAGGACCTTGACGAAGAAAAATTAACAGAAGGAAGATAGTAATATTTTTGTTAGTGAATTTACCAAGACTTTAGTTCATGTAAATAGTAGAAGTCGGTCTAAATATGAAGCTACGGTAGTTTGGTGCATATTTTTTCAAACAGGTGGTCTGGAATCCGCACAGCAGCGAATTAGCCTTAAGAACAAATAGACTTGGGCTATAAGGCCCATGACTAAAAAGTTGTGTCCGCCTAAGATTTCTTCAAATTTTAATCATCACGTTACAAACATTATCTCCTGTTCCTAGTTAAAGGTCAGCTTAAGTAGGATTAGTGAATGTAGACATAGGTTCGCAACGAGGGCAGTAGCAGGCCCAAACGCAAATGGGGAGCGTTATGACAGTTCTGGAGGCAGTTACAGCGAACTACCACAAAGTATTTTAACATTACCCCTACATAAGTTCAAATGATATATCTATTAAATCATTTTTAATGAGTAAGGGTTATTAAAAGATTACCTCAATGACAAGGATTTATGGTTAACTTTATAACGAAGTGTTCATCTGCAGTGGTATCTACCTACATAGTCTAAGCATATAATAATTAAGTTTACAAATTTGTAAATTTGGCTTTTAAAAGAGTAACTATCCAGTTTCTTGCCGGATTCTTCTCGATAGAGTCTACCTTACGAACCGGTGGTAGTATTATTTCTTATCCTTTTTTTTAATGTATATTGACTATTTATAAGTGCTTTCTTGAAGCCCATATAAATAAAGATATTTTTTAATTTTACTATTAAAAATTTAACATGATAAAAATCACCAAATATCACAAGGGGGACGGGGGTTGAAGGAGATATCACGTGTATTTATTTTCGAAACCGAAATACATTTATTTTTACAATCTTGCAAAATTGCGTAATTTGATAACCTTATTTTTTATGAAGTACTAAGAAAAATGTCAACAAATAACTTAATTCCTGTCCTGCCAATAATCCAAGAAATATAACTTGGCATCCTTACGCGGAGGTCGAGAGAAATTCTCTGCGTGATGCGCGAACCTACCTACAATAAAAACATACCTACTTAGTATGTCCAAAAAAATACACGTGATCTTAGCTGGGGGAGGGGCGGGAGGTAATAGATAATAATAAGCAGACATATGAAATTGATATATTATTAAAGGGGGCCGTCGGATGTTTATTTTTGTTATAAAGGGGGCGGTAATCCAAAAATTGTTGGGAGCCAATGGTCTAGACTCAGAGTAAGTGAACCTTAGATTAAAGAAACTCTTGGGCAGTCTTCGTTACACCTTAAGGATCCAGACATATTGGATTATAGTGACTCGTCCATGGTTAGAGATTATAGGTATTATGGAATTTTATAAAAGGTTTGGAAAGGCACTAGCAAGCTCTACTAGTTCATAAGTCCACAGAATAAATAACTACCATTAAATAGAACGAACAAGATTGATTAACACCTTAGTATTATAAAAAAAAACCGACGTACTGAGCTGTGCCTCACTGTGGCGTAATTAAACCGTTTGAGGCCCGCAATTACGTAGTAAGTAAATAATTATAGCTTTCTTTAAACTTTAAATTCTTCATATTATTAATTTAGTTAATTAAAATTATTGTTTTGTGCTCTAACATTGTTAAAGCAAGCGGTGTTTACTTGTAATCAATTTATGTATTTAGCTATAAGACATAATATTGTTAATCCAAGTGAGTGCAGCATAAATTGTAAGTAAACCTAAATAAATAAATAAATTTCAACAGTTGGGGCCTTCACTCTATGACAGTATTCCATTGCAGTGCAAAAGAGCATAGTGGGGGCCTCCCGCCTCTAGATCCCTCCTTCCATAGCCCACTGGCACCTGACTTAGTGTGCTGACTCAGATTCAACTCACCTTCATACTATAAACATACTCGTCCGAGGCAAGGTCCATGATGCTGCCGGATCAGCACTATCTAAAGAAGTACATTTCACAGCAATTTTGGTGCGAAACAAAACTGAATTTAGTTTAATTTTACGTAAGACATCTTACAAGAATTTTATATTTGACAATCTTCTGTCAGAACAATGTCAACATCTGACAGAAATAGAAATTTATTTTTCGCCTTCAGCGATTTTACTATGGAGGTGTTTTAGCATAGAAGTTTACCCAGCACCGGTTTGGATGAAGTCGATGCTTAGGGCGAAGTTTCGATGGCGCCCTAGGCAAGTTGCGATGGTGCCTAGGCGAAGTGTTACTGGCGCCCTACGTGAAAAGTTCCAATATCGCCTGAGCTGAACTATTTCCTAGGTGTCTTATCCTGAGGCCGATTTTGAAAATTTGAGAGCAATTTTTTCCTTCCAACCCAGTAGTGTATGTGTAGTCTTAGAAATCTCATTGCAAGATTTCTAAGACTATACTCTACTGGGTTGTAGAGTAATTCTCGTATAGACTTTTAAATGTATAAGATAGCATAGTTAGGAGCATAGATTTAGAATTTTTTGACTACGCAAATCTAAATAAATCTACATCCTAAATCTATGGTTAGGAGCTACCACAGTCCTCAATAAAAAGATTTAGACAGATGGACAAATTATTATTCACATCTTAATAGTTAATAATAATGATTAATAATGATCTCTAATTATTATTTTAATAGAATACTAGCTGACCCGGCGCACTTCGTAGCGCTCCGTTATCGGATTTTCAATACCCATTTTTCCTTTTTTTTTTTCCTTCACCCGACAATAACAAACACAACTAAAAAAGAATTAGCGAAATCGGTCCAGATGTTCTCGAGATTTGCGCTTAGCAACACATACAGCGATAAATTTTTATATTATAGATGGAACAGAATATTGGGACAAAAGAAACAATATTTTAAAACTAATAAATTTTATTCAATTACAAATAGATACATAGCAAAATGCCGGTGTCATAATTTTAAAGATTACAAATAGGATCTTAAAAATAAAAATACAGGGGGCTTGGTTTTAATAAAATATAACAGTTACGTATCTAATCTATACGTAATCACATACAAGCATGCAGAAGTTACAAAATATAATATATTACTTTAAATCAACATACAATCTTATGCATGCTTACGACCAAATCCAATATGGTTTTAAATGAGTTTTATAAAAAAAAAAACTTGGCTTTATGTAAAATTCCAATTGACTAACGCAGTATTTAATCAATTTAAGTGTTTCTAAGTCACCCCCTTACGTTACAACATATTAATAAAATCAACTTGTCATTTTAACAACTCTAGACAATTTTCTAGGTAATGTCAAATTGATCATAGAGCCCATTACTAAAAATAAAAAAAATAAAACAATAAAAAATATATGCTTTAAGTTACAAATAAAATTGGGCCCTATTTCTATAACAATATGTTTTGAATTTGCCGATTTCAATTCGATTGTTCCGACTGGGAATTTTTTTTCAATAAAAAAACATCTAGTTTTTATATTGCTCATATTGCATGCTTGAAAGTCATTTACTTACACACAGTAATATGTAAAGCATGCTTGTCATAATCGTAGCATGCTTCTGTCCCAGTCAAAACATTCGTTCATGCCGAATAGAAAACGAAAGAATAAGTTAGAAATCTAAAAACATAGGCTAGCCGAATAGACTTAACTATACATAATAAAGTGCTAACATATATTATATTTTGTTTATCATTTAATAATTAGGTACAAGACGGCCACACGATATTACGGTCTAATATTTGTTTTCTTGACACAGACTTTAATGACATCTAACATCAAAATGTAAAATATAAATTCTAAAATGTACCTTACCTACATCAAAAGCCATTAGTTAATATCATAGTTTTGAGAACGCGTTTCATATAATCATGCTTGAATCTCCCAAGCATTCTTCGAGCATATTCCTTGACTTATAAAGTGAGCTATTGGTGATGAAATTTGAACATTTGACAAAATGCCACCAACTAGTCAAATAATTATATTTCCACTCTATTGCTCAAGTTCCATGGCATGACCGAACCATGCTATATAGACCAATAAAACCATGTGGTCGTCCAATCTTAATATTTTTAAAAGCACGAATGGCATTAGGGCCACATAAAATGGTCGCTGGCCCCTAAAGAAAGCATTAGATGCCTGTAACCACTAAAGAATGCACCAAAGTCCGTTATTTGGGATCTTGAGAGGCGAATATTCGTTTATTGTACTTTCATTTAAGTATTTTTAGCAAGAAATTTAGATAAGATGGTTAATATTGTTTATGGTAAAATATACACCACCAATATTTGACTTCCTTTTTATGATCTGTCATTTTATTTTTTTAATGACATTAGCATGTTGTGATGTCACAGCGTGCCACAGTAAACTGACAACTATGGAATGATTTTAAAATAATAAAAATTTTACTTTACAAAAATAAATGATGCTCTTAAGTAAGGTGTTATTATAAATAAATTATGTCATGGAATTCTTTGCGTGTGGTGTCTACATCCCAAATGATGACAAATAAAAAAAATATACTAAAATAATATGTTCCGTAGAAAAATTTTGTACTTTTAATTTAAGTAGCGTTTTATGTTTGTATTGTACATATACTTAAGTAGTTTACAACATTATGTTAATAAACAATACTGATTAAGTTAACTATTTTTAATAAAACCATGAATATGAAATCAGTGCGCAAGAAACAATATACTTTTAAACTACACCCCCATCAATATTCACCCCCAAAACCCCCAAAAACGGTTAGATAACTAAAATTAAAAATTAGTAGTAGTAGGTTCACTAAACAAAATACGATCGTTTCACATAAGAACAGAACTGTGGCAAGTCGCGAAAACTGATTAAAAAAAATTTACGATTTTCTTCAACGAAATAAATTAACTTTTTGCAAATTTATTCTACCCCATAGCACTTAATCTACCAGCCGGCTCAACACTATACGTACCTGTAACCACCCATTAATCCTGATAGGTGGGTAATTCGACCAACATAGTCATATTAATATGATCATCTATACCAGGCCCTCCCAACCAATGAGGCACTCTCCACTAGAGGCCACGTAGCAATCTTAAAAAGGCCTCCATCATATTACAGTATATAAGATAATAAATGTTATGTAATTAAAATTCATGCTCCAACTAGTTTTTTAAGTCATGTTCAAGGACAGTTAAATCTGTCTTTATAATGGTAAGATCTAATTTTCATCGTTAGGAGAGGCACGCAAAAGGTTGGGAACCCCTGGCTTATACTAACATATGTTTATATATCCCCATTTAAAGTCTCATATAGTTCTAAATCAACAGCATATAATTCATTTAAAGTTATATATACTTTTCATGAACATTTAAATAAAGTCATTTGAAAAGTGCTATATTAGATTATTCCCTTGTCAGATGTGTTATGACATAATAATGTTTTGATCTTAATCTGACAGTAAATGACTTTATGATCATATGAATATGACAAGTCATGGGCCTTACACAGACTAAGAGACAATTATTTTTGCAATTCTACGGTTCGATTTTTATACAATATAAGTATTTAATTTTTAAAACAATTCAATGCTTTTTATATAGCCAAAAATCTATTTATTCACGTCATTAAAACACCAAATGTACTTTTGAATAAAAAAAAAAATTAAAAGCTAATTTCTTTCAAAAATAAGAAGCATTGAAATATTTTTTTAAATACATACAACTTTTGCGTGCAACGATGACTCAATCGCATTCTATCTCTTTCATACCACTGACATATTAGCAACATAGACGTCCACCAATAGGTGTGACTATATTAACTTGATGACAAAGCATATTGTGACAAAACTATGTCTATATCTGTCACTCGCATATTCCGGCCCCTTCCGCTTCATAGGCACATCTAAAATTTGCGCATCCTACAACACCCAGTCTCAAAAGCTCGCGTCACACAAATGAAACGTCGGAAGCTCACGTGAAGTAAAAAAAGCTAAACCCATTTTAATACTAATCTTATTGCTTAAATAGTTGAGCTAAGCTGTCGGCTGGACACATTTTGACGAGACTTTAATGGAAGGCAAGCCAAGGTTTCCTGTTTCAGAGATAGCGTAGAATAAACGCGTACAATGAGTCGACTTTATATAAAAAAAGTGATACAAAGTAAAAAAAAAACAAATTTAAAAATAAAATGAGTAGAGAAGTTATTTTAAATAAGTTATGTCTAAGAAATATTAGCGTAAGGCCTGAGCCCTATTTAAAAGTCGCCCTAAGTCGCCCTTTTGTACGTTCCATTCTACGGAGATAGCGTGCGATTGACAGACAAAGATATTTATTTGTATTGTACATAACACGAGCCCTTCTGAAGCTTATACATAGAGGCAAACCGGATTAATCTTATATTTTAAAATACAAGTATTTCTTGAAAGCGAGATGGCAGTGTTCATTTGTAGGTTTATCTGTGGAGGAAAAGGGATTATTAGTAAATGTAGCGACATAGGCGAAATTATGTTATGGCGCCCTAGGCGACGTGATGTAATGGCGCCCTAGGCGACGTGATGTAACGGCGCCCTAGGCGACTTGATGTAATGGCGCCCTAGGTGACGTGATGTAATTGCGTCCTAGGCGACGTGATGTAATAGCGTCCTAGGCGACGTGATGTAATAGCGTCCTAGGCGACGTGATGTTATGGCGCCCTAGGCGACGTGATGTAATGGCGCCCTAGGCGACGTGATGTAACGACGCCATAGGCAACGTGATGTAACGGCGCCTAAGGTGACGTGATGTAATTGCGTCCTAGGCGACATGATGTAATAGCGTCCTAGGCGACGTGATGTAATAGCGTCCTAGCCGACGTGATGTAATGGCGCCCCAGGCGACTACGATAGCGCTATAGGATTCCTGTATCATTTATAAGAGCTTACTGCCCTTTCCTTACTTCTTTGTAACTCTAATTTTGCATGTATGTACGTAAGTATGTATGTATGTATGTATACCTCTAGGCGGGCTGCGGCGTGCTGGACTTGTCCTTCTTCTTCTCTTTCTTCTTCTTCAAGAAGGAGGGCGTCCTCAGGCCCTTCTTCTTCTTCTTATCCTTCTTAGGGGAGTCCTCGGTCGACACCTCCTTAGAGGGGGATCCCTGTGGGGGTTAAAACTATTAGATGACGATGTAACTTGGGCTTAGATTTAGCTTAGAAAACACGCTGGGTTAGGTCATGTTATCAAAACTTGAGACGGTTAAGTATTTCGTAAGCACTAACAATGGAGCTGGGGAAGGGAAATGCATTGAGATATAATTATACTAAACTCTACAAATACATCATAACAAATTTGTTTGCACAGGGGGTTTAGTGGTGGTAGAATCATAAAGCTTGATCATCGGTATGTAATGATATCGACGGGTGCAAAGTAAAGAGAGTCATCTACAAAATCCCAACTTTACAGGAGAGCAAAAAGACTGGAAAATTCGGCAATTTTTAAAAAAATCAGGAATTCCTTAAATATTTTATTGCATATTTCAACAGTTCATTATTTTAACATTATGTTTAATAAAAAGAAAATCGTGATTTTGTAGTTGACTTTATTTACTTTGCATCAATATAATTAATCAATCATATGATTGAAATCTATATGAACAGATAATATTTTTTTCCTTTAAATTTTAGTAGTAATATAGGTAGGCTAGAGCAAACTATTTCTAATATTCTGCTTACGTAATACTAAGCCAGTCCCTCGGTATGAAACGAAATCATGTTTTTAAAAAACAAAATAATCAACAAATTAACCACATAACATCCTTAGAAGACTAAGACTTCTAGGTTATAACGATGGTCGATGTAGGAGATGAAAGACGGGGAGAGGGCATGTCTCCATCTCTCGTAAATTTTAATAAACCCAAAACACAAACTCATTATTCAGTCATCACTCAAAAACAGTTGCAATGATAGTGCAATGCGATTTTAAAAAATAAAACAAGTTGCGAAAAAATTAAAAAAAAACGAAATAGACAGTTATTTTCGCATTTATACATTTATAAAATTCTCCAGACTGGCACACCAATTCCCTAGTTCCAAACTAAGCTTAAAGCTTGTCCTGTGGATACTAGGCGAACGGATGACATACTTAAATAGGTTTGTAAACGTCCACGACTCGAGTACAAATGTCCATGTTCATCACACGAAACATTTGACAGCATTCGAATGCGCGACCCTTGGTGTCATGGCCAGGCTGTCTGACCGCTAGACCAACGGCCTGTCGATGTTATAATTTCAGTAAAGCTTGCGTTTTAATAATAATTCTTAAAATCACGATTGCACGTCAGTGTAACTATAACTCTCTCTGGAGATAACAATGCAACAACAAATGTGTATTAATTTAACTATATAAATAAAAAAATCGCCGAAATGTACGTACATAACTTCCGAACGACAAGAAACAATACTGACGGTATTAAACGCGATATGTATAGTACATGAGTAGTTACAGCTTGACTCCGGCCGTGTTGCAACGACCGCGGTCACGAGCGGACTCTGTCAAGCTGTCAGTACTCGTGTGCTACGTAATGCATGGCGCGTTTAGTACCGTCAGTATTATTTCTAGTGATAATGCAACGCGAAAGTCTAAAGTCATATATTCCGAACGACTGTATCAAACTGGATAATAATTTTTTTGTTGTATTTGTTATATGTAATATGTAAAAAATACGCTATTTTACTCAAAAAAAAAAAATATAGTCCACTATTGAGATTACAAAAAAATATTGCTTACGTATTTTTCCTTTTCTTGAGCAAACCAAAAATGATGAAGGAACAGCGCGTCAAAGTACCTACCGCGTGACGTCACTTGCTATGTAAAATTTTACCGTCCAAATGACGTAAAGCGCTAAATTTCAGATCTTTGAAACGCTGTATCTTTGTAATTTTTCGAGTATTAAATAAAGTAAAAAATACGTATTCAATATTTTTTGACAATCTAACTTGTGAACTATAAAAAAAATGTTGAGTGCCCAATTTTATAGGAAGTAACACAGTCAAGACTTAAATTAATACTTAATGTTGCACCATCATCTCCAGGCGATATAAACAAGCACAGTGCTTCAACCTCATGACTTACAAATATAAAGTGTAATAAGCTGTGCTCTTCGTGACTGTCCTATATAAACAAAATATATAAGCATAATAAAAACATACATCTATATAAATATATATATAACTAATGTTTGATAACTTTGATGCACATAAATATTTTTTTTATAAATATAAATTAATTAAATGACATTGCCTTACTGTAAGAGGTTTAAAACCTGTAAACTCGAAAGAAGACTTCTTTTTTTCGAGTTTTGATGCGAGTTCAAACAGGCCATTGTATAAAACACTAAAGGTTTAAAGATTACTTAAATTTAATTTGGCCGTAAAACTTAAGTGTTGGAAGGTTTAAGGAAACCTATTACGAATTAATTATACATACAAATACCATAAATACTGTCCGTTATTTAGAGTATTTGTATATTATATGTATTTGTAAATTATATATAATTATATATTCAGAATATCTACTGACCTCTTTACTGCTGTGGGAGAATGTGCTCTGATGCGCGTCCGAGTGGTCTCCGTTGACAGTGTGCTCTCCTGTGGAAAAAAAATTAAAAAACATAAATATATTTTTACAAAAAATATATATAAAATTTTATCTCTTACATTTTCCCCTAATTTTATAAAATATCCAACCATAAGAATAGCTACATGTGAAAAAATATATGTATGTACATATACAATAATAATCATATTGTATATTATTTAATAATATCCTCTATCTATCGTAAAGCCCCTTAATCTGTCCTCTTCCAGGGTCTGAATGGGATAGATGACAAACAAATTCTGTTTAGTCCGTCAGTTAGATTATAAAAAAATATTGAACACGTATTTTTTTATTTATTTGTCAAACAAACATTGACGAAGATAAAATGCATTCAAGTGGCGTGTGACGTCACGCTTTCGTAATTTTTTTACAAAATAGTGACGTCGCAAGCTGCCACTCAAAAACTTTGATGCTTTTTATCTTTGTGATTTTTTGTTAATTTGATATAGCGAAAAATATGAGTCTAGTATTTTTGTATAATCTAACTGACGGAATGAATAGAATTATAGTTTTTATGCAGTCATTATCCCTATAGACCATGATCCTAAATTTAGCTAGTCTGGTAATCACATTAGACAGCAAAACAGACAAATTAGATCATTGTTACACATCCATATTTATTTAATATTTAATATCTGACTACATCACATACATTGATCTGACTCCGAGGTAAGTAGCTTAAGCACTTGTGTTACGGATATCAGAATCAACAGTGGTATTACAAATATATACTAAAATATTGGATATTAACACCCAGAACAACCACAAGTATTCATCACACAAAAGTTTGCCCTGGGTGGGGATCGAACCCACAAATCTTGGCGCATGGGGCAGTCACTACCGAATGAGCCAGTCAACGAGCTGATCAAAACAGTTTAATATGGCCTTTAATGTCATTCATATTTTATCATGTTCACTTTCATCTGACTATTAAAAAATCTAACCGATTTTAAAGAGCCAAAAATTCTTTCAAAAATAATAAAAAAATGCAAAAAAATCGTGAGTAAAGCCACTTACCTTTGGTTTTTAAAATAAAGCTTCTCTCCCGAATCCATTCGAAAGCTTAAACATGCAAGCGACACCGCAGTCAAAGCTATGTGTATTTCATATTCCGTAATATTTCCAGCGAGAAAAATATATCGTCTATATTATATGGATGGCCCCTAATCAGTGGATTATAGAAAAATATTTAGTTATTACTTTAGTTTAATTTTATTAGAAAAAAAAAGTTCCAAACATTATACATATTTATACATTTGTATATGTTAATATATATAAATTACGCGTCACGTTGTTTGTCCGCGATGGACTCCGAAACTACTTAACCGATTTTAATGAAATTTGCACACCGTGTGCAGTTTGTTCCAACGTTGAAAGATAGTATAGCTTACATGTCAATTTATTTAACCCGATTACGTGTCATTGACAGTTAGGCGGAACGAAGTTCGCTGGGTCAGCTAGTATTATATATGTATATTAATTAATTAAAATCAATTGATAGTCAATCGATTTCCATTAAATTAAATTAATACGATTAAACCAATCAAACGAACTTGACTTCAGTTGTTATTAATGAATTCATATAAAGTTTTGGACAACAACTATTCAGCTTATATATAAACATATAGACGATATAAAAACGCTGCAGGAAATTATTACATTTTAACATTCAACCAAGTCTATACATATTCCAAAATCTCTTTATTTATAGAGGCTTCAAATAAGCACTTATAAATAGTCAATGTGTACAGAAAAGAAAACATCACCACCAGTTCGTAAGGTAGACTCTATCGAGAAGAAACCGGCAAGAAACTCGATAGTTACTCTATTATATTTAACGGACATTTGTATAATATTACAAAATAGTGTCTGTACAATTGACAATTTGCAAGAAACGATAAATATGTATAAATCTCGCACACACAACATCACCAAATGAGTTAGTAAAATGCGTTAAGAAAACCAAAAACATTGTTATTAAAAACGTGTTTAATAGCACAAAACATCTTAAAACAATAGCAAGCAAGCAATCAAGCTAAAATCACGACACAATAACATAGCTTAGATAAAGTTGATACAAAAGTTAGACCCAGTCATCATCATTCAAGAAGAAATTAATGTGAGTTTTGTATGAAATTTCCACCAGAAGGCGTAACTAAGGGCAGTATCTTGTCACCGTAATTTTATCTTACTGTTTCTCATTGAATGTACAGATATTTAGCTATTTCCATATGCAATAGGTACTACAATGCTTCGTTTAACATTTTGGTAGCCCTTTCTTCTCTTCATATATAAGTGTAGTATGTCTTTGTTACATTAATGTATGTATTTAGTAAGAGGAGAGTATAATTATCAGTGGAGTAGGTAGATTAAATTAGGGTCATTGATCTGAAACGTTTATATTATGGATATTCCTCCGGAATTCTGGAATTGGTTGATTTTATCCGAAACTTTAAAATGAAAGAGACGCGACGTAAATTACGCGACATAAAAAAATGAAAATGCGCCTGCACCGCATCGCCGCCTTTTCAGTATAATTCACGCCTTCGATTTGTAGTTATTTTAAATCTCACTTTAATTTGATTTATTATTCAACTGATAAATGATTGGTATTGGGCTTATCCATGTTATATTTTCTGTAAGCAGTTTTGATACAAGTACCAAAAATCAATCTACTTACTCCGATCACTGATAATAATACAGTTATATTAATTATCGTGTACCACAACTTGCTTAAAATTAACAATGAGTTATCGCCTATGTCATTCAAAATGTATTGAAGTTAGTGTAGTTTTGAATAACTTTTTGCGGCTATGACTGTGACAGGGTTACATTGCAAACAATTAAAAACATAATACAAATTACGACACAAACTTATGTAAACATAACTTACACAAAAACTAAAGCATGCGCATAAAATAATATTAAAAATACTCACACAACTACTCGCGCAAGACATTTTTTAATTCGAAATTAATAAAAAAATTCTTCTTCTTCAAAACGCCAGTTAATGAGGAAATATAGGAAGATAACTTTAGACAATAATTTAAACACAATCGGAATTAAACGATACTTAATGTTAAACTATTTAAATAATATGCATTCCAAACTTAAATATGCACCGCTAATTTTAAAGTAACTATTACTTAACTTAACATCATGCGATGCCAATCACATCTAATCTTAAGATATGCACCCCTAATTCCAAGATATGCTTTCACAATTCTAACGTATGCGTTTCTAATTTTAATGTTTGCGTTCCCGAGACCTATTATATGCGCCCCTAATTTAAAATAGTGTATACTTGACATTTATTGTAACACAGCATTTGATTACACCGGCTACTCCAAGTCCTTTTCAAAATATGTGGCTAATATCGCCTCGTTTCTTAAACATCCAGACGATAAAAAATCCAATTAAAACCCTAATTTCAACAGCTAACATCGAATTTGGTCGCATCCAAATCGCTCGGATCGAAGCTCTCAGACATTCTAAACTTTGAAATGATTCTGTAAAACAGAGACTCATCTATTGGAGGCCAACTAGAGTACTTCCGTTCATATTTCCTTAAATCCCTAGAATCGTACAACAATCGCTTCTGATGCGAATCCGAATCGACAATTTTGGAATCGATCATCGAATCGCATGTATTATAATCGGTGTGAGACGCGCAAGCCGATGCAAAACTGTCCGAATTAAAATTGCTATCGTTATACTTGTCTAGGAGTACACTGGACCTTTTGAAACCGTCAAAATTCTCATCGAACGCATCTTCCTTATCCAAGTCTATGCTAACGAAACTCGGTAAGACGTCTTCGTCGTATCTCTTCGACGTTCTAGACACGGCTTTAGCTTCCGACAGACTTTCGTCGAAAGACAGCCAGTATTTAATACCGCCGCTATGTTCAACTTGAGACATTGATATAACTGGAGCTTTCTTGACGAAAGGCGATCCGAGTATCGTATCGTCTTTCTCATAAAGAACGCTCAAGTCGTCTCCGGAGAATTTGCTGTTGTTGTTCCTGATTGGAGATTCTGTGCACTTATCGAAGACTTCATGCATAACCCGATTGGGAGAAGAGCATCTACTACACTCAGTTTCTTCGACGAAAGCTACGTTCATGTCAACTTTAGAATCTAAAACAAATGTCTCGTTAAGAAAGTTTGCGTTTTCGTTAATAAAGTTTATATTTTCGTTCAAGCGTTTAGCGTTTTCCGATGAACAATGTTCGCATGTTTTTCCACACTCTTCTTTATCTATAACATTATGTATTTCAGAAATATTAACCGTTTCATCAAAATTGTTCGCATCTTCATGGAAAACATCCAAATTGTTAATGATGTCCCTAATTTCTTCTTGTTCATCATAAGACACATATGTCTCGTTGATATTAACGCAAGCTTTATTATCTGTGCCTTTTATGGACGAAGATAAAGTATTTTCGACGGAAACGTTCTGTACTGAAGGTTCAATTTCGCGCGGCGCGTTGTCGTCGCTCAAACAAGTTTCTATAGTTGATTTCCTACTAACATTTGAATATTGCAAATGAATATTTTCATTAGGAATTTGGACGTTATCTTCAACAAAAGCAGTAGCAAATTCTTTTTCAAAATCTTCCGCCCATAATGATAAAGCAGTAAATAGAATATCCTCATTATCGACGACTGTGATAACCCTTTTCCTATCTTTCTTAATCTTATTTTTCTTAGTGCAAGCAAAGAAAGCTGCATCGAAAAGGTAATAGACTATTGCTTCAGCAATTTTGTTACTATGCGTTAGATCACTCTCGCTATTATTTGTAGACGCAGTTTCATTGAGATAAACATTCGTTTCTATTTCCTCTATAATTTTTTTAATCGAGAAAAATTCTGAACTAGTTTCACCTGTTTTGGGATGCAATACACTGGATTCCGAATTTTCATAATCTCTTACAATATTAGCTTTCATTGCGCAATTATTATCCACAATGTTTTCAATATTACTAAGTAATTTATTGTTAACATCTTCAACGGTATTATTAGTCTTCATATCAAATTTTGTATCCACTACACGATTCTTAACGTTATTAAAGAAGTTATTATCTTTCACTACATCATAATCTATTCTATTCAAGAGAGAAGCAATCAAATCTGTTACAGCTTCATATTTTTCAAATTCAACTGTTGAATTGAAACTTGGCACATCGTTACCCGAGCTGACGCTGTAAATACTTTCTCTGACGTCTTTATTCTCTGTTGCAAAAGGGTTATATTTGACTGTAGTAGTACTAGCAGCATCGTTTGAGAGAATCTCGAAAACATCATCGTACACGCTATCAAGCACTTCCTGTAACGGCTCTGCAACATCTGTTTCTTTATAAACATCTATCGCTGTTTGGACAACATTAGGTGAAATGCTCTCAACATCATTAGTCGTAATGTCCGATTCTTCGTCGTTTATAAAATATTCCTGTTTGACATACTCCGTTTCTAGCAGCTCGGTAGTGACTTTAACGTCGCTGGTACATCCAATTTCTGTCTTAAGTTCAACAGCTGATACTACTTTGTCAAATATGTCGCTAACTATATCAGCTACTTCATCTTTATCGTCTATATTTTCACTTTCATCTTTATTCGTCTTGCTTTTATCAATATCTGTAGACTTTTCTTTGTTAATATTGGTAGAATTATTAGAATCATCGTATGAACTCTTCGATTCTTCCAATATAGGCTCTAAGCCTTTCCCTTTAGGAATCTCACGCCTTTTGTTGGGAGACTTCTTTGGGCTATCATCCCTTCTAGCGTAATCTTCACAGTAAAAATTAATCGGTACAGAATAATCCCTAATATCTTTCTCAACTAACTCTTTCACTGGACTCTCATACACTGCTTCTTCAAACTCTAAATCTAGTTCATCTGTAAAGCTATGGTATTCGCCCTCAATCGATTCCACAGTATTATTATTGACATCTTCCGTCTCTGTCCTGTCATCTACCTGCGCTACTTCAGCCCTATACATATTTTCATCATTATTTTCAACAAACTCATTAATCGCACCCACCTTAATCGTAGTATCAACTTCATTGGTATTAATAACAGTCTGGTTAGACGAAAAGCTGTTCCCTAACTCACCTAAATAGTTATCCTCGTTAAACTCTTGACTTTCAACAAATTCCGTCTCTGCTTTTTCAACTTTAAAAACAGGAACGACTTTCTCTTCAACTTTAACAACGTTTAAGTTACTTTCAACTTCATCTATACATCTTTGTGGTATATTGTCTATAGAGATGAAAATTGCTTGGCTGGCTTTTTGTTTAGACAACTCCCACGCATAAGAATTGTTCGTAGCACCGCAAGAATTACACCTAGGCAAATGGTAGTGCGTCGGTTCGGGGTCCCTTACGAAATTATTAATAAAACCGCTATGCGAGCGAGTTCTGTACAATTTGTTGAGGGCACTGACCCTTCGACGGGGCAATGAACGCGTTTTTAAGGCATACTCCGACTTGCATCTCCCGTCCCACTCTATAGACGGAATCGAGTATAAGCTAGAGCGAGAGCTGGCATTACCTACGTTTTGAAGGTCAAGCGTATCTACTTTGGTTACCTCCTCTGATATTTTGAGGCGTTGATTCAAACTAAGTTTGCATTTTGGGTGTTTTTTAGTTTCGTCCGGCGATTGGTATTTTTTTAAGACGTTTTCGAAATTCGCGTTGCGGGAGTAGTCGCGTTTCGATTTGTTGGGTGGAAGCGCTTCGCGGAGGCTTGTGGCGTCAACCGGCTTACCTGGGGATAAGGAAGGGTTAGTGCAAGCAAGCGGGGTGGATGCAACGTGCGAGGTGCAAGTAGGGTTGCCAACTATACTGTTTTAAACACTATTATACTGTTTTTCACTAAATTATACTTTTTACTGTTGAACAAAAATAAAGTATACAAAATACTGTTTGCAGCATCACATTATTATTTCAGTTAAAATGGAGATGAGGCGTATGAAGTTTTAAAAAATATGTATTTAAAACAATAAATAAATAAAATACTGTTAATTTTTCTAAAATACCGTTTAATATTTTTCATAGACCCGAATATACTTTATTTCTTGTAAAAAAAAGTTGGCAGCCCTAGGTGCAAGGTGCAAGGTGCAAGGTGCAAGGTGCAAGGTGCAAGATGCAAGGTGCAAGATGCAAGGCGCAACATGCCAGGTTAATGAATAAGGTATGGATCGGAACATACATACATAAATTGAAGGACTTGATTTTGATTCTATTAGTTTAAGTTTTTAATTTCAGATATTAGTATCAAACAATAAAATAAATACGTTATTATAAAATTGTTATTTATGAAAATAAATAAATTTTATTTATTATTTAGAAATGTAATTTATTTACTATAGTATTATCATAAATAAACATGAAAAGATAAAAACCAAAATAAAAAAATACAGCGCGCTCTATTAATCCGCCTATACGTTTTAATTAATAATATTTTATATTTTACTATGAATCTATGGATATATATTAACATCATATGGAACACATGTAAAGATGTATTTCACGTTAGAAATAAAGTATAAATCATATTACATATATTTAATGTATAATATAATATAATAATAATAATATTCAACGACATCACATACATTGATCTGACTCCGAAGTAAGTAGCTTAAGCACTTGTGTTACGGATATCAGAAACAACAGTGGCATTACAAATATATACTTATATATTGGATATTAACACCTAGACACAAACAAGCACAAGTATTCATCACACGAATATTTGTCCTGGGTGGGGATCGATCCCACAACTCTTGGCGCATGGGGCAGGGTCACTACCGAATGCGCCATCGACCTTGTCAAAATGTATAAATAACATTTATATGAAACACCAATTGTCTTTTATTAACTTTCGAGGCAGAGCGCAGAAAACAACACAGTTATTAGCTTGGACATCAACACAAATACGGCTACCAGCAACTTACGATAAAACAATTATTTACACCGACACACTTAACAGAGCATTGTTCTTCAAACAAACATAATAACAGCATTATTACAAATACAGTTTGTAACAGATTTAAACCCAGTCTAAAAAATAACCAAACAATTTGATATTACGTCACTCTGAAACCACGACTGACTGACTTCACCCGCGTAGCTCCCGTTCCCGTGGGAATACGGGGATAAAATAATAATAATAATGTCCTCCTAACCGATATCGGTTACGGCGGCCAATCTCAACGAGGATTAGCCAATGCGCAGGAGATATTATAGTGCACAAGTGTGTGCGCAAACACAGGTGCACTCTCTGTTCCTTCACTCTCATAGTCCGGTGAGACGGCAATCCGACATGACCGGAGAGAGGTCAGGCGCAGGACCAACGGCTTAACGTGCTCTCCGAGGCACGGGGGTGATTAAACCGCCAACTTCCTGACTCCGGGCTGTTACTGAGTAATTTGAATATTGAAATACCCAGCCACAAATTTTTGGCCCGACCCGGGATTTGAACCCGGGACCTCTTGGTCCTTAGGCGGCGCATACTACCACTAGACCAACGAGGCAGTCAAATATAATAAATATAGCCTATGTTACTCGCTGATAAAGAAGCTTTTCATTGGTGATAAAAATTTCAAATCGGTAGTAGTTTTTTCCAGGAATACTCAAGGGACACTCACAAAGCCCCCGAGCACAATTTAACCAAGCGGTAAGCTTTGCTGGGCAACACCTGCCGATACAAGTCCATAACAGGCCATGCCAGACCACACCAGGCCATGCCGGGTCATAAGCAGGCCAGGTTTATCGAGATACGAGACAGGATAACAACTGTATCCAAGGATAAATAAATAATTCAATGAGACAATCACAAAGCGCCGGGCTAAAGCTACTGGACTCCAGTAAACTAAACGGTAAGCTTCAATGGACAATACCAGGCTGTATTAGACCATTCCGACCAGACCATACCTGATCATACCAGGCCACATGTCATACCAAACCATAGCAGGTCGTACCAGGTCACACCAGACCACAAGTGGCTACATTAAGGTCCATCTGATCATAACAGACCACACCAAGCTAGCGTACGTCTGCGACCACGCGTGGCCATACCAGGCCACAACCGGCCCCACCTTGCCACGATAGACCACATCAAGCGACACCATACTCATGGTCTACGTCTAACGACCACGTGCGACCATATCAGGCCACACCAGGCTTCACCAGGCCGTACTAGGCTACACCAGGCCCCGCCACGCCTCACCAGGCCGACAGACCACATAGCGGTGTACCTCTAAAGATCACGTGGTGCACCGGAGCCTGCACTTGCTGCTGCCGCACCACCACCGGCACCACCGACGGGGGGGGGCTCGATGGGGACGAGTAGAAGACCTCGTCGTCAGACAGCAGATTGGGATCTTGGCAAATTTACAGGTTAAATGTGAGGAATTTACTTTATGAATCGATATTGAAACGTTTGGATGTCTTTGTGGTAAGACGGTTGGTGTATTGACAATTTTAAGTATGAATGTATATGGCGAACCAAGATGATGGGATGTTATTGATGTCAAACTTTTCACCTTATTTGGGTAGCAGAAAGATATCTATTGGGAACCACATCGTGATTAAGGTTTTATAAGGTTAGGTGAGAAAGGCTTTACAAATAATAATGTCCTCCTAACCGATATCGGTCACGGCGGCCAATTCCTGCGAGGATTAGCTAGCGGAGGAGATATTATATTGGAGGATATTATATATAAAGTATTAGCATCCATTATCTTTCATTTGTGAGGCCAATGCCTCACAAATGAAAGATAATGGATGCTAATACTTTCCTATACACAACAATGACCCAATTTCACGCCCTACCAACAGTCGATGTAGGCTTGAAGTTCGACATATTTAATACATCGTGACGAAGATGGGGGCGTTAAAGTATTACGTAACGCATGGGGGGGGGGGGGGGTTGGACTACGTGTTGGGGTACAGAAAAACGTTACGGCGCGTTACCCAGGGGGGGGGGGGGGGGGGGGGGTCAGAAATCTTAAAAAATTGCGTTACGTAATACTTGAACGGTCCCGATGACGATGATAAATGACGACAGTTATTGAAACACCACAATGGCTCAGTTTTATACCCTAAAAATTACTAACTAAGATAAAAATTCGAACTTAAATATCTACCGGATACACTGATGACGGTTCTCAAAACGTCTTCTTTTCAGACATCGATATTTCAACATCTATCCGAAACATATCAACATGATGATGATGAATGATGACAGTTTTCGAGATACCACACGTCGGTAGTAAAAAAGAACTTCATTTCAACATAAATCAAAAACAGAAAGATGACCACAATAAATGACAGTATTCGGAACACCGCAATGACCAATAAACGCGTTTGTCATAGGAAAAAAATCATCATCTTCCTACCGTCATGTCCCGTGTTTAGACGGGGTCCGCTTAGACCATGATACAGGATTTAGCGAGTCTGGTAATAACATTGAAGCGACTGCCGATCTGACCTTCGTAACCCTAATAGGGGAACCAGACAATTTTTGGGTCATGGTTACAAATCCAAAGTTGTTTAAATTTACAGGTTTCATCACGATGTTTTCCCTCACCGTCGAGCTAGTAGTATAAATACGTACATAGATTTGAAAAATCCAGAGGTACGTGCTCGGGTTTGAACCCGCACTCCTCGGTTAAGAGGCGCGTGTCCTTACCATTGAGCTAACACCGCGTTTGTCACAGGAGAGAAATATAACATCCCAAATACATCAAAAGTAAGATACAAATTTGAACTTCGACATATATGCAATATCAAGATGATGATGATAAATGATGACGGTTTTCGAGACACCACAATAATCCCTACACACGTAGTTAGACCTCTATCCATAACATCAAGATGACGATGACGGATGATGACAGACATCACAGCGACCTCACCTCTGGCCGCCCTGGCCGGCTTGGCGGGCGTCTGCCCAGCGGACGCGGGCGACGTCGCCCCGGACGATAGGAACACCTCGTCGTCGGGCAGCAGGTTCGAGTCCCGGGCTAAGTCGGCTATCACTAGGGATTATATTGTGTTGCCGTTGTGATTTGAGCTCTGTTGCCTTGAGATAAGGTTTGGATTTGCGTGTGTTTTTACTCTGATTAAACTGAACTGAATACATATATAAAAACGTTCCTAAGTATTTGTAATTAATAAATTTTATGAAATAAAAAATATAATACAATGTATAATTAATTACAAGTTAATAATAAAAAAAAAGAACAAAAATAGGAATATAAACTTTGTTGATCTTAATAATATAAGCATATATATCTCAATATATAATACATATTTCTTATTTCGATATATGTAGATTGAAAAAAGAAAGATAAATAAATCCACACCTTATTTTAAAATATAATGTTATTCAAAAAAATTGCTTCATACTCGGAACACGAAATAACAAATACTTTTACTATTTTTAAATGATAATCTTAAAAGTATATTTGTAACATATGTTTTGCAATAACTATCGTTAATAAACGTGTTTCGAATAAGTTTTACTTTCGCAGTAACCAAGTGAATGCGAAATGCACAAGTGCAATTTGAATACAGAGTGACATTTTAATCTAATAATAAAATTCTCGCGGTGTTTATTCCCAAACTCCTCCGAAACGGCTGAGCCGATTTTGATAAAATTTTGTGTGCTTATCGGGTAGGTCTGAGAATCGGCCAATATAAATTATTCATACCTCTTAATGTTAAGGGTGGTTAACCCCAAAGCTATAACGGCTTTACCGATTTCGCTAATTCTATTTTAGTTGTGTTTGTTAAAAGTTGCGGGGTTAATAAATAAAAAATGGGTATTGAAATTCCGAGAACGGGGCGTTACGAAGTCAGCGCACTTCGTAACGCCCCAGCTCTACTAACATAACATAACATAACATTACATAACATTACGCCTATAATCCCCGAAGGGGTAAGCTGAGTCGACTAGTTCACTTATAAAGCCTTTGAACCTTTATTCAATAACATTTTTAAATGTTATTGTGGTTAAGGGGGCTTGCTGCCCCTTCGACTCTGCCAAAATATGATTTATACAACTTTGTTAATACTGTTGTCGAACTATTAACGATCCAAACTGCCATGGCTGACACATACGTCATGCTTGGGAACAGGTGCCGCCTTTGGGGACTGGTCTGCTCTGGTCGGGTCATATTTTTATTTTTTCTTAGTAATTATACATTTTTATTATCTTATGTCACACCAGGCCCACTTTGAAACATGGTTCAAAGTTAAATATGATTCTCATAACTTTGTTAATACTGTTGTTGAAAATAATAACTACCGAGTTTCTTGCCGGATTCATCTCGGTAGATGCAACATTCCGAACCGGTGGTAGAATCATATCTCTTTTAACTGTTTTTGACGATTTATAAGTGTTTCTTTGAAACCTATATAAATAAAGAATATTTTGACTTAGACTTTGACTTTGTCCCCCATAGGTAGATAAAGATAAAAATGTCACCCGTATTTCAGTTAGTATCAATAGCCCATATAAATTACACAATGTAATTGACTAACCTTTTGTCCTGTCCGCGTGAGACCTCTCGGCGTTCAGGAAATCGACTGAGTCTATGGAAAACCATAGATATGTACCGTACCATACGCATTCGACATGCAATTGAGGTGATCGGCGCAAGAGTATTTTTTATGTATCATTTTTAACTTGACTCTACTTTTTCAGAATTTTCCGTCTGCACTAACTTATTTTTTGGGTAAACTTGTAGGAAGTAAGATGTAATAGTATGTAAGTAAAATAAATTAATCATTGTTTTAATTATAAATGATGAATATCGATACTCTTGCGCCGATTACACTAAAAAGTTTGTAATAAAATCTTTATAGCAAAAAAAAATGTATACGTAATTATAAGATAAAAAATATTACATAGGTATATAACTGTAATTACAGATTAAATTACAAACTAAAAGAAATAAAAAATATAATAAAAAAAAAGAAAAAACCTCTACAAAACTACAATAATTACAATCAATTACAAACTTCAGTCTTGTAAGAGATTTGAAAACTTCAGTCTACTTCATCAAAATGCATCCAAAATGCAAAATTTTTAAAATTAAAAAAAAAAAAAAATCAATTTCGTCATGCCAAACATGGGATGCCTTTGATACACTATAAATAAAAAAAAGGGTTAGTCAGAAAAGGGTTAACGTCATCAATATTGCTGTAATACTATCAGCATATCTTTATCACAAAACATGTGAAATATCCAATGTTGGTTCGAGACTCAAAAATGATGTGGCAACTACACAGTTGGCACATTATTTTTTGGATAAACGTGGGTAAAGGGTAGCTGCCCTTAGATTCTCTGCTTACCCCTTAGGGGATTACGGGCGTGATGATATGTTTGTATTTGAAATTTTAGTTTTGTATGCTGATATAATAGGGATACTTTTTAAGAGCTGTCAAAACGAAATCACTTCATAGATTTTATACGGGCTTGTCAACGTGTGACGTCACTAGTTTGTATAGTCAACTGACTTAATATTAAGCAGTTTTTGTAAAATTAAAAATCTTAGACTCAATATGATACAAAATCAATACGGCTTAACAGCATACTACGATACTTACTTTTTCAGAATTGATATTTCAAAATTAAATATAAATGGTGTCAACATCATTGATATCTAGTGGAGAATATTTTTTATATTATTTCTCCCTTGCAACATCAGCTATCTACAAATTAAATATCTTCAACATATATCCAGCTGTTTCAAAGATAAGCCGGAACAGACAGACCGAAATTATTTTGTAAAGCATAGTACATAACTAACTAAATTTCAAGCCACTTCCCTAGCGCGGTAGGCAGAGACCGAACGCCATATGGCGCGATCCTTACACACCTCACTCGCCTCTTCAACATTCATGGTCCTTTTCATACAAGCTTTACGGTATTTATGACTCCTAATAGTAGTTCATAAAGTATTTACTTGCAAACACAAATAAATCCGCGTGCGAGAACTAGTCTAATAACGAAGTACGTTTACCCTTTTCTAATAAAACCTAATAAAAACAGTAAATACGTATTAAGTTAATAACAATATATATATTTAATATTAGTAGCACTTAGTATATAGCACTCACCATCGCTCAGCACAACCTCCGGCTGACTCCTCACGGGCGCCTGTTTCGTCTCTATTCTCAGGACTCGGTGCTCTGAAATTAATATATAATTTAATCATTATAAAGTTTTGACATATATAGATAGTTAGTATATAGTTTGACAAGCTCGATGGCGCATTCGGTAGTGACCCTGCCCCATGCGCCAAGAGTTGTGGGTTCGATCCCCACCCAGGATAAACATTCGTGTGATGAATACTTGTGTTTGTTCTGTGTCTGGGTGTTAATATCTAGTATCGATAGTTTCTATTCGATACCGTATCGCCACTCCCGGCTCGAGAGGCTGCCAGAGGCCCGCACGTACCGTCTCGCGACTCCTCCTCGGTCTCGGAGGGCGCGGAGGCCGACGCCGCCGACGTGATCTGCGCCGCGCTCACCGCCTCCGACTCCGACAGGTCTGTGTCGTCTGGAACATACGGAGAACGGTGTGAGGTACAACATCATGGAGACAGGTCTGTTGAGCCGGTGTCATCAACAACACATTTATATCAACACATAACATCACGCCCGTAATCCCCGAAGGGGTAGGCAGAGTCATAGGGACAGCAGACTACTTTAACTACATTCAGACAAAAATAAAACTGGGCTGGGTTAGATGGAAAGTTGTGAAAAAGTATTGGCTAGCTCGTCGCCTACACAATCACACACCCAAAACCCGATATACCATTAGTCGCCTTTTACGACATGCTCGGCAAGAAACACTTATAGTTCTATGGATATGCCACTATGCCGCTCTGGCTAGTAGTTTATTAAAAGGAAAGATGCAGATATAATATTTTATCAATATTTTATGACTGCAACTACAAACTGTTTCAGTTAATACAAATAAAATACTCAGATCAAATACTTTTTTTTTTGTCATTTAAAGAGGATGAATATAAGTATAAATGGGGACTTTGTTAGAGTGCGCATATAAAGTCACAACTTTATTAAAGTGGATGATGGTTAAAATTTATTACTTCCTGCAAATGGATACAGGTGGTAGATCAAATACTTTGTGTTAAGGTTTTAAGAACCTTTTTGGTATGTTGGCCGTAGAGGCCATAAACATTAAAATATAAGAAAAAAAAAAAAAAAAAAAAAGAGCAAAAATGTCAAGAAGATAAAACAGTTTTTGTAATTCATATTTTTGCTACAATATAATCTTTGTTTTATAAATGTTTAATTTGTATTGCAATCGTTTTCACTTTGTGATGAACGAACTAGCGAACTATTAACGAAACTGCGATGGCTGACACATACGTCATGCTTGGGAACAGGTGCCGCCGCGGGGACTGGTCTGCTCTGGTCGGGTCATATTTTTATTTTTTCTTAGTAATTATAAATTTTTATTATCTTATTTCACACCAGGCCCACTTTGAAACATGGTTCAAAGTTAAATATGATTCTCATAACTTTGTTAATACTGTTGTTGAAAAGAATAACTATCGAGTTTCTTGCCGGATTCTTCTCGGTAGATGCAACATTCCGAACCGGTGGTAGAATCATCTCTTTCAACTGTTTTTGACGATTTATAAGTGTTTCTTTGAAACCTATATAAATAAAGAATATTTTGACTTTGACTTTGCGAACTAGTTCGCGTAGTTCACCTAAGAGAGCGCTCTCTCGAACTAGTACGCTCGCGAACTAGACAATCGTGCGCCACTCACACTCGTTGCCGCGCTGCTTGCGCTCGACGGTGCGCCGGTACTCGTCGATCTCGGTGTCGGTGACGTGGTCGAAGGGGTTGCGCGCGTACGGCGCGCTGTACATCGTCGCGTTGTGCTGGTAGCCGCGCTGGATGATGCCCTTGGAGGCGGCGCCCATCAGCACCTGGCGACAGAAACATTAAACAAATAAATATCAGATTACATCACATACATTGATCTGACTCCGAGTTAAGTAGCTTAAGCGATTGTGTTACTGATATCAGAGACAACAGTGGTATTACAAATATATACTTAAATATTGGATAATAACACTCAGACACAGAACAAACACAAGTATTCATCACACGAATGTTTGTCCTGGGTGAGGATCGAACCCACAACTCTTGGCGCACGGGGCAGGGTCACTACCGAATGCGCCATCGAGCCAGATAAATATTGAGTACAAGTTTTAACTCACAAAAAAAGTAAAACAAAAAAGCTTTGGGGCCCCCGTGGGTCTGGGGGCCCCCGTGGGTCTGGGACCCACGATGAAGAAGCCAGGGTAGTACAAGAGGCGTATTTTAATCACCAAATGTGCCCCATGACTAATTATTTTGGAGGCCCCTTAAGGGCCCTTGCCCAAGTAGAAGCAAGAATAAACAGGATACTCACGACGTGATCCCCGGTGTGCGTGTTGGCGGCGTCCTCGCCGACCAGCTTGGAGGCCTCGTCCCACGTGACGCCCTCCAGGATGTGCGACTGGGGCCCCGCGCTAATCTTGTCCGCGCGCCGGTTCTCCTTGATCTAGGGGGGTTCGGGTGTCACCATAGAGTTTTTTTTTATTTTTATACTAGGTACTACTAGGCTGACCGGATGGATTTCGTATCGCGGCGTTCTCGGATTTTTCTTTATTTGAGATATTCCCAATTTTTCTTATTTAAACCAATGTAATGTTCTCTAACTTTGTGTAAGATGAGTCCTAGTCTAGTTTTACTTACTTCATAACCTAAAAATGGTTCAGACATCAACAGGGGACCATTGTATCCTGGGGACCCTGGGTCCTGTGAGCAGCAGCCCAGAAAGTCCGTATATAAATTTCCGCCTCTGAAATTTCTGCTATTCTGAAGCTTGGATAGCGTTTAGATACGTTTTTAAAAATCCATGATTCCAAGATAAACGATGTTCATGATATTTGCTCAGCGGGGATTCGAACCCGCAACCCCTTAATTAGTAGCCATTAGACGAAGACTTTCCTGCGGATTTCTAGCTTATAGTCAAAATGTAATTAAGTCATTATAACAAAGTCATTGTTTGACATTGCACCAAGTGAAGTTTACTTCCATAATAAATTGATAACTGCACTTAAGTTGTAGACTATTATTGAAAATTAAAACTTTATACTAAATGAATTTGAATATTTTCAACTACTTGGGTCGAACTTGTAAAATTCATACATTTGTACAAAAAAAATTGTCAATACCAGGGTGTTCATTTTGACATTTTTGAGATAGTAATTTTGATATTTTTGAGATAGTCATTTTGTCATTATTGACAATTGGCGAATTTGCCACTGACATTATTTAACATTTCACAATAATAGACCCATTTGTCACCACTTTTTCACAATTTTCCATCTAACCCAGCCCAGTTTTATTTTAGGCCTTCAGCTCAAGGTGGTTAAAAGGGCTTGTTGCCCCTTTGACTCCGCCCACCCCTTCGGGAATTGCAGGCGTGATATTTGTTGTTGTTTTACAACAAAATCTATTCTCGCGACAATTTGAGAGTCTGACATCCTACTAATATTTTAATGCAAAAGTTTGTATGTATGGATGGATGTTTGTTACTCTTTCACGCTAAAACTACTGAATGGATTTTAATGAAACTTTAGAATAATATAGCTCATACACCCGAATAACATATAACTAGCTAGTTCTCTTTATACGACCTAACGCTAGAAACGCCTTTGCGTTTAACCCAAAAAAAAAAAAAAAACCACAAACCTGCTGCTGCAGCGCCTTAAACTCCTTGGGGTTGGTGTTCTTCGGCACAAACTGGAGCGTATCAATCTTGACCGGAGTGCTCGAGTGCGCGGGCGACCCGTCTTGCACCCACTGCGCGCGTGCAGCGAGGAGAGACAACGAATTAGTCAAATGTTGCCATATAGAGCGAGGTTAGTGAGGTGTGAGAGAGAATAAAAGAAAAGTAATTAGTGCTGTGGAAGGCGGGAAGAGATAATATAAGGAAGCCGCCGCTCAAAGTTTCTCTCCTGGCTATCGAGCATGTACAGTATAGGATATTTTTGCTTTTTTTTTATTTTATTTTTTTTGTGGAAGAATCGACGCATTCTGTATACATTCCTCATGCAAAGCCTATGGGGTTGCGACGAAGCGCGGATTTCGGAAGTACGTAGATATACAGTGTTGCCAACGTTTTGTGCAAAAAAAACTACCATATCTTGTTAACTTCATGTGAACGTGCTAAATAAATAATTTATTGAAATGTTTTTTATTTAAGCTGGAAGAGCTTGTATGTATAAATACTGTCAATCTCTGTTAAAAAAAAAATGAGGTCTATTAAAATAATTAAAAGATATTTAACACAAGAACAGCTAAGGTAATAGATAAGCAAAGAAACGTTTTTTGCTTCAGTATACTTTAATGTTATGTATTGTTGCATTACCATTAATTACTCCTTAAAAAATATGTAAAAAAATCATAAATTAGTAAAAAAAGTTGGCAACACTGTCCTCTCTGACGTCACAAGTAAAAAAATCGAATCAGGGCCAAACAAAATACTGGGAAGAAATAAACAGGTAGTGCAGGAGGATTTTTTAATATGGCAACATTTACACTAGAACGTTCCCCCGTCGCTACACTGTACAGTCTCGATATTGCCGTGAATAAAATTATTTAAATCAAAATATAATTTTATTCACATCACCAGGGTAGTGTGAATGAAATGCTAATGACTTTTTTGTAAAAAAAAAATTTTTTTTTTTTCGGTAAATAACAATTTTTTTTTTCAGTGCATCTATTATATCATGTCGATGGCTATAAAAAGGCTAGTGGAACTAAACGCAAGATGCATTATCTAGTACATGGGTACGTACATCTTAATTTCTCGGCCCTGTTGCAACGGTCTTCATAGCAAGCGGACTGTCAGACCACTTTGGTCACAATTGCCATGGTCTTGGTCACAAGCGATCTATCAGACCACAATAGTCAAAAGCGGTTTTATTTGCAAACGGTCTGTCAGACCGCTTGCAACTGCCGTAACATCACGGCCGATACATCAAACTGTAAGTACTCGTACTACATAATGCATGATAATATCCACAGATAAAAGAAGCATATGGTATTAAAACTGTAATGAGATTGAGAAAACCCCCTTTTAGTAGACAATCACCCAAGATTTACTTTTTGTCTGTATGTGGTAAAGGGCTAGCCCCTTTGACTCTGCCTACGCCTTCGAGGTTTATGTGCATGATATATATGTTTGTTAGTTTGACTCAGGCTTTTGCTTTACAAAAAATATAAACAATAGAACATTTCATATAAATAATAATAATAATAAATAAATAAATATCACATTACATCACATACATTGATCTGACTCCGAAGTAAGTAGCTTAAGCACTTGTGTTACGGATATCAGAAACAACAGTGGTATTACAAATATATACTTAAATATTGGATATTAACACCCAGACACAGAACAAACACAAGTATTCATCATACGAATATTTGTCCTGGGTGGGGATCGAACCCACAACTCTTGGCGCATGGGGCAGGGTCACTACCGAATGCGCCATCGAGCTTGAATTCATAATACAATTTGTTTCAATTCCTACCTAACCTAAGATTAAAATACTTCATCATTCATCAAATAAAATACCTAATAATTACTTCAAATAACTAGTTTCCTAAACACTTGAGCTTTAGACGTATATCATAAATATAATTAATAATTTGTTAAGAGATATTAAAGAACCTGATATTAGGAGGGTATCCGCCACAGAGTTGCGTCACAGCACATTGACAAAAATCATATGATTGTCATATGAATAATGTTTACATTTTGAATTACACAACGCTCGGGAAAATATGAATTACCTGGGTCCGCTGTGTAAGCGATCTTGCTGATAAACAAATGGCAACTCTGTGGCACCCCCAACCACCGCCCGATTAATGAGAAAAATAAGTCATGTAAAATTATGAAGAGTAAAAGAAGAAAAAAAAAGAGAGAGATGGCACGAAAAAAAAACTGTTAATTACCTCCTCGGTGTTAGCGTCCACCCACTGGAAAACATTATTTTATTAGTCACAGTCACAAAAAAAAACACAAAAACAAAAAAAAAAACAATTTTTAGAGAAAAAAATATATCAAAAGCATTTCATTCGTGTGAGAGAAGCTTGAGTGAAAGAGGGATTATTTTTTTTATTTTTTTTTTCATCACATTTATTGTTGATTTTTCCTTTTTAATTGTAAACATAGAATCTATAAGCACAATGTAGATAAAGCGGATTAAAAGCACCCGATTTTTTTCATTTTCACTCCAGAGTAAATTAAACAAGAATCAATACACCTTTTTAATAAAAAAAAATCGGGCCTTTAAAAAATTACACACAATAGCAAAGCGTTACAGTTAAAACAAACTGCAATAATCATATATTAATATCTCTATAATAATAATAATATCTCTTAAACTTCTAAACATGATTCTTCGATGATTTTTTTCTCAAAAAAAAATGAAAAATTATAAAAAATAAAAAAAATAAAGTTCGTTCTTAAACCATTTTGAGCGCACAAGTTTGAGTAGACACAACTATTTAGATTAAAAAACAAGCTACATGGAACTAAAAAAAAATATTAAATAAATGAACAATCTTGCATTGCTGATTTTTCCTTCAAAATATTTCTTGTAAACCAAACATTATTCAAAAAAGAAATGCCTGCCAAATAACACTCAACTAATTTTTTCTTTCATTCTTGTTATATTTTTTACATTTCATCTCATATACATAAAAGATAAAGTTATAAGAAAGCAACAAAAATGTCATAATAAAACATTTTTTTGTTATTCCACGCAACTTGTTACCAACACTAAAAATGTTTCAAAATAGAAAACCGTTACAATAAACTATATTATATTACGTAAATTGTTAACATGTTATTTTAAACCCATATTCACAAATATTGCTATTAGGTAAACCCTAATGTTAGTCTAGGACCTAATAATAACCTACCATCTCTGTGCCTCGCCTAGGGCATACCGGTTATTAACAGTGTTATTTATTTTCTCAGAAAGAAGATGTATGGTTCAGGTTAGTATTTAGTGTTGCCGCTCGTTAGGCCAATATCAATTGCCTATCGAGACTATTGATATTGAAAACTATCGGTGAACAGCAATACTATCGATAGTATCGAAAGTTTTGATCGCTGCCAATCAAAAAAGATACGATATTAAAGAGCAATACTATCGATAGTATCGATAGTTCATTGATTGGCAGCGATCTAAAAACTATCGATACTATCGATAGTATTGCTATTAACCGATAGTATTGCACTAACAGAGACATCGATACTATCGATTGTATTTTTTTTTGTACCCCCTAGCCCCTTGTAATTTTTCACAATTTACCATACAACCCAACTCTATTTTATAATTTTTTTTAATAGTTTTTTTTAATATTAAGCTTTGATCAGAAAGTCTTGCTAAGAACTCGTTAAAATTGCAAATGTTTACGTAGAGCTGTGGGTACTTAAGTGAAGTAATTATTGTGAATACGAGTATAATATCAATGAAGTAACATATTTTTTTTTTATATTTTTGATTAAAAAAAAATTAAATGAAAAGGAATCAAAAGCAACGCAGTCTTGTAGAATTTTTGGTATTTTTTTTAATAATTTTCGCTCATCGAATATAAAAAAAATAAAAATTGGTAAATATAACTGGAATGTCTTAGGGCACTAATCACATTATAATAACGTTGGGGTCGTTACCACGGAGCATATAACCGGTAGAGTGGTAATGTCTGATGAAAATTGTTCGAAAATTTTCACTGCGATGTGATTGGCTCAATAGATTCGACAGGTTTTCTGATTGGTCGATGATTATTGAGTCCGATTTTAAATTAGACATCAATTGACATTTTATCAGTGACAAATCACTGATGCGTATCAGTATTCCGTCGCAAATATTACCACTCTAAAGGTCATGTGTTCGGATTAAAGTCGGAATGTTAATTGGTCAGTTTACGTCAATCTGATATTTGCTCACTACAAAATGAAAAAAATGTGCGAAATTGAAACCCAGTCTATAAAACAACCAACCATTTCAAAATGTATGTCACTATAAGCTTAATTTGGTTAAACAGTGTCAACATTTCAAATTGTTCTGCTATTCTGTAGATCGGGTTAAAACAGGTTACTTTGCAAACAATTTAAAATAGAATTTCACAAGTAATCGATCAATAACCAACCATCTTAAAATAATTTATGTCTATACAAATATTGTAAAGAGAAAAGATTTGTATTTTTGTGTGTGTGTTTGTAATGAATAAACTCAAAAACTACTGTGCCGATTTCAAACACTCTTTCACCATTGAAAAGCTAAATTATCCGGAAGTAACATAGGCTATATTTTATCCCCATATTCCTACAGGAACGGGAACTATGCGGGTGAAGCCGCGGGGCGCTGCTAGTAAATTTCAATGTTTTTTGTATGGTATCTAAGTCCGAATCATCTTATACTAATATTTAAAGTAAAGTGTCTATTTATTTGTTTGCTTGAACGCGCTAATCTCAGAACTACTAGTCTATATTAAAACCTATATTTTTGGTTTTATAATTCATTGATCCAGGAAGACTATAGGCCATATAACATTAACCATAGACGTGGGTAAAAACCGCGGGCGCAGCTAATCTTATCTTCTTCAGCAGCTAGCCTTCTATTACTCTTGTATATATTTTTTTCTCTTCTATCTCTATCATCATCTTCCTAGCGTTATGTCTCGTGTTTTAAGACGGGGTCCGCTTAGACCATGATCCAGGATTTAGCGAGTCTGGTAATAACATTGGAGCGACTGCCGATCTGACCTTCGTAACCCTAAGATAGGGGAACCAGACAATTATTGGATCATGGTTACAAATCCAAAGTTGTTCAAATTTGCAGATGTTTTCCCGAGCTAGTGGTATAAATACGTACATAGATTTGAAGAATCCAGAGGTACGTGCCCAGGTTTGAACCCGCACTCCTCGGTTAAGAGGCGCGTGTCCTTACCATTGAGTTACCACCGCTCTTCTATCTCTAACCTGTCGTAATAGGTTGTGTTACTCCTTTTTTTTTGTTGTATGTATGTATACAACCAGGAACTGGTCTGCTCTGGTCTGGTTAATTTATGCTTAAATTTTGTAAACATCGTTATTTTATATTTTGGTGTCTGACAAGCCGACTCCACGACATGGTTCAAATGCAAATATGATCTATACACCTTTGTAAAATATGTTGTTGAAAAGAGTAACTACCGAGTTTCATGCCGGTTTCTTCTCGGTAGAAGCAACATTCCGAACCGGTGGTAGATTCATATTATTAGCTGATTTTCCTATTGAATTGACGATTTATAAGTGTTTTGTTTCAAACCTATATAAATAAAGAGTATTTTGACTTTGACTTTTGACTTTGACTTTGATAGTACATCAGTTTACGATGTACTATCCTGATTGTGTTGTTTGTGATGTCCAAATGCAACTTTCTTTCTTTCTTTCTATTATTCAACTGACCAATACCACATTGACTGCACTCGATGTAAAAACGGCCCCGTATATAAAATAAAATATGCGAATATAATAGACTCTTACATTTAAACACAATAATAAATGTCTCCTCATTTGTGATCTATAGAATAACTGGTTGCCTAAAACTACAAGAGGAATTGTTACACCAGCTAAACATATACTCATAGTATATATATACTTAACAGTATACATCCCATGTTGGTCTGGAATAAAAAAATAATGTACCAACTGTCGTTCTTACCTAGCATGTCGTAAAAGGCGACTAATGGTATATCGGGTTTTGGGTGTGTGATTGTGTAGGCGACGAGCCAACCACTTGTCTCTACATTTTAACAATTTTCCATATAACCCAGCCTTGTTTTATCTTTTGGCTAATGGGGCTTGCTGTCTCATTGATTCTACCCACCCCTTCGGGGATTGCGGGAGTGATGTTACGTATGAATTTAAGATGTAGATCACTTTAATGTAATAACCCGACTTGCTAAATACAGGATCAAGGTGAAATATTATATACTATATACTGACATATATGTTTAGCTGGGTGTAACATAACTGTATCGTTAAGATACAGTCGTAAATATTGAATCGCATAGAATTTATAGAATGAGAACTGTATTTAATTGAGAAATTGCGAAGGGGGATAGCAGTTGTGATAAATTAAGACAAAATGTAAGTCGTCGGGTCTATCTGCGTTTAATATCCCATAACTCTTATGATACTTAGTTAGTTGCAAACTGTATGATAAAGGCAAATGGTTTCTATTCTCCCCCCCCCCCCCCCCCCCCCAGCCCATCTCACGCGAGTTTTTTTTAAATTTACTGTTTGTGCAAGAAAAAAATTACGTGATATTTTCCGAAACCCCTCCCAACTCTCACGTGGGGGTGAGATTCAGCTCGATCCCCCCACCCCAACAGCTCACGTAATTAATGGACGCCCCCTTAGTTGCTGTGTCTTATTTATGTACCACAACTGCAATCCGTAAAAGAGAAACAATGACTAGTGTATATATCTACATATTTTACGTTTTTCAATATGGCTGTGTACGATACAACTTCAAAAAGTGGTGGGAACTATTTATTATATTTTGTGACAATATTCTATGCGTTCAAGTTATCGAACCCCACTTGGGGTCTGTTAGACCGGACCGTACATTCTGTGGTCTGTCACACCGCTTTTGCTTATACGGAGCTTATATTAGTTTATTGTTGCTTAGTAAACAAAGCTTCTACCACAGGGGTATGTTAGACCGAAGCATAATATTGGTTTCTGCTGAATTCCACAGACTTTCCATTAGTTAGATGATAATGGTCTACTAGACACACGTCACATTTAAATTCAGTCTGTTATACACGAGCATTGTAGGGCTTTCTTTTTATCCTGATGTTGTCAGTTCAAAAGTCTATTATTTGCTTTCGGTGTAGCAGACCTTAAATCGAACATAATTCTGAACAACATTTTATGTGCTAGACGAAATTCTTACCTGATATTTGGTCTGACAAACCACTAATCCTCAGCTGCATCCGGTCTTAACATGATTGTTCACTAACAGCCTACACACAAACAACGCCCGGTCTAACAAACCCACAAGTCAAATATACCTTTGACTGTTGTTCAATTACCAAACTCTTAACCTCGGTCCAACACACCGAACACAACTCGGTCTGTCAGACTCTAACCATCAACCGCCGTCGGTCTGATAGACCCCTAACCCCCCAGCCGCCATCGGTCTAACAGACCCCTAACCCCCAACCGCCGTCGGTGCAACAGACCTACTCGGCCTCAACCCTCAAGTATTCTACCTTAGTAATCTTCTTCGGGTCGGTGGTGCCGGTCTCGAGGACCTCGACCTTCTGGTACACGTTGGGCGAGTTCAGCCAGCGGGTACGCTCGCCTTTGGTGCCTTGCCCCTTCTTCCACAGCCTGAGAAAAAATACAAGAGATTTAACATAAAAATAACTTTAAAATGGGATTGGGATTGGAAATTGATGATTTTATAGTCGAAAATAATCTTTATCGCATTCATTAACCTATTGGAGGCCCTGGGCACATAAGTAAATTAATGTTTGTACGTAATAAATTCCGATGATAAATTGGTAATTTAGAACTAGGGGGACTAACTCTCTAGATCGTGGGAGCCCTGGGCACGTGCCAAGATGTTAAAAATTAAAGTAACAACATGATTTGTCCCATGTTGGTCGGGGACTAAATAAAAAGAATGTGCCAACTGTGTATCTTGCCTAGCATGTCGTAAAAGACGACTAATGGTAAATCGGGTTTTGGGTGTGTGATTGTGTAGGCGACGAGCTAGCCACATGTCACTACTTTTTCACGGTGTTTAAAGGGGTCTGCTGTCCCTTTAACTCTGCCTACCCCTTCGGTGATTATGGGCGTGATGTTATGTTTGTAACAACATGATACCCGTATCAATCATGGTCAAGATACATGTGATTAAAATAGACGTCATGTATTAGCTATCTTTGTTCTAATACCCCCGTGAGAATGTTATGTTATGTTATGTTATGTTATATTATAACATAACATTACGCCCGCAATCCCCGTACGGTTTGGCAGAGTCAAAGGGGCCGAAAACCCCTTAAACCGCATGTTATGATCTTCAATTCTCCAAAAGTTAATTTAGTTAGAACTTTCTATCTAACTGCGACTCTGTGGATGTATAAATATAAATAAATAAATATAAATATCCGACGACATCACATACAGACTCCGAGGAAAGTAGCATAAGCACTTGTGTTACGGATATCAGAAACAACAGTGATATTACAAATATATACTTAAATATTGAATATTAACACCCAGACACAGAACAAACACAAGTATTCATCACACGAATATTTGTCCTGAGTGGGGATCGAACCCACAACTCTTGGCGCATGGGGCAGGGTCACTACCGAATGCGCCATCGAGCTTGTCGAATGTATGGATGGATGAACGTATGGACGGATGGATGGATGGATGTATGGATCAGGAGATTGGTTGGCTAGTCTTAAACTACTTATTTGTTTAAGCTGGTGGCCACATATATGGATGACACTCACCCTTGCTTGTACAACTCCTCCTCCTCAAGCAGATACCCCAGGGAGGACACCGCCGGGGGCACCTCCACGTCGTTCTTGGGCTTCGGGACGTCGTTCTGGTAACAAAAGCAATCATTAAGACGATACAAAAACGTATTTATTGGTGTCACCCAGGGAACAAACATTTTTATTTTTATTTATTTTACTAAGGATTAACAAAAGCCAACTAATAATAATTCTTACACCATATTTTGCTTGAAGATATTGGGCCAAAAACGTTATCCATAGATTCATAGCATTTCATATTAAGTAGAAGTGCCAAGTGGGCGTGGCAGTGAAGCCGCAAGACTACGCGTAGACTGCTTGTGTCTAAATGTACACCTTATTCCTGCCAGGGTAAGGGTTATAATTGCTCCAATAAAAATATGACGCCATCTATTTGGCGACAAGAAAAATGTCAACATTGGAACATTTTAGTTAGTGGAAGTTTATTATAATAATAAATTGTGTATACGCATACTTGATTGGACCGTAGCGATCGCGGATCTCAACTCAATCTAGGGATGTGAAAAAATAACCGATTTTTATATTAATCGATTATTTTTATCTAATAATCGATTCTCTTAATATTAAAAATCAGAAATTAAAACATTAAATTGTTGTTGGCTTGTTTTTCAGTTTTAAGACCAGAAGGTTGTGGTTTCAGTTATTTTCATATTCACTATTTCAATTAGTCTTTATTCTAATAAACTTATTCATATTTCCCTTAGAATTTTATTATTATACACAAAACGATGCAATTTTTCGTATACTTATAAAAAAATCGCTTTTCCCACAATAATCGATTATTTGTTAAATAATCGCTTTTTACAAATCGAATTATTATAAACAGAGAAATATCGATTATTTTTTAATCGATTTTTTCCACTACATGTCACACCCCTACCTTAATCAGCGGATGGCGGTAGATGTACCCGGTGCGGAAGCCGGCGTTGTCCAGCATGCGCATCAGCGCCTCGAACTCCTCGCCGCCGACGCGCCACTTGCCGCCGTCCGCGGGCGGCTTGCGGGACTGCTCGTAGATCTGGTGGTGATGGGAACAGGTTAGAACGTGAACAATCCAAGAATCATGCTAACGGAGTCTCTACGGTAAACGTACATCATTCCGATCGTTTAAGGAGAAAGTACCTTCTGTACCTGGCTTCTAGCATTGTGCATTTGTTAACCCCTGTTTAAAGAGCCTCATGCCGTAGTCTTCACGGAAACCCTAGACAGGGATTTCATTCTGAGCGTGCGCGGAAGGCTGAACCATCGGAACCCAACTCATTGTAGTTGCCCGCAGGCGGCGGTCGGATCGCCCGGTGACGTCACACGCACTTGGCTTCTGGCTTCTGGCACCTGCAAGTCCAGCAGCTACAGCTCTCGACGTCACACGCACCTGGCTCCTGGCACCTGCTCACCCAGCAGCTGCCGATCGCGACGTCACACGCACCTGGCTCCTGGCACCTGCTCACCGAGCAGCTGCCGATCGCGACGTCACACGCACCTGGCTCCTGGCACCTGCTCACCGAGCAGCTGCCGATCGCAACGTCACACGCACCTGGCTCCTGGCACCTGCTCACCCAGCAGCTGCCGATCGCGACGTCACACGCACCTGGCTCCTGGCACCTGCTCACCGAGCAGCTGCCGATCGCAACGTCACACGCACCTGGCTCCTGGCACCTGCTCACCCAGCAGCTGCCGATCGCGACGTCACACGCACCTGGCTCCTGGCACCTGCTCACCGAGCAGCTGCCGATCGCAACGTCACACGCACCTGGCTCCTGGCACCTGCTCACCCAGCAGCTGCCGATCGCGACGTCACACGCACCTGGCTCCTGGCACCTGCTCACCCAGCAGCTGCCGATCGCGACGTCACACGCACCTGGCTCCTGGTGGCGTCGTCCAGCAGCTGCAGCTCGTCGAGCGGCAGCGCCGCCAGCCGCAGCTGCACGTCGCAGGCGGCGGTCAGGTTGCGCGCCTGGTGGAACGCCTCCTCGAGGGTGCTGCCGCAGCAGAGCGCGCCGCCGCTGCTCAGCATCAGCACCTTGGCGGACGGCCCGAGGGCGCGGACCAGCTTGTCGCGCTCCTCGTTGTCGAGAATGCCCACTGCAGGTAAACATTAATTACAATTAGATATACCGATTACATCATCGGTCTTCACCCAAACCACTATCTTTGTCTTTATTACACGGAAGTTAGAGGGTGAAGGAGGCCCCTGGAACAGCGACCTCAGGAGTCCTGCCACTCACTAGTCGACCCGCTTAAACTGCAGACCCCGTCTGCGAAGGCTCTCCTCAGCCTCAAGAGTCTCCTGGGCAGCAACTCACCGTGCGGCACGCGGTGGTAGGCCACGTCGCCCAGCAGCGCCGCCTCGTGGCAGAGCGGCAGCAGGCCGCGGCGCATGCTCGACACGGCCAGCGCGGCGGGCGAGCGCACGTGCAGCACGCAGCGCACGTCGGGCCGCGCCGCGTGCACCGACGCTTGCAGGGAGAAGCCTGCAACGGAAATATTAAGTCAGAATAAATAAATAAATATCCGACGACATCACATACATTGATCTGACTCCGAAGTAAGTAGCTTAAGCACTTGTGTTACGGATGTCAGAAACAACAGAGGTATAACAAATATATACTTAAATATTGAATATTAACACCCAGACACAGAACAAACACAAGTATTCATCACACGAATGTTTGTCCTGGGTGGGGATCGAACCCACAACTCTTGGCGCATGGGGCAGGGTCACTACCTAATGCGCCATCGAGCTTGTCAAAGAACTAAGGACAACGAATGGGCTGCACCAAGAAATAGAGACTCACGTACGATAGAGGAACAGAACCTCGTTTTTTCTCAGATTAGAATAACAACTACTTGTCTAACTTGGCCCATGTTGATCTGGGACAAAAAAAAAGAATGTGCCAACTGTGGTTCTTGCCTAGCTTGTCGTAAAAGGCGACTAATGGTTTACGGGCTTTTGGATATGTGACTGAGTAGACGACGAGTTAGCCACTTGTCACTCCTTTTTCACAGCTAACCATCTAACCCAGCCCACAGTCCCATGCTGGTCTGGGACTTAAAAAAAAAAATGCCAACTGTGGTTCTTGCCTAGCATGTCGGAAAAGGCGACTAATGGTTTACGGGCTTTTGGATATGTGACTGAGTAGACGACGAGCTAGCCACTTGTCACTCCTTTTTCACAGCTTACCATCTAACCCAGCCCACAGTCTCATGCTGGTCTGGGACTTAAAAAAAAACATTCAGTCGAATTGAGAACCTCCTCCTTTTTTTTGAAGTCGGTTAAAAAGAAAATGCCAACTGTAGTTCTTGCTTAGCATGTCGTAAAAGGCGACTAATGGTATATCGGGTTTTGGGTGTGTGATTGTGTAGGCGCCAGGTTAGCTGCTTGTCACTGCTTTTTCACAATTGTCCTTCTAACCCAGCTCGGCTTTATTTTTGGCTGAACGTGGTTGTAGGGGCACGCTGCCCCTTTACTGCCTACCCCTTCGGGGATTTTGGGCTTGATGTTATGTATGTATGTATGGAATAACAACAATACTCACGAGACCATCTCCCTTGCTGGTTCACTCCTTCGCTCTGTCTCTTCTCTTCAGGAAAGAGGTAATCAGCTCTATCTATCTATCTACATTCTCCCTTTTTTCCTGTTACTGGCTATATTTTTGACACAATCAATGCACTCATTTTTTTTACCTTAATCTTTCATCTCTCTCTTATTCAACTTCCCAGCTACACGACCTGTTCTCAACAGACCCCACAACTGACCTTCCACGTTGACGGGGAAGTTAGTGGTGCCCTGGTCCTGCACGACGCCCTGCATGTCCACCTTCACCAGGGACGAGGCGGTCACCTCGTGCGGCAGCAGGCCGCGTGGCGTCGTCAGCACCTGCTCGACCGCGGTGTTCAGGCGGGCGGTGATCTGACCGCTGATGCCGGCTGCGAAGAGGAAGGTAAATTTTACTATATACATTTAGAATCCAAGCATGGGCGTACGCAAGGTGAGGGAGAGGGGCTGGGGGGTTGAGAGGGGCAGATGACGGGAATGACCAGGAGGACAACTCTACAGATCCAAGTCCAAGGGAGTACCCTCGCAGTCACCTCTGATAAACCGTCTAGTTCAGCTAATAACTATAACTTCTCTAGGGGTTGACCAGATCAGATCCAGTTCCAGTTGCAATATCTGGTAGCCAGCGTCTAGCTTGAAGCTGAGCCTCTTCCTGTCTTCCCATAGCTAATGCCTTCGGTACCTTAGATCCTATATGATACAGTATGATACAGTGTGATAAATATAATAAATAATGTCCTCCTAACCGATATCGGTTACGGCGGCCAATCTCAACGAGGATTAGCCAAAGGATTAGCGCAGGAGACATCATAGTGCACAAGTGTATGCGCAAACACAGGTGCACTCTCTGTTCATTCACTCCCATAGTCCGGTGAGACGGCAATTCGACATGACCGGAGAGAGGTTAGGCGCAGGACCAACGGCTTAACGTGCTTTCCGAGGCACTGGGGTGATTAAACCGCCAACTTCCTGACTCCGGGCTGTTACTGAGTAATTTGGATATTGAAATACCCAGTCACAAACTTTTGGCGCGACCCGGGATTTGTACCCGGGACCTCTTGGTCCTTAGGCGGCGCATGCTACCACTAGACCAACGAGGCAGTCAAAGTGTGATACTCACTCTGCGTCCACCCGAAGAGATCCACAAGCCGGTAAACGGCAGCCAGCTTGCAGCGTAGAATCTTCTCGCCCTTCTCGTAGCCGACGCCCTCGATGCCGCGAATGTCATTGATGGGCAACACGCACGCTGGACCCTGGAAACGACATATTGACATTTAAAATTACAGAACTTGGATAAACCTAGGTGCTAGGTGCTAGGGCCAGCTCGACTGCTGGATCCACCGGTTTCTTCTCGGTAGAAGCAACATTCCGAACCGGTGGTAGATTCATATTATTAGTTGATTTTCCTGTTGAATCGACGATTTATAAGTGTTTGTTTCAAACCTATATAAATAAAGAGTATTTTGACTTTGACTTTGGACTTTGACCATCCCCCAACACTGACCCTCAGGCTGCCGGTGTGCAGCCGCCCGCCGACCATCTCCCTGATGCGCTGCAGCAGCGGCGCGTCGCTGCCCTCGTGCATCTGCTGGTCCAGCACGCGCTCCAGCTCCTCGCGGAACAGCTTCGAGGACATGAGCGCCTCGACGCGCTTGCGGCGCTCCATCTCGCGGACGTCCTGGAAACATAGCAAATATTTATCAGAACATGCTTTCACAGCGCGATGCCTGAAAGCTTGACGTTTCTGCATGTTCGATCAACGTCACCTGTTTGCATATTATTGGAGCTATAATCTTGACTATCTTGTGGCGTGGTCGTTGCATAGGCTAATGACCAATTCTCCTGGTCTCCACAACAAACACCTGCACTCTCATAGTAGTCTATCCACACTCACCGCATCGATGTCCGCCGGCCGCTGTTTCAGCCGCTCGTCCTCCTCCGAGAGGGCCGCGGTGCCGTTCGGCAGCGTCTCCGTATCCGTCTCCGCCATCGCTGCTCTGTGTATCTGAAGCAAAGGGAAACAGATGTCAGTACATGATGTTAGACTGGGAATGGAAAATATTCTTCGTGTTCCTCCACCAATCATGCTTCTTGCCTAAAAGGCGCCTAATGGCGTATTGGGTGTAGGTTATGCGATTTACACAGGTCGTATGCGAAGAACTATCGCTATGTACTATCAGCGCCCCGTATACCCGCGTTTCTGTTCCCGTGGGAATACGGGGACAAAATATTGCCTATGTACCCGCTGATAAAATAGCTTTACATTAGTGAAAGGATTTTGAAAGAAAGAAAGGAACATTTATTACATTTGGACATCACAAACAACACAACCAGGATAGTACATCAGTATAAATACATACAACAACAAAAAAGGAGTAACACAACTTATTACGACAAGTTAGACAGAGATAGAAGAGAAAAAATATATAAAAGAGTTTACGATAACCAGACACGGGTTTGCGATGTCCAAAGGAAAAGGGCCTCACTCAGCATTTAAGCCATGACGCTGGTTTTCAGTGTGCCCTGCCGAGTGATGTCGACGGACGAGTGCCCTGCTTTTTTATACATCTACATACACATAATTCAATATATTAAATTAATAAAAAATGGGATAAATACGATTACGTGTTGCGTTCCTACCGTCGCACTATCATAGTATGCGTTGCGGGTAGGGAGCCGAGGCGGCATCGCTGCAGCACGCACCAAGTATTTTTAAATCGGTCTAGTAACTTGGAGCCTATTCAATTCAAACAAATATTCAAATCATTCCTCTTTATATTAGTATGATGATCACTATAACGAACCCTAAGATCAAATACAACGAGCTATCACAAATATAATCGGCCACGCCGCCACGCCCAGCAGGCAGTTGTCGTTGCAACTGGGAGCACCGATCCGAAGCCCTAATTTCTAATTAAACAACTTACGTTGAAGGTATATGCAAAAGAAGACAAATATCTTCATAAGCGCATTATGTATAACGTTGACGTTATTGACGTCAACAGTGAACCAACGCCATCTATTGACATACTTATTAACTATAGTCTTTGCTATCTAGCCGCGGAGCCGCGGAAGGCCCAGGCTCATCTACCACGACCAGATTGGTCGTGTATTAACAGAAGGTGATGTTAGGAGTCATAAAAACCGTAGAGCTTGAATGAAAAGGATTATGAATATTGAAGAAGCGAGTGAGGTGTATAAGGATCGTGCCATATGGCGTTCGGTTCTCTCTGCCTACCCCGCTAGGGAAGTAGCGTGAAGTTTAGTTAGTTAGTTTTGCTATCTAATGGAAGACATATCTATTTATAATTGTCGGCGCACGCGCACCTAGTCTTAGCATATACAATAGACGGTGCCTGCGCGCACAATTTGCATGACAAACGATCGCCATACTACTTGCGTACGTCCTAACTGTTTCTCTATAGGCGAGTCAAGTGGAAGAGTTATTATCGCGTGGTGCAAGTCACAGGTGGAAATTTATGGGATTATATATTATATTGGTATAAGTTTGAACACATCCTGCACAGGTTTGACCACAAATGTACCTCTGTATTTTTTAACCGACTTCAAAAAAAGGAGGAGGTTCTCGATTCGACAAAATTTTTTTTTTGTATGTATGTTACTCGATATCTCTAAGGATTGTTAACCCATTTAAAAAAAAAAATTAATTTAATTTATGCAACTGTATTTAACGCTAGGTAGGTAAGGAAATCTTATCTGCACATCTAGATAATAGGGATGATGACTGCATTAAAAAACTTTAATTCTATTTAGTCCGTCATTTAGATTATACAAAAATACTAGACACATATTTGTCGCTTTATCAAATGAACAAAAAATCACAAAGATAAAGACCATCAAAGGTTTGGAGTGGGGGCTTGCGACGTCACTATTTTGTAAAAATTGTACGTAGGTGTGACGTCACGCGCAACTTGTAAGCATTGTATCTTCGTCAATGTTTGTTTGACAAATAAATAAAAAAATACGTGTTTACTATTTTTTTATAATCTAACTGACGGACTAAATAGATTTTTTTTTTTGTCATCTAGCCCATGGAACTCGTGTGCCAAGGTCTATTTACTGTAAGAACCTATCAATAATATTGTATTGCCCTCCCACCCTGAACCCAAAAGCTGCGTACGCGCATTACCAAAAAAAACAAGCTCATCACTTGCACCACAAACATAAACATAGAAGATTGTTCTCATTGCATAATCTGCGGGAAGAGCGCCGCAGTGGTGTAATGATGCGCCGAAACAAAGCCGTACCCTGCTCTGTAATTAGTGAACGGATTTTGTGTAGAAATTACCGGTCCCATGCCGGCCTGGGTCTTGAAAGAGTGTGCCAACTGTGTTCATTGCCTGGCATGTCGTTAAAATCGACTAATGGTGTCTCGAGTTTGTGTGACTGCGAGTCGCTATTATTTCACAATTTTTAACACATATAACACTTACACACGAGTGGGGTGAGTAAGGATCGTGCTATATGACCAACGGTTCTCTCTGCCTACCCCGCTAGGGAAGTGGCGTGAAGTTTAGTTAGTTAGTTAGTTAATTATAACACTGTTTTGAGTCCGCGCGAAATGTAGTCTGTCACAGACTCTATCGTGCTGTGAAAACTTTCATTGTTTCCAGGATAAAATAAAATCTACATTCCAAACTTAATGGATTTTAGAAAATGAGCAAGCTTTTTTCTTATCAAGCTACATATTTTGTATGAAATGTAATTGTCCCATGTTGGTCGGGGACTCAAAAAGAATGTGCCAACTGTCGTTCTTGCCTAGCATGTCGTAAAAGGCGATTAATGGTATAATGGGTTTTGGGTGTGTGATTGTGTAGGCGACGAGATAGTCACTTGTCACTACTTTTTCACAATTTTCCATCTACCCCAGCCCAGTTTGGTTTTTGGCTGAATGTGGTTAGAAGGGCCTGCTGCCCCTTTTGTATCTGACTACCTTTTCGGGGTTTATGGGCATGATGTTATGTATGTATGTCAATGTAAAAAAATACTTTTACTTGGTTCCTTAGGTTATGAGTAAGGTAAATAGGCAAGAGGTTTCGCATAAACTAAAAACAACCTTGTATATAATACTAGCTGTCCCGGCGAACTTCGTATCGCCCAGTTATTGACATTTAACATTGACAGATACGAATCTCACCGTTTTATATTTATTTTGTTTTATCGTCAATTTTTCAATGTTTTTAATAGTTATTCTGTTATTCTGGACGAAGACAAATCCAACAAATCAAAAACAACGTAAATCGGTTCAGCCGTTCTCGACTTATAAGTGTAACAAACACGACTTTGTTTTATTTATATAGATATAAATAATATAAAATGTTTATACGTGTGCCAAATTTCAACTGACTCCATTCAGCCGTTAAAGCGTAATTGTGCAACAAACACACTTTCACATTTATATAATATGCGTGTGACCTCCTCATCCACGCGGAATTTAACAAAAACACATTTATTTGATTGCGTAAAACATTAACCCTAACTAACTAACTTCACGCCACTTCCCCTAGCGGGGTAGGCAGAGAACCGAACGCCATATGGCGCGATCCTTACACACCTCACTCGCCTCTTCAACATTCATGATACTTTTCATACAAGCTCTACGGTTTTTATGACTCCTAACATCACCTTCTGTTAATACACGACCATAGTCGTGGTAGGTGAGCCTGGGCCTTCCGCGGCTCCTACATCCTTCCACTTTCGCATTGTATATCTGTTTAGTCAATCTTTCGTCATCCATTCTTTCCACGTGACCGAACCACAGAAGCATGCCTCTTTTACGGGGTGATCACGGGGGAGTTGACATGTATGTATGTATGTATGTATTTAAATAACTCACAATCATATAGACGACAGTATATACTATATAGTGAAACCACGAAATCGCTTGGACAGTCCAACGATCCATCACTCTTTAACCAATTTTTTCACAAAAAAATTACATGTATTTAACAACCTGACTTCACACCAACGAGGTTACATATGAACTGATAATTTTGTTCAAAACAACCTGAACATACAGCTCTATAGATAAAAGCGTTACGTTATATATAATATATATTTAAACGAGTTCACATATAAACTAATTTAATCTCATTAATATGAATATAATTATATTTTAATTCGCTCGTGTGTTTATTAACAATTTGTGACATCGATTTTATATATAAAATATTTTAATGGATTATCCGGATAAATGAATGACTTAATAAAAATTATATTTACATTTTTAATATAGGGAAACTAATATTTAAAATACTGATATACACATATCTATATTTGCTTGAACGCGCCAATCTCAGGAACTACTGGTCCGTTTTGAAAAAGTATATCATTGTTAGATAGGCCATTTATCGTATCGTATATAAAACACTAGCGGCCCGGTACGTGCTTCGCTACTTGTAAAGTGATAAATGAAGAACCGCTCTACCGTTTTTGTGCAAACTTCACATAAACCATCTACTAAATAGTCCGAACAAAGCCTAAACATTTGGGTTGGATAGGTGAGCCCGTTCTTGAGTTATACAATTACAACGAAAAGTGGCATTGATTTTTATATATATTGATAAACACGGGCACAGCTAGTTTGATATGAAACGAATCAACCGCAGTATATATACATATACATATGCAATATATATTTTGTAATACCAACCAAACAAGTTTACGCGGTTTATATTCGCAAATGTCGAATATACAGTATATTAAATTTTAATTACTGTTCAGTTTATTACTAAATGCATGTACATAAATAAATAAATAATTTCTCCAGACTGACACACCAATTCCTTAGTCCCAAACTAAGCATAAGCTTGTACTATGGATATTAGGTGAACGGAAGGACATAACTAACTAGATATGTTTATAAACATCCATAGGTTCAGTGCAAATGTCCATGTTTATCACACGAAACATTTGCCCCTAGCGGGATTCGAACCCGCGACCCTCGGTTTGGTGGCGTTAAAAATACGTTTTTGACAGTCTGTTTGTTCAGAAACTGCCACACCGATTTTGACGAAACTTTAACTGGCAAATTCGTATTCAATGTGATAACCAGACTCGCTAAATCCAGGATCATAGTCCAAGCGGACTACATCTCCGGTTCGCACGTACATCGACAAAATGATCTTGGTCTATAAGTGACATAAGCAGACAGAGATCTCCCCGACCGGTCTACGCGGAACCCGTATTGATTTATTAAGAAATGCGTTCTAACGAATGAGATATCACACCCAGGTCAAAGATCAAGTAATCACAGAAGGGATATACTAGGTAATAAATACTCTTACTAACTAACTAACTAACTAACTAACTAACTAACTAAACTTCACGCCACTTCCCTAGCGGGGTAGGCAGAGAGAACCGAACGCCATATGGCACGATCCTTACACACCTCACTCGCCTCTTCAACATTCATAATCCTTTTCATACAAGCCAATAAATACTCAATAATAATAAAAAATGGTAATGAACTTTGTGAATCTACTTGTTTGTTATACCAATACCGATTGATTTCTCTCGAGAATATGGTAGGTATTAGATAACTAAAAAAAGTGGAATTCTGTAAAAATATCAAAAACTAGCAGCGCCCCGCTGTTTCACCCGCATAGTTCCCGTTCCTGTAGGAATATGGAGATAAAATATAGCCTATGTTACTTCCGGATAATGTAGCTTTCCAATGGTGAAAGAATTTTTTAATTCGGCGCAGTAGTTTTTGAGTTTATTCATTACAAACATACACACACACACAAAAATACAAATCTTTCCTCTTTATAATATTAGTATAGATTGAGAATTATTGGATTCTTCGAAAACTAATGAAAAAAGCATATAATTTTTGTTACACTTATGCATATGGACTGCCTGGTAAAAGTCACCGTAATCTATATATATATAAAAGAAAGTTGTGTTAGTTACACTATTTATAACTCAAGAACGGCTGAACCGATTTAGCTGAAAATTTGTCGAGAGGTAGCTTAGAACCAGGAGTCTAACATAGGATACTTTTTATCCCTAAATTATTATTTTTAATTTTTATTTCCTAATAAAACTTCTGATCCTGCGTGTCCTTACCATTGAGCGGTGGTAGCTCAATGGTAAGGACACGCGCCTCTTAACCGAGGAGTGCGGGTTCAAACCCGGGCATGTACCTCTAGATTTTAAAAAATCTATGTACATATTTATACCAGTAGCTCGACGGTGAGGGAAAACATCGTGATGAAACCTGCAAATTCAAACAACTTTGAATTTGTAACCATGATCCAAAAATTGTCTGGTTCCCCTATCTTAGGGTTACGAAGGTCAGACCGGCAGTCGCTTCAATGTAATTACCAGACTCGCTAAATCCTGGATCATGGTCTAAGCGGACCCCGTCTAAGCACGGGACATAACGCTAGGAAGATGAATTTTTATTTCCTAATAAAAAAAATTACTTAATAACATCTAAAATCTGTTTATTTTTTATTGCCTCTAAGGCGGAACAGAGTTCGCCGGGTCAGCTAGTCTATATAAATTAGCAACACGAGATGTATCAGATGTGCGTCGCCTTGCAAGTAAAAATATGCATTATTCTTTTACGCATTAACTCGAGTTTGCATAGCATTTATTAGATATTACGTTAATTACGTAAAAGTATGTACTTTATTTAAGGTATAAACAACGTCCACTTTAAAATTCTACAAATATCCAATTATCCTACTACATCACATACATTGATCTGACTCCGAGATAAGTACCTTAAGCACTTGTGTTACAGATATCAGAATCAACAGTGGTGTTACAAATATATACTTAATATTAGATATTAACACCCAGACACAGAACAAACACAAGTATTCATCATACGAATGTTTGTCCTGGGTGGGGATCGAACCCACAACTCTTGGCGCATAAGGCATAATTACCGAATGCGTCATCGAGCCAGTCTAAAAACAAAATTCTATTCTACAAGTAAAAATAATGTTAAGTCCTATTGTAATTTTTACAGACTGGCCCGTTGGTCGCGTGGTCAGAGACCCTGGCCACGAAACCAAGGGTCGCGGGTTCGAATCCCGCTAGGGGAAAATGATACGTTTGATGAACATGGACATTTGTACTCGAGTTATGGATGTTTATAAACGTATTTAAGTATGTCTATCCGTTCACCTAGTATCCATAGCACAAGCATAAGCTTAGGTTGGGACTATGAAATTGGTGTGTTAGTCTGAATAAATTATTTATTTATCTATTTACTGCACACGTTTCTATCAAAAATAAACTTGTATGGCCTCTATGGCAGACCGAAAGAAAAACAATCAAATCTGTAAAATTACAAAAAAAATCCTATATGTAAATAAGAATCATACCAAGCCTTAATGAAAACGTGCAATTAGGCATTTAACGAACCCACATACAAGCCTCCACCCTCTGTATCCACTTGATCTAAGACCTCCGACCACTTTTGAAGGTCATTGACCTTAATAACATGTACAAAGGAGCTTTGTAGCTGATATAATTATACCGGTCATACGAGAAACGGACACAGCGCACCGCTAGACCTTACGCAATTAAGATAAGGCTCATAATTGATTGGCGAATGAGAACAGAGGGTATGTTTCAACTTTTAATGTACAATTGAGATATAATATCATTCGTATGCAAATTAGGGCCAATGTAACAATACTCAGGTCCCATGTTGGTCTGGGACTTAAAAAGAATGTGCCAACTGTGTGTCTTGCCTAGCATGTCGTAAAAGGCGACTAATGGTATATCGGGTTTTGGGTGTGTGATTGTGTAGGCGACGACCTAGTCACTCGTCATTACTTTTTCACAATTTTCCATCTAACCCAGCCCAATTTAATTTTTGGCTAAATGTGGTTAAAGGGGCCTGCTGCCCCTTTGACTCTGCCTACTCCTTCGGGGATTATGGGCGTGATGTTATGTTTGTTTGAGCCAATATGTAGTGGTGTATAATAGGGATATAGATATTACTTATATTTAATTTTACCAATATCATCTTCCTAACGTTATGTCCCGTGCTTAGACGGGGTCCGGTTAGACCATGATCCAGGATTTAGCGAGTCTGGTAATTACATAGATGCGACTGCCGATCTGACCTTAGTAACCCCAAGATAGGGGAACCAGACAATTTTTTTGGATCATGGTTACAAATTCAAAGTTGTTTGAATTTGCAGGTTTCATTCCGATGTTTTCCTTCACCGTCGAGCTAGTGGTATAAATACGTACATAGATTTGAAAAATCCAGAGGTACGTGCCCGGGTTTGTACCCGCACTCCTCGGACAAGAGGCGCGTGTCCTTACCATTGAGCTACCACCGCTCACCGCAGCCGCACCGGATTAAATTTTACCAATAGTATGCAGGCAAAAAGTATTGGTACCTCAGTGGTTAGGACAAGGGTATTATAATCGAGGTGCGTTGGTTCAACCTAGCACGTACCTCGTGTTTTTTTTTTTAATTTAAGTACGTGTTTTTAGAGAGGAAACTTGCACATTAAAATTACTATGAATCTGCGACCAAGATTTAATGGGTTAGATGACTAAAAAATTCTGTTTAGTCCGTCAGTCCGATTATAAAAAAATATTGAACACGTATTTTTTTATTTATTTGTCAAACAAAAATTGACGAAGATACAATGCATTCAAGTTGCGCGTGACGTCACGCTTTCGTACAATTTGTACTAAATAGTGACGTCGCAAGCCCCTACTCCAAAACTTTGATGCTCTTTATCTTTGTGATCTTTTGTTAATTTAATAAAGCGAAAAATATGTGTCTATTATTTTTGTAAAATCTAACTGACGGACTAAATAGAATTATAGTTTTTTAATGCAGTCATCATCCCTATTGGTGTGGTTCCCTGTCTATGGATTACGATGGTCAGGCGGCGTTCCCTTGAGTTAGGGTTAGTTTTTTTTTTTTTTGACGCGGTGAAATGCATTACGCACCGTCACCCTACCCGGGGGGGCAGGGTGGTGTGTGGGACTCCCGGGTGCCCTTGAATAGGGGGCCCTGATGATGAAGACAAGATGAAAGTGGCCGGGGTATACAACTAAATCACAGCGATACCCCTCATCGACTGAGTGGAGGTGAGATGTGGGTGACTCGGCACAGCCTTCGCTTCCACATTCACATCCGGCGACCGGCCTGCCCTACATCGCAAGCACCACTTGCCCCTCCCCCCCACCCTAGCAACCTCTATGTCCTAGTTTATAGGCATCCGGGGAGCGTCCGGGCGGGGCTTCATTTGTAGTCCGGGTTTAAAAATGTAAAATCTCGGACCGCCCGCGACACGCGCACGGCGCCTGCACGCCGCGATCAACCGACCGACCGACTCGCTAAATTCACCATCATTTTCAACTGCTTTTTAACACTATGTTTAAAAAATCCGTTGTCATGGCCGGGTTCTAGGCTCAGAATACGAGGTTTTCACGCATACAGTCCTGGTTGTTAAATTTTAGAGATGGCAACCCTACCTTTTTTTTTTTTTTTTTTACGTGAGGAATGCATTTACGCACCGTCCAAGTAAACCTAGGTTCGGCCTACGAGGGATGTGTCGGGCTCAGAGGCAGGGAAAGCCCTCTACTACCGACTAAACCTCACGGTGGTCATTCTTCGGGCGTTGGCGCAGATTCCGGGCTCCCCACTGCGGGACTCTACGCGAAATCTACGTCTACGCCGCTGCCGATCCATGCGGCCCATCTCGAGGGAGAGGCAACCTCGCCCCCATTACACCTCGCGGTGCTTATGACGGCATAGACCACAGTGTCACCCCATCCTATTTAACGGACGAGGATCCACGTGTCGTCATCTTCTCTGGGGCTGCTTAGCGAAGTGAATGCAGGCCCCCCCGCAAACACTCCACAGCCCCAAAGGCCCTTTTAGTCGCCTCCTACGACAGGCAGGGATACCACAGGAGTATTCGGAGCCCCCCCCTGTAGGGCGCATGGCAACCCTACCTAGAGTAAGTGTAATAACAAGACTCTTGAACCTGATATATTAATATCTATATGTGCAGATTTTCTACCTATGGTTTTATGGTTATTCCAAAGGAGCGGTGGTAGCTCAAGGGTAAAGACACGCGCCTCTTAACCGAGGAGTTCGGGTTCAAACCCGGGCACGTACCTCTAGATTTTTCAAATCTATGTACATGTTTATACCACTAGCTCGACGGTGTTGGAAAACATCGTGATGAAACCTGCAAATTCAAACAACTTTGAATTTGTAACCATGATCCAAAAATTGTCTGGTTCCCCTATGTTAGGGTTACGTTACAAATGTCAGATCGGCAGTCACTTCAATGTAATTACCAGACTCGCTAAATCCTGGATCATGGTCTAAGCGGACCCCGTCTAACCACGGGCCATAACGCTAGGATAATTCGAGTTGACCACATCCATAGTCTTGTCCCGAAGTGAATCAGTGAAGTAAAAAAAAAGACTGATTATAATTATGGCTGGCTCATGGCTGACGTCACAAGAATCCATGGAAACATCACATTTCGACAGTTACTAAGAAATACATCAAAAATTGGCACCGTCTACCCAGTCCAACGAAACCATCACATCCACGTCACACACCAAATTCACTTTTCCCCAAAAATCCATATTCATAGTCCGATCCCATTTCTGGCTGACCACATCCATAGTCTTGGCGCGAAGTGGGTCACCGCGTCCCGTGTCACCGCGAGTTACGGTCACCGGGTCAACGACCGGCGGCCATCTTGTTTCCTATGGCCGATGGCGTATTGTTGGCGACCATCGATTTGGTAGGTTCAATAATTCGTGCATGCATGTATGAAGTTTGAAATTGATATAGTTATTATCATACTAATATTATAAAGAGGAAATATTTTATTTTGTTTGTTTGCATTGAATAGGCTCCGAAAGTGCGGGACCGATTTGAAAAATAAATTTACCAATAGAAAGCTACTTTATCAGCGAGTAACATAGGCTATATTTTATCCCCATATTTCCACGAGAACGGAAATTACGCGGGTGAAACCGCGGGGCGCTGCTATATTTGTAATATCTTTAAGCAAGTCTTCCTAGCGTTAGGTAATTTGACGCATCCTGTAAAACTGTTTCAGGGCAATTCCATGACCCAGCCGATACAATGATACAATGTCAGGTGTACAGATGTCCAAATGACTCCATAACGAGTTTCAGTCGACGTACAATTGACCAATTAAGATACTATTCTGTCTACTTCTGTTCGAACAAAGAAGCCCTCGGATAAAAAAAAAAATATATCATACATACATACATAAAATCACGCCCATAATCCCCGAAGGGGTAGGCAGAGTCAAAGGGGCAGCAGGCCCCTTTAACCATATTCAGCTAAAAACAAAACTGGACTGGGTTAGATGGAAAATTGAAAAAAAGTAGTGACAAGTGGCTAGCTTGTCGCCTACACAATCACACACCCAAAACCCGATATACCATTAGTCGCCTGTTACGACATGCTAGGCAAGAACCACAGTTGGCACATTCTTTTTCAGTCCCAGACCAACACGGTACTACAATTTTCCGTGCCAGATAAAACAAGTATAGTGTGGCGACAGTCTAAGCGGGGCGAAGGCCGGCCATCGTCACTGAAGCCCTAGAAGCGCCCTGCACTGGTTTGAGGGGGTGGGGGCACTTCCACGCGACCCTTCACCTATGCACTATAACGTGTTCATTGATATCCTATAACAAGACATGCGTAACATTTGCGCTAACTTTTTTTTTTTTTTGTACTTGAGGAATGCATTTACGCACCGTCCAGATAGAGCCTGAATAGGGCCTACAGGGTGTGTCGGGCTCGAAACCGGTAGCAATCTCCAGTAACCCTACCGACTAAACCTCAAGGCTGCCGTTCTTCGGGCGCTAACGCAAAACCAACGGGATCCCCAATGTCGGGATTCATCTCGAAAAGTCCACGCAGCGCGAAGAAGAAGAAGAAGAATTCGCTAAGTGCAATTATGCTGCGGCACCAACAAAAATGCAATTACAATGTAACCCAATATAAAATTATCCATCTAACCCAGCCTACTTTATTTTTGGCTGAATGTGGTTAATGGGGCTTGCTGCCCCTTTGTCTCTGCCTACCCCTTCGGGGATTATAGGCGTGATGTTACGTATGCATGTACAACATAAACCGTTTGTGAAGTATCACACATGAAAATGTTAAGTAACTCTGACTTTTACGTTTCTACACTTAAGCTGCTCAAAGGATTGTGATAAAATTTGATCCGACATGGAAAGGACCAAGTCAGTTATAAAGACCTCTATCCGCCTGAAGTCCTGAACCATTATCTGAACATCAAAAAATTGGCAAACGCAAAAAGTGTTAACATTAAAAAAAGCCATCATTACCTCCGGAAAAAAATACAGTTCCTGCGGAAAACTCTCAAGAAGATACACCCCCTGTGAGGCTTCTTAACCGAATTCTAGCATCTACTAACACAAAATAATCACAAACTGTCCGTCTGTCTGCCTTCACAGTGAAGTTTCCCTGACCTGCCGCAAGATGGCTTCGCGGTTCGTTCCAGATGACGTCGCGTCACCCGAGATGACAACCTTTGTGACGGATCTATTTTTCGTTGTTTTCGTGATCCATCATCACGAGACGTAAACAAAGTGTGTTGATATAACCAGGCAATATAGGTTACAGATTTAACCAACATCAAAAAAACATGTTAGTTTTCAGAGCGCAATTTTATAGCAATCGGGTTTTTGAACTAAGCTTAGTAATAAAATTTTAAAACGCTTTAATATCCTGAAATTTTTATGTAATCGGGCTGTTAAACATATACAATGCAAAAGTGGAAGGATGTATGAGCCGCGGAAGAGCCAGGCTCACCTTTTTTTTATTTTTTTTTACGTGAGGAATGCATTTACGCACCGTCCAAGTAAACCTAGGTTCGGCCTACGAGGGATGTGTCGGGCTCAGAGGCGTTGGGAAAGCACTCTACACTCTACTAAACCTCACGGTGGTCATTCTTCGGGCGTTGGCGCAGATTCCGGGCTTCCTACTGCGGGACTCTACGCGAAATCTACGTCTACTACGTACTACGTCTACGTCTACGCCGCTGCCGATCCATGCGGCCCATCTCGAGGGAGAGGCAACCTCGCCCCCAGAACACCTCGCGGTGCTTATGACGGCACAGACCACAGTGTCACCCCATCCTATTTAACGGACGAGGATCCACGTGTCGTCATCTTCTCTGGGGCTGCTTAACGAAGTGAATGTAGGCCCCCCCGCAAACACTCCACAACCCCAAAGGCCCTTTTAGTCGCCTCCTACGACAGGCAGGGATACCACAGGAGTATTCGGAGCCCCCCCTGTAGGGCGCGAGCCAGGCTCACCTACCACTACCAGATTGGTCGTGTATCAACAGAAGGTGATGTTAGGAGTCATAAAAACCGTAGAGCTTGTATGAAAAGGATCATGAATGTTGAAGAGGCGAGTGAGGTGTGTAAGCATCGTGCCATATGGCGCTAGAGAAGGGACGTGAAGTATAAACATAGCCTAGTAGTAAAATCCATCTTAAGTTGGTAAAACCTTATAATGTGCCTTTAGAGCGAGATTACGAACATCTACCTTAGCACCTTATAGCCCTCGTCGTCGGTGCTGCGTATCCTCAGCATATGGAGCTCCTGTGCTCTCAATCACCGAACGGAACATCGCATCTCGAGAAGCACCACTTTACCCCGGTTTTCTCTGACGGATGGTTCCTACCTTGGTAGTAGGACCAACCGTCTCCCACTCCAGTGTGGCTCTACCATCTCAATAGATATTTTAGATATTGGCTCAATAGCCCCAAATGTCCTATTTTTTAGTCTTGGGCATATTAGTCCGCAACTGAGATCGCTTAGTATACTCGTAGGTCGCCTATATGAACTAGTTCGTTAGTTCATCGTTCTCTCGTTTTAATACAGTCTAGCTTTGACGATCTACATCGTTATTTTAGAATTTTAGATCGTCAGTTCACGACTCTGTGGTGAGAACGATATGATAAGAGATATCTCGATATAGTTCTGTGAATATGCCACTATGCCGCTCTGCCTAGTAGTTTATTAGAAGGGAAGATGCAGATATAATATTTTATCAATATTTTATGACTGCAACTACAAACTGTTTCAGTTAATATAAATAAAATACTTTGTGATGAACGAACTAGCGAACTATTAACAATCCAAACTGCGAACTAGTACGTGTAGATTACCTAAAATAGCGCTATTTCGAACTAGTTCGTTCGCGAACTACACTTGCCTACTATTTTTGACTAATGCGGCTTCATCGTGTCTCTAACAACTATTGAAACATCACCACAGTACTGCTTACTTAAAAAAAAAACAATCAGCTGATCATTTATGAGCATTTAACACAGCAGTATCTCATTATGGGTAAATTGAGTGTTAATAATGAGCATGTCCATCAGTACCTTAATTAATAGCAATATCCGGCTCGAAGGACCATTAATGGCAGAGCTTCCGTTGACTTAGCACTTGTCATTAATTACAGTGTAAACAGAAAACACGTGTTAAATATTTATACAATTAATTATTGCCTTTATTTGTTTATTTAAAGCGTTTACAATAACGAATTAGTTTGAAAGCAAATACATATACGATACAGGAAAAAGATTTCTCGAATATTTGTGTTGAATATATAATAAGTAAATAATATTTATAGTGTGCCAGTCACAAATAAATAAATAAATATTCATTTGAAGAGGTAGGTCAATGGGTATGGACTATGGATGTCCTGATACAACTTGCGCGATAGAATCCTTATATGAGCGTTACGAAGGTCAGAAGCAGTCGCTTCAATGTAGTCCAATGTTGATCTGGGACTCAAAAAAAAAATGTGCCAACTGTGTTTCATTCCTAGCATGTCATAAAAGGCGACTAATGATATATGGGGTTGTGGGTATGTGATTGTGTAGGCGACGAGCTATCCACTTGTCACTACTTTCTCACAATTTTACATCTAACCCAGCCCAGTTTTGTTTTGACTTAATGTGATATTAATATGGTATCAAGGGGCCTGCTACCCCTTTGACCCTGCCTACCCCTTAGGCGATTATGGGCGTGATGCTATGTACATATGTATGTATGCTTCAATGTAATCCTCAAACTCACAAAATCCAGGACCATGGTCTCAGCGGACCCCTACTAAGCCCGCTACATAATGCTAAGTAGATGATGAAAATATCCGTACTAAGATTTGAAAAATCCAGCGCAACGCGACCGGATCACAACCAACACGCCCCACACTTGATTACAACCCTTACTATTAAGAAGATATCAATACAAAAAAGAAAGTTAATACATACATACATAATATCACGCATATAATCCCCGAAGGGGTAGGCAGAGTCAAAGGGGCAGCATGCACCTTCAACCACATTCAGCCAAAAATAAAGCCGTGCTGGGTTAGATGGAAAATTGTGAAAAAGCAGTGACAAACGGCTAACCTGTCGCCTACACAATCACACACTCAAAACTCGATATACCATTAGTCGCCTTTTACGACATGCTAGGCAAGAGCCACTGTTGGCATATTATTTTTAAATACCAGATCAACATGGGACAGTGGGCTGGGTTGGATAGAAAGCTATGAAAAAGGAGTGACAAGTGGCTAGCCAAAAGCCTGCAAACCATTAGTCGCCTCTTACGACATGCTAGGCAAGAACCACAGTTAGCACATTTTTTTTTTGTCCCAGATCAACATGGGCCAAGTCCCAGACCAACATGGGACAAAAAGTTATTACTCATAAAAACCCTAATCCACACACACATAAAATCACACCGTCCGTCTGTCACTCAAACGATAAACAACACACGTCGCAACAGAATGCACTCAATAAAAATAACGTTGGGATTACGACTGCAACGCTCATTTATTACGGGCGCATAATTTCACAATAGTGATGTATGTTAATCCGTCCGGATAAACGTATATTTGGCATCAAATGGTTTGAACGTGACGTTTCGACAGTTCGATTTTAGACGATGCGGAAGTAGACGAGATTAATTTATACATAATCTATCTAATTTATAAATTGTTCATAGTGGCTCATCGTTTCTTGTACACTAAAGCAGATAAAACGACAGATAGACATACTTAACTACGTTTATGAAACGGATTAAATTTGAGCCATGACTCAATAAAAAAAAGCGGGATTCGAACCCCCTTTGGTATATTTCCTAATAATTAACACTCCAAACACCCCGTTAAAACTACCTGTCACGAAACAATCAAAACATGCCAACACTGCTGAGTCATCGATCCGATATCCGATCGCCCGTAACCGCATGAGTCACGCAATATCCGTAGCGCGGACATCACTAGCACTTGGGATGAGCGCGTGTCAAAACACATCTCTTGGGACTACCGGCCAGCTTTTGTAAACTTTAAAGTTGAACTATTATAGACACGGTTCCGTATACCATAATGTGGTATGCTGGTTAGCTTTTACTTTAACAACTAACTAACTAACTAAACTTCACGCCGCTTCCCTAGAGGGGTAGGCGGTTCTTAGAGACTATTTCTATTACAAGGAAAAAGCTCGTGTTCTCTTTAATTATTTTTTTTTTTTTACACAGTAGATGTAAAATAAAAAAAAAATAATAGTAAAAAAAAGTTTTTTTTATTTTATACAGTATGATGATTGAGATCCCTACTAAGAAACCGAAGTTCGAAGGTAGGAATCCTGCTATGGGAACTGTTCGTGTGATTTTATTCCTTATCGAACCTTAAAGAGCCTTAAGACAAGGGCCACTTTTGATCCAGAAATAAATTTATAGGTCCCGAGGTTTCAGTAACAGACTCTGTGGTGGAGTCGCCGGCAAAAAGCTAGTATTGCAACAAAAAAACCGAGTCACGTAATTAATAAGCCGGGTGATAACCATTATTACTAGCCAAAAATCCAATTTTCTCTGCGAAAATAGCGTAGGTACGGTTTTTTACGGCCAAATCAACAATGGAGAACTCCAAAAAAGCACTTTATACAGCTCTGAACAGGACCGAAATAGACGGCGGTCGGTCATGGAATGCGCTTCCGCCCGTTCCAATTTTAAAATTTTCACAAACTTTTTAATTTTATTCAGAGCGTGGCGCGTGGGCATTGTGGCGGCCGTAGGACTTTTTTTTTTTCGCTTCTATATGGCAAAGGAATTCATTTGGCTGGCATTGTGTAGAGCTGGATTGTTACGGTGTTCCGTATTGATTGAAATAGCGTGAGTGAAATTCGGATTCCAAGCGAGTTGTCAGATTTCATCTTAATATCTCTAAACGTACCAGAGAAAATGGGTCTTGGGACAAGTACCTACAACCTAATAAGGGACAATTATCCTTTTAAGTACGGAACACTAAAAACAAGCTCAGAGATCCATCATCATCTTCCTTGCGTTATGTCCCGTGCTTAGACAGGGTCCGCTTAGACCATGATCCAGGATTTAGCCAGTCTGGTAATTATATTGAAGCGACTGCCCCGGTCTGACCTTCGTAACCCTAAGATAGGGGAACCAGACTATTTTTGAATCATGGTTACAAATCAAGCTGTTTGAATATGCAGGTTTCATCACGATGTTTTCTCTCACCGCCGAGCTAGTGGTATAAATACGTAGATAGATTTAAAAAATCCAGGAGTACGTGCTCTGGTTTGAACCCGCACCACTCGGTGATGAGGCACGTGTCCTTACCATTGAGCTACCACAGCTCAAGCTAAAATGATCCATATCTGTCATATAAAGAACATAATCTATTTGTGAAGTCAATCTTTACTATAACTAGTATTACAAGATATCCGACGACATCCAACGACATCACAAACATTGATCTGACTCCGAGGTAAGTAGCATAAGCACTTGTGTTACGGATATCAAAATCAACAGTGGTATTACAAATATATACTTAAATATTGGATATTAACACCCAGACACAGAACAAACACAAGTATTCATCACACGAATGTTTGTCCTAGGTGGGGATCGAACCCACAACTCTTGGCGCATGGGACAGGGTCACTCCCGAATGCGCCATTGAGCCAGTCAAGAAATGCTATTATAACTCTCGTCTATCCGTATTTTCCCACTAGGCCAATAGGCAAGATGACAAAAAAATTATATTCAGTCCGTCACATATTGAACACGTATTTTTTTATTTATTTGTCAAACAAACATGAACGCAGATACAATGCATTCAAGTTGCGCGTGACGTCACACATTGGTACAATTTTTACTAAACAGTGACGTCGCAAGCCCCCACTCCAAAACTTTGATGCTCTTTAACTTTGTGATTTTTTGTTAATTTGATAAAGCGAAAAATATGTGTCTAGTATTTTTGTATAATCCACTTAACTGACGGACTAAATAGAATTAGTCTTTTAATGCAATCATCATCCTGCTGAAAATTGATACGCCCTCAAAGTTTTTCACCCAAAGAACCGATATAAGATACTTTTTTTTTCGAAATAAACTTATAGACCTGGTTGAACAAATTCAATTTTTTTTTTTTTTGTTTGTTTCAAACAAATGATAACGCCTCTAAAACACACCGAACTCCACGCAAAGCCGCGGGCTAAAGCTATTTCGTGGACTTCGTAGCCCAGCACCGGACGCGGCTTGTTAGCGATAGAGTTAAGCAACGCGTCACGGATCGAAGTGGGATGGGTTGGGCAATCGTCTTGGCCAATTTTGAGTCGTTATCTACTTTTGAAGGCATGTAGAATTCGATCTGGTAGCCTATTTATACAATGACGGTGGTGAACAAGGGGCCATCCATGAAGTACGTCACACGTTAAGGGGGACGGAGGGGGTGTACGATGTGTGACATGGTGTGACAAGGGGTGGGAGGGGTCCTAAGTTTCGTGACATTACGTTTCAAAATCTAATATATCATAATAATTTGCAATTTCCGGATGTAAAATTGCAAAAAATGTGATGTCACACTAGGGAGGGTGGAGTCCCACAAATGTGACCAGCTGTGACAAGGACGGGGGGGAATCAAAAAATCATGAAATTCGTGTGACGTACTTTATGAATGGCCCCCAAGCGTCAGACCTGATGGTAGGCGGTAACAATGTAACAATTGAATTTTGAATTTGAAAGGGGCAGCAGGGCCCTTTAACCACATTCAGACACAAACAAAACTGGGCTGGGTTAGATGGAAAATTGTAAAAAAGTAGTGACGAGTGGCTAGCTCGTCGCCTACACAATCACACACCCAAAACCCCATTCAACATTAGTCGCCTTTTACGACATGCTAGACAAGCAACACAGTCGGTACATTTTTTAAGCCCCACACTAGGACTCTTGATGACTAATCCCACAGACATGACCGCATCAGCCAACAATTCGACCTTACTCACAGACGCCTATCAGCCTTGAACCAATCGCGGCTATTGTCTCGTCTCGTACAGAACTACAGATGCAGCAAGCTCCGAGTCCAACAGTGGAAGCTGACTAGGGTTGGATCTACATCTGTGCGAGCTTGCGAACCGCGCGATCCATGCGTCTCAACGAGCAACACAATCGTTTAATACACTGATTTGAGAGTTCCGCTGCGAGTTGATGAGAGATATGTCAAGCGACCTGATATGGTCAGATACTCTGTAAGTTATTTAGAATGTGAGATATTTAGCATTCATCATAATCAAAATTCTACATTTGCTAACCACCACAAAACACGAACCGCATTCGGTAGTGACCATGCCCCATGCGCCAAGAGTTGTGGGTTCGATCGCCACCCAGGACAAACATTCGTGTGATGAATACTTGTGTTTGTTCTGTGTCTGGGTATTAATATCCAATATTCAAGTATATATTTGTAATACCAACGTTGATACCGACATCCGTATCACAAATGCATAAGCTACTTACCTCGGAGTCAGATCAATGTATGTGATGTCGTCGGATATTTATTTATTTATATGCGGGAATCGCGATAACCTTGGGCGCAGGTGTAGAGCCACCCCATGATCATACTGCACCGTCGCCGCGCCGCGAAAACGGTCAATGACGATAGGTGCCCTTTCGCAATAGGTGCGCTGGCGCAAGTCACAAGGTAATGTAGAAGGTAAATATTTATCATTCATATTTATATTAATTCCGTGAAAGGTTAATAGAATAAATAAATTCTTCAATCTGACAGATCAATTCCCTTGAACCAAACTATGGATACCAGCTGAACGGAGAGACATACTTAAATACGTATATAAACATCCATGACTCGAGTACAAATGGCCATGTTCATCACACGAAACATTTGACCCTAGCGAGATTCGAACCCGCGATCCTTGGTGGTGGCCAGTGTCTCTTTACCTATCAACCAACTCAAATATTATCAATATTAATAGTAACGATGTAATTTTTATCTTTGCGTTTGTAGGGGGAGACGAAAGGGGATTATGTTTAACTGGCTCGATAGCGCATTCGGTAGTGACCCTGCCCCATGCGCCAAGAGTTGTGGGTTCGATTCCCACCCAGGACAAACATTCGTATGATGAATACTTGTGTTTGTTCTGTGTCTGGGTGTTAATATCCAATATTTAAGTATATATTTGTAATACCACTGTTGATTCTGATATCCGTAACACAAGTGCTTAAGCTACTTACCTCGGAGTCAGATCAATGTATGTGATGTAGTCGGATATTTATTTATTTATATATTTATTTATGTTCCGTTCAACAAAAAAAATCAGTCGAATTGAGAACCTCCTTTTTTTTAAGTCATTTAAAAAGCCAACTAAACTTCACGCCACTTCCCTAGCGGGGTAGGCAGAGAGAACCGAATGCCATGGCACGATCCTTACACACCTCACTCGCCTCTTCAACATTCATGATCCTTTTCATACAAGTACTTCTAAAGTTAGCCAAATAGCCAACTAAGGCAGATTTTACACATGTAGCCATTAGAAATGTCAATATTAGCTGGAACAAGATTATAACAAAAAAAGACGGATTTAATTATTTTTTATCGCACTAATCTCAGCAACCATTGCGCTAATCTCAGCAACCATCGGATAAACACAATAAAACCGTCCAAATGCGAGTCGGACTCGCGCACGAAATGTTCCGTACCATTATCTTTACAACATTAGACACTAAACAACTAAATGTTCCTTAAACACTAAACAACCAAACAACTAATGAGGGTTTTTTTGAACTAAAACATCCAAAAGATGGCGTAACTGTGACGTGCGGTCTTGTCACCCTCCTCATTGGTTAGTTGTCAGAACAAACTGACATGCTGTCAACAAGGGGCCAATAGCGACAGTGGTAAGACCACAAGACTCCCTCGCGCCATCTGGCGATTTTTGTATTTTTGAAAACCCTCATTGAAATATTCACAATATTTCATGCGCTACTAATTGCTGTTAATATCGAGCAAAAAACGGCACTAAAATCATGTTTGTTGTATGGGACATAAATAAATATTTATTTTATTTCAATGTCATTATTTATTATTTAAGTGAATATACAATTATTCTGTGAATATTTCAAGCGTTGCCGTTATTAAAATCGAGCAAAAAACAGCAAAAAAAAAAACACGTTTGTTGTATGGGAGCTTTAAATATTAATTTTATTTTGTTTCCAGTATTTTTTGTCATAGCGGCAACAGATATACATCATTTGTGAAAATGTCAAGTGTCTAGATATCACGGTTTAGGAGATACAGCCTGGTGACATACAGACGGACAGCGGAGTGTTAGTAATAGGGCCACGGTTTTACCCTTTGGGTACGGAACTCTAAAACGACCTTTACGTAGTTGACGTATTAGATATCGTTTGCAGAGGAATGCGTTAAGCTATTTATCTACACGGACGAACTCGCACACGACCGTTATTTGTGTGTTAACTGTGGCCTTCCTTGGGGGCCATCCATAAAGTACGTCACCCGTAAAGGGGGGGACGGGGGGGTCTACGATGTGTGACGTGGCGTGACAAGGGGTGGGAGGGGTCCTATGTTTCGTGACATCACGTTTCAAAATAGAATATATCATAATAATTGTGGAGTCCCACAAATGTGACCAGCTGTGACAAGGACGGGGGGGGGGGGGGGGGAAATCAAATAAATCATGAAATTCGTGTGATGTACTTTATGGATGGCCCCTTGCCTAGCATGTCGTGGAAGGCGACTCATATCGGGTTTTGGGTATGTGATTGTGTAGGCGACGAGATAGCCACTAGTCACTACTTTTTCACAATTTTCCATCTAACCCAGCTTAGTTTTACTATCGGCTTAATATGGGTAAATGCGGCTTGCTGCCCGTTTGACTCTGTCTACCCCTTAGTTAGTATTACAGTACAATCTATACTAATATGTAAAGCCGAAGAATTTGTTTGTTTGTTTGCTTAAACGCTTAAATCTCAGGAACTACTGGTCCGAATAAAAAAAAATTTGTGTTATATATTTAATTTATCGAGGAAGACTATAGTATATATAACATTAACCGTAAACGCGGGTCACAGCGAGTTACCTAATATATACACTACCCGCTATCGCTTCTACCTTGAGACACGCTCACGCTCTCTAGAGCCACGGCTAAAAAGCGCAACTCAACAATTTATAACGCTCGAACGTTTCGACACACTCCCGCGCAGCTTGCGGCCGACGTGCGCCTGCGCATCATGGCTCGTTTGACTTTTGGCACTTCCAGGCGAGACGAAATAGCATGTCGATCAGATGTTACTTGATGGGAAAACCAGCCGAAATTGTTAGTAGGGCGGTAAATTTGAAATGACTGTGTCATCATCATCGTAGCGTTATGTCCCGTGTTTAGACGGGGTCCGCTTAGACCATGACCCAGGAATTAGCGAGTCTGGTAATTGAGTTGAAGCGACTGCCGATCTGACCTTCGTAACCCTAAGATAGGGGAACTACACAATTTTTGGAACATTGCTACAAATTTAAATTATTTTGAATTTGAAGGTTTCATCACGATATTTTTCTTCACCGTCGAGCTAGGTATAAATACGTACATATACTTGAAAAATCCAGAGGGACGTGCCCGGGTTTGAACCCGCACTCCTTGGTTAAGAGGCGCGTGTCCTTACCATCGAGCTACCACCGCTCTCTCTGGTCTGTCTGGTAGGCAGACTACATATGCATCTATAATATGTGCGTGCGCACTTAAGGCCGTTCGTACTTAGGTCACAAATAGGTATTACAACACACCAAAAGAGACCACAATATACGTCATTTACCTGACTAATAAACATGTTGTTTGTCTAACCAGTCAGCAAGTCATTCCGATGAAACATATGTTTTGAACTTTTGATCGAATTCCAAATAAATCGCTCGAATGCATAATGAATGCATAAATAAGGGTTGCTAAGAACTTTATGTTAAGGAGCAGATGATAAACTAACTAACTAAACATCACGCCACTTCCCTAGCGGGGTAGGCAGAGGGAACCGAACGCCATATGGCACGATCCTCACACACCTCACTCGCCTCTTCAACATTCATGATCCTTTTCATACAAGCTCTACGGTTTTTATGACTCCTAACATCACCTTCTGTTAATACACGACCAATCTAGTCGTAGTAGGTGAGCCTGGGCCTTCCGCGGCTCCTACATCCTTCCACTTTCGCATTGTTTATCTGTTTAGTCAATCTTGCTTAGGTTTATAGAACTCATTCGCAATTGTCCATCTAACTCCGATTTATTTTTGGCTAAATATGGGTGAATGGACCTGATATCCGTAACACAAGTGCTTAAGCTACATACCTCGGAGTTAGATCAATGTATGTGATGATGTAGTCCGATATTTACCTTCACAATCTCGTCTCTCTTGGGAGATATATATTTATATATTTATTATTAACGACAAGCTCGATGGCGCATTCGGTAGTGACCTGCCCCATGCGCCAAAAGCTGTGGGTTCGATCCTCACCCAGGAAAAACATTCGTGTGATGAATACTTGTGTTTGTTCCGTGTCTGGGTGTTAATATCCAGTATTTAAGTAAATATTTGTAATACCAATGTTGTTTCTGATATCCGTAACACAAGTGCTTAAGCTACTTACTTCGGAGTCAGATCAATGTATGTGATGTTGTTGAATATTTATTATTTATTTATTATTCAAACAATTGAATATGCGTATTTTTTCAACAACCGCCTGGGCAACACCAAACAAAATTATTTATATCTAGCGGCCCGCCCCGGCTTCGCACAGATGGACAATTATTTTCTAACCTAACCTAATTTTGACAGGCCCATAGGTCGAATGATTAGAGACCCTGACCCAAGAAACTACGCGGGTACAAATCACGCTAGGGGCAAATGTTTCGTGTGATGAACATGGACATTTGTACTCGAGTCATGGATATTTAAGTATGTCTATCCGTTCACCTAGTATCCAAAGCACAAGCTTATAAGCTTAATTCGGCACTAAGGAATTGGTGTGTCAGTCTGAGGAGATAATACCCTAATCATATCACATATTTTAAATGATCCATAACAAATATTTAATGGACAACATAATCGACTGGCTCGTTGGTCGAGTCGTCAGACCCTAGCCTCGAAGCTTAGTTCGGTACTAGGGAATTGGTGTGTCAGTCTGAAGCAGTTAGAAGTAGTTTACTGTTTTTAAAATATTCTATAGTCTATGTTAATCAGGGATAACGTAGCAATATAATGGTGAAGTTTTTGAGTTTACTCGTTAATTACATACATACAAATCTTTCCTCTTTATAATAACTAACTAACTAACTAAACTTCACTAACTAACTCTTTATAATAATAGCGTAGATATTGGTGTCCAGTGGTAGCCTATTATAAGCCATAGGTCTAATCGGACACCGAATAAGCACGGGACATAACTTTAGAAGGATGATAAATAGCCTACAACATACTGAGCAATAAAACTCTATGTACAAGCAATAAATAAATTGGGACCGAATACAGCACCCTGATGCACACCTATAAATAGAACGCTATATTAAGAGCCATCAGTTTTGTCTCGCGTCATCTCGTTGCAACTACTTACATCTAATCTAGACTTCCTTTGATATTGGGACGACAATATTGCATTGCTATGAAGAATTTGACATTTTTATCGGAGGCTCTTTCGAATTCTAAATCTAGTCAGCTTAATCATCTGATTTAAAAAAAAAAACAGACGTTAATACCACCCGATTTCAAAGTCAACTCAAAATATTATTTATTTATACATAGTTCCAAGGAAACACTTATAAATCGTCAAATACAGGTAAAGCCACCACAGCTATATGATTCTACCACCGGTTCGGAATGTTGCATCTACCGAGAAGAATCCGGCAAGAAACTCGGTAGTTACTCTTTTCAATACAACTTATACAAAGGTGTATGAATCATAATTAACTTTGAACCATGTTTTAGTGTGGGCCTGTTGTCAAAAAAAAACCGATGTTAAAGAGCCGCCTTCAAGCTTCTGCAATTCGTTCGATGACTCTGAGCATCAAAAACCTAAACTCTTGAGGAGTCCGAAGACGAGGAACTGAAGATCATTAGGTCCAGTTCCTCCTTATGCAGCCGGCAGTATTTACAAGTGAAGTTTTTATTTAAATACCAGCAGCGCCCCGCGGTTTCACCCGCATAGTTCCCGTTCCTGTAGGAATATGGGGATAAAATAAAGCCTATGTTACTTCCGGATAATGTAGCTTTCTAATGGTGAAAGAATTTTTGAATTCGGCGCAGTAGTTTTTGAGTTTATTCATTACAAACATACACACACACACAAAAATACAAATCTTTCCTCTTTATAATATTAGTAAGTATAGTATAGACAATCTGAAATTTCATGTTCTTGCTTGTTTGAGACTATAAAATTAGATTTCTTCTTGTTTCTGATAGTTTTTTGACTGTTATCGAGCAAAGCCACTGCAAATTACTAGTTCGCGCATACAGGAAGTGAAAACAAGCGAGGTTTTTTAACAACGGGGTGCGGCGGCCGGGCCACCCCTTTATTTCGCATTTAACGACACACAGACACGAAGTAATTTAGTGGGAAACGTGGCAATTCTTCGCGAAAATGTGAACTAAACGCAAGTTAAAACATCGTTTAACATAATCCATCTATTCTGTTGCCTGGAAGAGATTGCTTTTACGAAAAGACCGCCTTAATTGTGTTTTCTTTGTCTGTATCTGTTTTTTGTGCAATAAAGAATATATCTTTAAAGATAGCAAAGAATATATCTATCTTTTCGTTGTGTTAACGATAGCAAGATTATTTATTTCTTACCAAGAGCGCCCCGCGGTCTCACTCGCGTAGTTTCCGCTCTTGTAGGAATACGAGATTAAAATATAGCCTATGTTACTCGCTGATAAAGTAGCTTTCCATTGGTGAAAGAATTGTTATAATCGGTCCAGTAGTTTCGGAGCCTATTCATTGAAAAAAAAAATCAATAAAATATTTCCTCTTTAAAATATTAGTAAGTGTGAAATATATCTTCAGGAAGGACATGTGACAAAGAGAGTGATGAGTATGAATATTAGTGGATGGAGAGGAAGAGGAAGGCCAAATAAGATATGAATGGATTGAGTGAAAGATGATATGAGTGAAATGGGAGTGGATAGCTTGATGACGGCTGACGGGGACATATGGAAAAGGAAGACATGCTGCGCTGACCCGAGATGAACTGGGAGAAGGGCAAGAGGATGATGATGAAATATATCGTCAAGCCGGCAAACCGCAAGTGGAGTTCAGGGTAGCAAGTTCTTTACACCAAAAATAAAATTAAGATGGATTTTAGATGGAAAATTGTGCAATAATAGTGAAAAGTAGCTCAATTAGTCGCATTTTACGGCATGCTAGGCAAGGTACACAATTGGTACATAATTTTCAAATCCCAGACTGACATGGGACTTTCTTATGGTGTGTTAAACATGTGCCACACTGCATTGCGCTAACTCAGTTCTATGCGCCCGATATGTAACTTAGATCCTTAAAAATTTGCTAGCTAAGTCATCATCATCTTAACGTTATGTCCCGTGCTTAGTCAGGGTCCGCTTAGACCATGATCCAGGATTTAGCGAGTCTGGTAATTACATTGAAGCGACTGCCGATCTGACCTTCGTAACCCTAAGATATGGGAATCAGACAATTTTTGGATCATGGTTACAAATCCAAAGTTGTTTGAATTTGCAGGTTTCATTACGATGTTTTCCTTCACCGTCGAGTTAGTGGTATAAATACGTACATAGACTTGGAAAATCCAGAGGTACGTGCCCGGGTTTGAATCCGCACTCCTCGGTTAAGAGGCGCGTGTCCTTACCATTGAGCTACCACCGCTAATAAAATAAAAATTTGTTAGCTAAGAACGGTATATAAATAAGAATAATTATGTATCGTTGGTTGTAAACACTCACGCCACCAGCTGCGCCCGCGGTTTACACACGTTTATGGTTAATATTGTATAGCCTATAGTCTTCCTCGATAAACGGGCTACCTAACACTGAAATAATAATCATTATCCTCTTGCCCTTCTCCCAGTTCATCTGGGGTCGGCGCAGCATGTCTTCTTCTTCCATACGTCCCGGTCAGCCGCCATCAAGCTATCCACTTCCATTTTACTCATATCATCTTTCACACAATCCATCCACTGAAATAATAATACTTACTTATAATAATACTCGGCTGAATCTTTAACGAACATTAACTGTATGACTTGGTATAAATATAAATTTAATCTGTAAATTTTAATTTGTAATTCAATCTGGCATTGAAAAGAGTAACTACCGAGTTTCTTGCCGGTTTCTTCTCGGTAGATGCGACATTCCGAACCGGTGGTAGATTCAAATTGTTCTATTTTGTATCTATTATTGGACGATTTACAAGTGCTTTTTGGGGGCCTACGTAAATAAAGATATTTTGAGTTTGAGTTTGAAAGAATTTTTCAACCTGATATAAGCGCGTTCAAACAAACAAACTCTTCAGCTTTATGATCTTAGTATAGACTAGCTGTGCCAGCGGTGTCACCCGCGTTTATGGTTAATATTATAAAGACTATTTCCGTCATACATGATTTCTATGTAACTTTAACCATTAAGGCTGCACACGCGACGGAAGCTTAAAAAATGGAGTAACTTCTCCCGTTTTCCCAACATTTCCCTTCACTACTCTGCTCCTATTGATTATACGGTGATGAAAAGTATACTATAACTTGCCCAGGAGTATGAAGAATAATTGTACCAAGTTTCGTTAAAATCCGTCGAGTAGTTTTTGTTTCTATAAGGAACATACAGACAGACAGACAGACAGACATAAATTTTACTGATTGCATTTTTGGCATCAGTATCGATCACTAATCACCCCCTGATAGTTATTTTGAAAATATATTTAATGTACAGAATTGACCTCTCTACAGATTTATTATAAGTATATAGATGAATAAAAATAACACAAAATGATCAGATGTTCTTCTGCGAAAGTGTTACACATCGTAATTTATAAGAAAACTCAAGCCCATCACATCTGGAAGTAGCGACTGTCACACAATTTTCCATGACACCACCAATCGTTTACAAACGTGCATAGCGCATATGTAGTTGCATTAAAATGGCACCGGCAACATATGGCGTCAAACACCAGTCACCAAAGACCTCTCCGCCTAATAGATCTTCAAAGACACAACAGACCAGCTTAACCCGGCCAATCGTATAAGCATTAATACAACCAGGTCACCAAGACCTTTAATTCTAAAGCATTGTAAAAGCTGCAGGGGTCTATTTACATTGGCTATTGGATAATCGTAAACCCAGATACTTGGTGCGGGCTAATCTAGGTTAGAATGAGGTTTAATTCGCGGTAATAAGGATTATATTTGAATACACGGCATTGCTATTGTGTATTAGCGATCAACATGCTTTCACTAAGGAACTGGAGGTTAAGAGACTTATGGTATCAACTTTTCTAAAGGTTGGATTATATTGAATATTTTAATGAGGGTTTTGAATTAAAACATCCTCAATGGTATGTTTTCAGAACAAACTGACATGCTGTCAACAAGGAGCCAATAGTGACAGTGATAAGACCACAAGACTCCCTAGCTCCACCTGGCAATTTTGTATATTTAATAACCCTCATTAATCCTTCTCGAGAGGATTGTAGGTAGAGCAACGCTAAATCCTCATTGGTTTCGCATTCCGGATAAGGGACACCTGGAAAGGAACATTATGAAACGGGGGACATTTTGAAAAAGGGACATTATGAACCTGATTGCCTTAGCCAGTGTAAGAGGAGATAGCAGTAGCTTCAATTTAATAACTGGACTCAAAACCTAGAATTACAGTCTAAGCCTACTGCGATTAGAGATGGAAGCAATAATGAGACGATGAACGATGAGAACGACTCAAACTGCACTTAGGTATTTTTTAGAGCATGTGTCTATTCAAGGCAATGTCACTTCACCAGCCGGCGAAACGACACTCTTTTCAAAAACACTAGATGATCACCAACGCGAACTCATCATCATCTTTCTAGCGTTATATCCCGTGCTTAGACGGGGTCCGCTTACACCATGATCCAGGATTTAGCGAGTCTGGTAATTACATTGAAGCGACTGCCGATCTGACCTTTGTAACCCTAAGATAGGGGAACCAGACAATTTTTGGATCATGGTTACAAATCCAAAGTTGTTTGAATTTGCAGTTTTCATCACGATGTTTTCTCTTACCGTCGAGCTAGTGGTATAAATACGTACATAGACTTGAAAAATCCAGAGGTACGTGCCCGGGATTGAACCCGCACTCCTCGGTTGAGAGGCGCGTGTCCTTACCACCAACGCGAACTATAAAACTGTTTCTAGTACCGGATGACGAAGCGCCGTGTTTACAAAAATACAAGTATGACTCTCATCACGCAGTGGGAGTGCAAAGTGACGTCATTCAAGAGGGGCAAATGGGAGTGCGCATCACAGTGACCCGGATTCGGGGCCTCCGTCGAACAGGGACGATGACTGCATTAAAAAAACTATAATTCTATTTAGTCCGTAAGATTATACAAAAATTCTAGACACAATTTTTTCTCTTTATCAAATTAACAAAAGATCACAAAGTTAGAGAGCATCAAAGTTTTGGAGTAGGGGCTTGTAAGTAAAAATTTTCCCTACGTGTGACATCACGCGCAAGGTGAACGTTATAACCATAGATTTAGAATTTTTTGACTACGCAAAAGATACATAAAGCGTGGGAGCGAGAAATCCTGCTGAAATACAAACCGCCCGAGAGAAAAAGAGATAGCGAATGAAGTACCTATATGTCAATGTTTTTGCGAGTAAGAGGCCATAGCGTCCCGGTCTGTTCTACGTCGCAGTGAAATTTCTGCATTTATGTATTAAACCTTGGATTATAATGGAGAATATTAAATGTGCAATTGAGGTGACTTGTTCTGTACGTGATTGTGAGGTTACACGACGGAATAATCCGAATAAATACACTTTTAACAGGTAAATACGATTTTATAATTAGATTTTTTCAAACCATATTTTGTCAAATTGTTGCTAGTAATCAGTTTAGAAAAATATGTTTACAATAGTATATTGATTATAATTGATATTTCTAAGGATACATCGTGATTATAATCAGAATTGGGGAAAATATTGTGTAAAATTGTAAATAGTTTGGTTACGCTAGTGCTTGACAAAGCGGTGACGTCACGAGTATCGATAAAAACTTAATCGTCTTTTAGCGACATCATGACATGAATACAAAGTTATTAAGCCAAGTTATGTTGAAATATAATTATATTCACATTGGGAACTCATTATCTCCGTAAATTTGTTAGTTAAGTAACTGATAATTTTTCTAGGTTTCCAAGCAACCCAGCATTGTGTAAAAAGTGGATGCGGACTATAGACAGACCAGATTGGACTCCCAGTAAGAACTCCATTATCTGCAGCAAACATTTTGACGGCAAATAACGGCAGCACTACTATATTATTTCTAAATAACTAAATGACACCAAATTAAAAGTTGCTAATATATTATTTGTTCCATTTCATTCCATCAGTCAAAGCAAAAGTCATATCTTTTTGTCTTAGTATAAATCATAGAACATATTTCTATTTTTTTTATTTTTTACACGCTGAATATACGAAGAATTTTACCATCTCATTGTTTATAGAACTGACTTAGAATGAGATTTCTTACCGACTAATTCAAATTTACCTAATATATACAACTACTGATTTCAGTCAATGCCATAAATAATTAATCAAAAGTATAAAAAAGCGTATTAAATACCTATATTATTAGTATACAACTGAATCAGTCGATAATGTGAAAGTGCGTCTTTGACAACACTATTGTTAACACACACATAGACGCCAACCAACACATGCTTAAATTTATTTTGGTCATGTCTCCGAGCCGTCTTTGTGTATCTTGTACATCCTAAATCTATGGTTATAACTATAAATCTATACTAGAATATTATAAAGAGGAAAGATTTGCATTTTTGTGCGTATGTATGTTTGTAATAAATAAACTCAAAAACTACTGTGCCGATTTCAAAAATTCTTTCACTATTGGAAAGCTACATTATTCGGAAGTAACATAGGCTATATTTTATCCCCATATTCCCACGGGAACGGGAACTACGCGGGTGAAACCGCGGAGCGCTGCTAGTAAATAAATAAAATAAATTCTCCAGACTGGCACACCAAGTCCCTAGTTCCAAACTAAGCTTATGCTTGTGCTTATGGATACTAGGCGAACGGACAGACTTATCTTCGGGTCTCTGGCCACTCGACCAATGGGCCAGACAAACTATGTCAATTGTTCAGTGATCACATCAAACTGATCCATTAGTTCAGTCAACGACACGCAGATCAAAGTTTAGCACAAACTCTCCTCACTGCTATTCTACTCTACTCACACCGCGGCCACTTCATATCACCATCTCTTTCCCGCAACAATGCAACGTTTCCTACCGAATGCGACATGTCGAGTCGAAGGTAAGAAAACATACGTACCTAACGGTTCTAGAAAATTATTATTGACAGATAAACTGTGGCTGGAATGGGGTCGTTGAACTTTTATCTGATTGTGCCGCGAAACTGAGATCTCTTGGTGGCTAAAACGGTCTGAATCAAATTCATATTATTTAACATACATATTTATATATCATCACGGAAGAGCGTTGCTAGTTAAAAGGTTCAAACCCGAGCACGTACTTCTGGATTTTTCAAATCTATGTACGTATTCATACCACTAGCTCGGCGGTGAGGGAAAACATCGTGATGAAACCTGCAAATTCAAACCACTTAAGATTTGTAACCATGATATAAAAATTGTCTGGTTCCCCTAACTTAGGGTTACCAAGGCCAGATCGGCATTCGCTTCAATGTAATTACCAGACTCGCTAAATCCTGGATCATGGTCTAAGCGGACCCCGTCTAAGCACGGGACATAACGCTAGGAAGATGACGACATATATACCATTACTACGCCTGTCATCTCCAAACGGACAGGCAGAGTCTAAGGATAGATAAAGCTATTCAAACCGCACTTAGACAAGTAGCTAGATAATCGCCTACATGATCTTAAACTCAATAGCCAATGCTATATTAGTCGCCTTTCACAAGTTGCATTTATCTCCGAGTCTCAGACTAACATGGGACGTAACACCATTAACTGTCGCAAACAAGTATACGGCCAACCTAATAATAAGTCAATCCTGATGGTAGTAAGCCTATGGTATTTGCCACAACTAAGGCATTACAAGTGCGTAGTCCAGCTAGCAATTAAGGAATCATATCACAGTTAAATACCACTACTTTAGGCCGGTCCTTCGAGCCCGAACGGGGCTAACGCTGCAGGAGGGTATCTTAGGCAGGCCATGCGTTCCCAGGCATCCTCCCTAAGTTATTCAGCGGGACACCCCTGGGTTTTAGTGGGCAGCCCCCCCTCTATCACTGGGGATAGCCTCATATAACCACTCCTCTCCCCCGGATGGAGTGGTATATGTAAGGCATTTCCCAGGGTAAAATAAAACAAAAAGTCGGTCCTATGTCATGTTTAATAGTTATGTTTCGAAATCATTATCAACGGTGTAGAATAGGCCAAGCAAGTGATACAAATCCGTACTTCGACTAAAATCCGAATTTCATACGAGGGGTGCGCCTTTCGAAAGAAAGCGTGTGTATCTGGACGGGATTACATCTGGATAACATAATTTTAATAAAATAATAACTTTGTAACAGCAAAAAATAAAACAGTTAATCGTTCTTTCTCTTTGCCCAGCAGTGGGCCAGCACAAAAAAAACACATTTGAGTTTATCCATTACAAAGAAACCAACATACAAAAAAAAAAACTTTTCTCTATATCATTAATAAGTATACAAGTAACCAATCACTTAGTAAACAGACAAGGTAAAAAGAGGTCAAACTACGTATCAAAGTGAGACGCCCAAGTCAAAACACACACTCCACCAAATAGGGTAACTACATAGATGGAACAAAGGAGACAGAGCCAGGAACGCAGTGTCCGCGTGACGGCGCTAGGTGTGCGTGCGTCAAGTATTGATTCGGACGGCCCCGGACCGGCTGGCGCCCAACGTGGTGCGTGGTGTGGGGTGCAGACGGTGGCGGGTATACTGTTTCCTTTGTTTGAAATATCACTCGGCCTGACAATATTAACAAAAGGTGCCGAATAAGCTTAAGATTTGAGAAGAGAAACATTGCTATTGCAATATAATTAGACACACTATCCTAGACATTTAAGCTCAAGATCCAAACGGACCTAGGATCGTTACAAAACACAAGGTTGACATTTTTTTTTAAAATGAGTGAATTGTAGCTGCAGCAGAAAAGGGGGTAAAATAGAAAATCATCCCCCAAGGTCGGCTGATTTTCACATAAAGACTAAGACTATAAAGTGTGTAATATATAAGGCGACTAGTGCCGCTCGTTTTTTGCGAAAACCGGCAAGCTATGTGGGGAACAAATGTCTGGCCATGCCACCTCCGCCGGGCCGCGGTAGACGGGGGAGACCCAAGAACCGCTGGCTTGATGTCATAGCGGACGAGATGCGTGCAAATGGTCTCACAACCAGGGATGCCAAAGACCGGCCGAAGTGTAGTAAGATAAGGAACCGGTGGAAGGCGGACCCAGGGCTTCGGTACACGGGCGCAACTGGAACAACGCCATGCTGATGATGATGATAGTGCCGCTCGTGTCGTTCTTATGCATAACCCAACAAGAAACATTGAAAATCTTACGAAGCCTAATCTTATGTTGGAGGTTTCACGAAAAAAATATTCTATTTAAAGAAAATTGCGTAAAACGCTCACCGCTTCTTACTTAGACCACAATCACCCCCCCCTTAATCCCAACAAAGGAATTCCGAGAAACCAGGTTATTATCGTCTTTAAAATTAGAACAGAACAACCCTAATAAAATTACTTTTGATTCGCATACCAATAAAGATATGGAATGAACGCGACCCTGTATATGGCGGAGGGTGAAAAAAATTCAAAGAAAAACCTTCTAATACTTACATGAACATATATAAATTATATAAATTACGCGTCACGTTGTTTGTCCGCGATGGACTCCGATACTACTTAACCGATTTTAATCAAATTTGCACACCGTGTGCAGATTGATCCAACTTGAAAGATAGGATAGCTTACATCTCAATTTATTTAACCTAATGTGTCATAAATAAGTACAGCTGTTTGTCCGCGATGGACTTCGAAACTACTTAACCGATTTTAATCAAATTTGCACACCGTTTGCAGATTGATCCAACTTGAAAGATAGGATAGCTTACATCTCAATTTATTTAACCCGATGTGTCATTGACTGTTAGGCGGAACTAAGTTCGCTGGGTCAGCTAGTAAAATATATAGAAAAACCTTCTACTACTTACATGAACATATAAAATAAATAGGCTCGTGTAGAATTCGATCTGTTACAGCGACTAATGCGGGATCCCTCAGGATTATTGGTTATTAAATAAAAGTAATATGTAGTTTTTAGGACCACTTGTTTTAATTAGATCAACTCAACAAAAGCCTACCACAGACAACATAAAGACCGGATGAACAGGACATCTTAAAAAGGAAGCACACGCATAGACAATAAGGATTCAGTGATGCCTTACCATAATTATTATACATTGTCTATTTTATTTATTTGCCAACAAGGATTAATAAATTTTAAGGGTAAATAGTAGTTTATTCCTTTCTTGAGGTTTAAACTTCTAGGGTATCAAATGTGATCGTGATCGGTTAAGTGGTATAATTGTGTAGTATGTTATTCTTACACGAAAAGTTTACTGACCAAAATACATGAAAATATACGTACTTTTAATATAGATATTGATGTAACTTAATATGGATGGATTGTGTGAAATGGGAGTGGATAGCTTTATGACGGCTGACCGGGTCGTATGGAAGAAGAAGACATGCTGCGCCGACCCCAGATGAACTGGAAAAAGGGCAAGAGGATAATGATTGATGTAACTTAATAAATAAAAAATATTTCTTTCTTCGTGTATTCTTGTCAGGTAATATGCAATATTATATTATTATTTGGCTTGATTTTGCAGTTTCCGCAGTCGAATCAGCGGGCAAAACCTAACAATAACATACGCAAACAATTCGGACGCCAAAATAATTGCCACACTACATAAATATTTAAGAAACTCTCCCCCACGTTGGGCGCCAATCGATTTTCCTTAAGAAAATATCTATGCGCCTTCCATCCCTCAAGTAGATACAGTAATTTTATTACTTCGTCTCGGGTCGGGGAGGGTTGCCGTGTTTTTATTATTAATGCTGTCAGGATTTGATGGATGTATTCACTGATAGAGCCGTTGCTTCGGAGAAGTTTTCCTTCGGCTGTATATTTATTCAGTCGTTTAGAAAGGTTTTACTTCATCTGATAGTTAAAAGTTGGATAAATAAATACACGACACATTTAGATTACCAAGAAATCCGCATACATTTACACATATCCTAAATCAGGGTTCCTTTAATTATCAATAAAGTACGTACAAAAGGAAATAAAAAAGAAGAACGAGTTTGTTTAACCTCACTATGTTAAAAAAACTAACACTAAACTAACCGTAATGTTATGGAGTAATTTCCAGTAATTCGTCACCAATTTGTTAAACCAAATACGTAGACATACAAAAATAAACGTCTCCATCAAAAGCTCTATACATACTCGAACAAAACTCCCACCCTCCTTTCAAAAGCTCAAACGACGTCCACTGCATATTTACAACCCCCTACTCCCTGTAAAAGTCGGGATACTAGAGACGCTACACAAAAACCCTTTTACCATCCCGCTACTGAAGAAGTTTTACCTGGTTCCGTAGGGAACGGAATAGTGGATGCTATTTTGAGAATTGAGACGAGAAAACTTGGGAATCTGTGCCTGTATACAGAGTGATGGTAGCTCAATGGTAAGTAATTATTGATGTTAATTCAAACCTGAGCACATAAATATATTAATTTAATAGGCATTTAAACGCTTGTATAGACTGGCTCGATTGCTCATTCGGTAATGACCCTGCCCCATGCGCCAAGAGTTGTGGGTTTGATCCCCACCCAGGACAAACATTCGTATGATGAATACTTGTGTTTGTTCTGTGTCTGGGTGTTAATATCCAATATTTTTAAGTATATATTTGTAATACCGCTGTTGGTTCTGCTGTCCGTAACACAATTGCTTAATCTACTTATCTCGGAGTCAGATCAATGTATGTGATTTAGTCTGATAATATTATTTATATTTATTTAGACTCTGAATACCCCTTCGGCAGTTATGGGAGTGGTTGTATGTATGTATACGGACACTTATTTGGCAGTAAGGAAAAGCATCGTGAAGAAAAACGGACAATAAGTATGGACTTGTAACCACGATCCAATTAGTTCGATCCTTAGCTTAAGGTTCAGGAAGACTTTATACATTTGGATGTAATAACCTGGGTGCTATGCCAAATGCGCGCCAGCGGTTCGTAACGAACTTCGCTATCGCTCGTATCGCGTCACAGAAACTTGCACAACTTCCGTACAAACATTGCAAGGTAAAGAAAGACCTTTTAAACTATAACTAGCCCCGAGAAGACTATATACACTTGGATTCAATGAGTCACTTGGGTGCTTAGCCAAATGCGCGCCAGCGGTTCATAACGAACTTCGCTATCGCTCGTATCGCGCCACAGAAACTTGCACAACTTCCGTACGAACATTGCCAGATAAAGAAAAACCTTTTAAAATATACCCAGCCCCCACCTCAAACCGTGTTGGTACGAACATTCCCCGAATTTCCATCATAATCATCAGACTTCGCATAAGTTAACGGCCTACACTCGCGTATTATATAGCTAGTAGCACGGTGCGTCGACCCCAAATCGACCGTGGAAAATTGTCATAATTACGCGTATAGCGCGTTTTACGATGACGAACGATGTATTGTCGACGAACTTCTGTTTCGTGGAAAACGTATTCCAATCGATAATAGAGGGTTGGAGCCGCCTTATATAAATACACTCATACCATCACGTCGGCAATTCTCGTAAATGTAATTAGAGTCAAAAACGGGAGCCTGCAATATATATATATATATAATACTTTTTAAGGCCCAGACCAACATGGGACTTTAAATTAGGCCCTATTTATGATCAAGTATAGTTACGCAGTATTGCACCATCATCGATAAGATCGCTCTCGTCTGTTAAGTATTCACACATACATACATAACATCACGCCCATAATACCCGAAACGGTAGGCAGAGTCAAAGAGACAGCATGCCCCTTCAACCACATTTAGCCAAAAATAAAGCCGGGCAAGGGCTGAGTTAGATGGAAAATTGTGAAAAAGCAGTGACAAGCGGCTAACCTGTCGCCTACACAATCACATACCCTAAACCCGATTTACAGTTACAGTTAGCATATTCTTTTTAAGTCCCAGACCAACTTGGGACAGTGGGCTGGGTTGGATGGAAAGCTGTGAAAAAGGAGTGACAAGTGGCTAGCTCGTCGCCTACTCAGTCACATACCCAAAAGCCCGTAAATCATTAGTCGCCTTTTACGATATGCTAGGCAAGAACCACAGTTGGCACATTCTTTTTTTTGTCCCAGATCAATATGGGCCAAGTCCCAGACCAACATGGAACAAGTATTCACGCCTAAGTATTAACCGACTGAGAATACTGAGATGAAACCTATGTCATATTAACACTGCCTACCCCTTCGGGGATTATGGGCGTGATGTTATGTATGTATGTACGTAAACCTATGTCATTTAGACCTATGTCAATTTATCCCAAAATTGACAGATCTCACAGGACACACGATGAATTCTATAACAAACCGAATTCGACGCTAGCAGAGTCCCGATCAAAGTTACTATACAATAATACTTCAACTATGCCTGCAACTACGCTACACCGAGCCGCTAGTAAATCGTCTCCAATTTCACTGCAACTTATTTTGGGCGGACAAATGATTCCAGTTGCTTTAATATATTGTTATTGGACGAAACCCGACGCGGCCATTTTGAGCGACGCGCGTCAGAGGCTAATGGTGATTTATATAGAAGGGTTATTTGGGGCTGTTCAAACTTTATTAGTACGGCAGGCAGTTAATTGAGTTAGTTTAAAACGTTAATGTGAGTGTTCATTTTGTTCTATAATCGTTACTCAAAAGCTCAAAGAACGTTGTGCTGTCTCCAACTGGGGAAAAAAATAATGTACTGTTGAATAATATGTCCAATGCTCATACAAATTCCTACGGTTGGCAATACTTATTTTGTCTCAGCTTTAAGTTAATAATATAGATATTTATTACTGTCTTTGCCCACTTCCGTTTTTGTTCTAAGAAAAGGTGTTATACGAAAAGGTTAATTAAATAACAACTTGTGATAAAACTGGGCGTTTCATTGAAAATAATATCATGTACAAACGTGTTCCTTGTCTAGCATGTCGTATAAGGCAACTAATGGTGTGTTGGGTATTGAGGTTATGATCGTGTAGGGGACCAGCTACCCACTAGTCACATTTTTAAGCTTACCGCTCCTTGTAGTCTATCTATCCTCCAGGTATTTGCCCGCGTGATGCTATGTCGTATGTGTTTTCATAAAGGCCATTAACAAAATTGAGGCAAGAATAAATGGAAGCTGTACCCTTTAATTTTTGTACCACTAAATGTGGCAAGCAAGCAGACGGTCTACTTGCTGCTAAACAGTCGCCATAGTCAAAGATCTATCTTTTCTTAGAGAAACCGGCATAGGGTGGACTGAAGCTTCTGGTTTTTTTATTTAGTGTCCGATATTACAACGCTAATTAGAGAGTACCTAATACACTTGTCGATTGTCTCTTACACACCAGGGTGCTTAACCAAATGCGCGCCAGCGATTCCATAACGAACTTCGCTATCGCTCGTATCGCGCCACAGACTTGTTCGGGTGTACACATCGGGAACTATCTCCGAGTTCCGCACTATGAGTTCTTAGTAAACAAGTTTGTGGCGCGATATGAGCGATAGCGAAGTTCGTTATAGAATCATCTCAACAAAACCCCAAAAGGGTCTGTGACGTACGAGATCACTTGTGTCAAAGCGCCTATAGACCAAAGAGACCACTATCAAGCCGGCCGTACGCTTATTCCTCACCATGGTAAAAAAAAAATTGAATCCATTCAACTCGTTCACAACAAAAAGCCTTACAAATAGACCTCCCATGAAGCCCCCCACAGCGGGCAACACCTCGTATTATCCTAATTACATCAATTAGCATTATGAACTCTACGAGGTCACCGCACCTAGAGCGTTACCGACCACGCCTTCTGTGTCAAAAAGGGTCAAATTCCAATGGCAAGCAATATAGAACTTGGTGGTGAATAGTTACAGAAGAAGTAACTTCTATCACAGACCACTTAATAGTAAAAACAGAAGACTGATTTTTTTTCCCATGTTGGTCTGGGAGTTCTATAATCTATTAACTACTAGCTGTCCCGGCGAACTTCGTATCGCCCAGTAAATAAAAATCGACATTGATTTGTCGATTGACATTTAACATTGACAGATACGAATCCCACCGTTTTATATGAGAAAATACTTTTGCTTTTATTTTGTTTTATCGTCAATTTTTCAATGTTTTTAATAGTTATTCTGTTAATCTGGACGAAGACAAATCCAACAAATCAAAAACAACGTAAATCGGTTCAGCCGTTCTCGACTTATAAGTGGTGTAACAAACACCACTTTGTTTTATTTATATAGATGTTCCTTGCCTTGCCTAGCATGTCGTAAAAGGCGACTAATGGTACATCGGATTTTGATTGTGTGATCGTGTAGGCAATGAGCAGAGTTTTCCATCTAACCCAGTCCAGTTTTGTTTATAGGCCGAATGTCGTTAATGGGGCTAGCCCCATGCCTACCCCTTCTGGGATTAAGGTCGTAATGACAATATGTATGTTATTTTTATCATGATAACATTTCCTAAGATATCCAAACTTCTGATATACAGTGTTGCTACAAAAAGTTAGTTCCAGTCAAACTAGTAAAAAAAGAAGGACTCCACGCTGTCAATGTGTGAGTGAGATACTTATGGATACCAGATATCGGATATCTGTCATTTGGAGCACTTATTATGTCAATGTGTGACGTAAATTGCGTGTCAAGGAGGAGCACCTGAGGAGCTTCAATGTGTAGTTAGTGGCGCGGAGTCCTTCTTTTTATAGTCCGTGGTGCCAGTCTAACCCTATGGCCACACTATCGTGATAAGTTTGATTTTCCGTCATGCTCTACAAAACGTAAACTAACAGAGACACAAATACAAATTCGCGATAACATAAATGAAAACGTAACTAACTAACTGACTTAGGGTTGCCACCCGTACTATATTATATAGTATCGTACTATATTTCAGTCAATTGTACTATATGTTATAGAAAAAATAGTAAAATAGTGCCTGAACGCACCTGCAACGCAGCATTGGGAGTTTCAAAACGAAACGCATTCACGTCGTGTCGCTGTCATGTCAATGTTAGTACAGTAATTATATGTCAATCAATTTGTCGATAAATAAATAAATAAATAAATTCTCAAGACTGACACACCAATTCCCTAGTCCCAAACTAAGCTTATGCTTGTGCTATGGATACTAGGTGAACGGATAAACATACTTAAATACGTTTATAAACATCCATGACTCGAGTACAAATGCCCATGTTCATCACACGAAGCATTTGCCCCTAGCGGGATTCGAACCCGCGACCCTCGGTTTCGTGGCCAGGGTCTCTGACCACTCGACCACCGGCCCAGTCAAATGCCGACCGATTTTTGAGGATAAGCGTGTAATAATGATAAATACAGATGGAAAAATAAATAATGACTGAAAAATAATGTGTGCTATTTGTTTTCATGAATTTCTAAAAGTATGTACTATATTTTTTTGGCTAATGTTATGAAAAAAAAAATACTGTTTCAAAATAACAATGCACCATCCAATCCACTTGGTTATCCACCGTCAGGCCAAGACTATAATGGAGTTCAAAACGCAAACGTTTACAGCCAGATGCCTCAGAATGGCCGACAAATGGGATCAAAGCCGTTTGACCAAAACGACATGGCACAGAAAAAATGCAGACTATGAATATTAATGGTCCTGGTTTTCCTAACATTCCTACTTCGCAGCTCCCACCTGGTCAAGTTCCCCCAGGAGGAAATTACCCACCATCCAATTTCCCTCAAGGTCCTCCAAAAAAGGTGGCAACCCTAAACTGACTATACTTGACGCCACTTCCCCAGCGGGGTAGGCAGAGAGAACCGAACGCCATGTGGCGCGATCCTTACACACCTCGCAAGTTTTCTTAAACAATCCACAAACACCGCCAACGACACACTTTGTATGTGTTGTCAAAACCTCCACAGATTTTGTATTGAAATACTAAGTGCTAAATAACGGTTCAGCTTACTCGGCTGACTAACTGTGAATTGTTTAAAGCAATTAAAGCCAAACTGTGCACAGAATTGGTAATTATGATTTTGAGTTTTAAATATGGTGTTCTTAAAAACAAAATAATATACAAATATACTATTACACCCGCTCTTATATAAGAGACAGACAGAGAGGAGAAGAGAAGAGAAATAAATAATAACAAATTCACCAGACTGACACACCAACTTCCTAGTTCCAAACTCGTTTTCTGGAGCTATGGATAGGTGACCGGATAGACAAACATGAATACGTTTATTAACATTCGCGAGTAGAATACTAATGTCCAAGTTCATCACACGAAACATTCGCACCTAGCGGGATTCGAACCCGCGACCCTAGGTTTTGTGGCCAGGGTCTCTGACCAGCCGACCAACGGGCTACCTGGGGTCGGCACAACATGTCTGTATGGTGCAATCATCCCTATTTAATTCCACCTTAAACCTGACTTCCAATCACCGTAATCTATTCGAATAGTCCTCATCATCTTGCCCTTCTCCCAGGTCACCTGGGGTCGGCGCAGCACGTCTTCCTCTTCCACACGTCCCGGTCAGCCGTCATCAAGCTATCCACTCCCATTTCACTCATATCATCTTTCACACAATCCATCCATCTCTTATTTGGCCTTCCTCTTTCTCTCCATCAACTTTAGACTGGCCCGTTGGTCGAGTGGTCAGAGACCCTGGCCACGAAACCAAGGGTCGCGGGTTCGTATCCCGCTAGGGGCAAATATTTCGTGTGATGATCATGGATATTTGTACTCGAGTCATGGATGTTTATAAACGTATTTAAGTATGTCTATCCGTTCACCTAGTATCCATAGCACAAGCTTATGAGCTGAAGAATTTATTTATTTATTTAACTAACATTCATACTCATCAGTCACTTTGTCACACGTCTTTCCTCTCTTCATCAAAACAAATAAAAACAACATTTATCGCTCAATCAATTATTTAAAATCACCTCTCACTTGAACACGATATATTATTTATGTGTGCACAGCTATGCATACAAAGTATGTATTTGTATTCACCGGGGCCATAGACACACTTTCCTCATTCGAAATGAATAAATACATACATACATACATACATACATACATACGTTGCTATGGCAGGAATGTAATTGATGTCGTATTTACATAATAGGGGACAATACTTGGTCAAAATACTATCATTCTATTGGCTTCTGCCCGCGGCTTTGCTCGCGTGGTACATTGATAATTCATAGCCTATATGTTATTCGGGTGTATAAGCTATATTATTGTAAAGTTTCATTAAAATCCATTCAGTAGCTTTTGCGTAAAAGAGTAACAAACATCCATCCATACATACAAACTTTCGCGTTTGTAATACTAGTAGAGATTTAGTCCGTCCGTAAGATTATACAAAAATACAAGACACATATTTTTTGCTTTATCAAGATACCAAAAAATTACAAAGATAAAGAGCATCAAAGTTTTCTAGTGGGGGCTTGCGACGTCCCTTGTAAGTAAAAATTTTACATACGTGTGACGTCACGCGCAACGCGAATTCGCTGTCATCGCCAGTGTTTATTTGACAAATAAATGAAATAAATAAATAATGTCAAATATTTCTTTATATTCTAACTGACGGACTAAATAGAATGTTTTATTCCCTATTCCTCCCCTATTCTCTTTGCGTAATATCCCGTTCCTAATCCGGATGGACCATAAACCCAGAATTGGCTTAGCCTGGTGGCAATATGATATTTGTAAGCGTCAGACAGAGAAAAAAGACAAATTGGATCACACCCATAGTCATTTGAATGAGCTGAATTCGCACGATGTTATACCTCGCCATGTGCTTATAAATCCGTAAACAGATTTAAAAAATCCAGAGGTACATGCCCGAGTTTGAACCCGCACCCGTCGGTTAGTAGGCGCGTGTCCTTACCATTGAGCTCTCTCATACACCAACACATAATATCAATATTTATATGTATAGTTATACCTCAGAAATAATTTTAAATGTTCGAAGACAATAGCTTAGTCCAATAATGCTTTTATGTAAATAACGTTCTGGGCCGTATTTGGAGTGGTACCAAGAATACAACAATGGGTGTAGTGGCTCGGAGCCAGGATGTGACATGGTTCATGACGTCATAAGTCAACAATGAAAGTGCCACAATAAATATTAGTCCTAAGGACATTGTGTCAATAGCCGGAAAAAAATTAAAGAAAGCCAAATTTCGTGCAAATATGGTACAACGGTAGAGAGAGGGGAAGACGTCCGAGCGCGATCAACGGGCAAGACGACTGAATAATCAAATCACGCGCAACAGCCAAACAGTTTCACCCCCCTTCCCTCATGTACCTCAGGACCCTAAGCGTCTCTCACGCGCGTACCTGATACAGATAGAGATACAGATATAGGGCGTCCTCATCCAACTTTCAAAACTCAACAAATCCCTTTAACCAATCGCGGTAAACAGCAAACAACGCGAAACTCACAGAACCCGTCTAATCAACTCGTCGGCAGTCAGGGCCTCACTGATGACCCCCCCACTACAGCCTACGCGAGTCTGAGGAAGCTCTAAAGGGCGGGTGAGTCACCCGGCCGACGACCCGTGCGCGGGCGGCGCAGGCTTTCATTGCCACAGCGCAGGAAACGACAGTGGGGAATTATATATACGTATGTATGAAGGTATACTTAAATTCTAAGTTAAATTCTTCAGACGAATTCCCTAGTCCCAAACTAAGCTTATAGGCTTGTGCTATGGATACTAGGTGAACGGATAGACATACTTAAATACGTTTATAAACATCCATGACTCGAGTACAAATATCCATGTTCATCACACGAAATATTTGCCCCTAGCGGGATTCGAACCCGCGACCCTTGGTTTCGTGGCCAGGGTCTCTGACCACTCGGCTAACGGGCCAGCCAAAATCAAAATGAGAGAATCTTTATTGAGTCCTTAATTTATGTATTAGCTCAGACTCGCTACATTCTAAACTGAGGACGCTATGAATATTTTCATACTTAACCCACTGTTCTTATTCGACTGTGCCAAAGCAATCCTCCGCGGCATCGCCAATCGATTCTGCACTCTACTCCCACGCAATAAGACTCATCGATAATATGACCAAAACAGAAACAACGATACTCTATGCCAGTGGTTCTAAACCTTTTTGTCATGAGTGACCGCTAGACAAAATTTCTGACTAGTCATGGAGCACCTAATTGATTCATTGTTTTGGAGGTAATATATATTTGGAGTCCCATGTTGGTCTGGGACTTGGCCCATGTTGATCTGGGACAGAAAAAAAAAGAATGTGCCAACTGTGGTTCTTGCCTAGCATGTCGTAAAAGGTGACTAATGGTTTATGGGCATTTGGGTATGTGACTGAGTAGGCGACGAGCTAGCCACTTGTCACTCCTTTTTCACAGCTTTCCATCCAACCCAGCCCACTGTCCCATGTTGGTCTGGGACTTAAAAAGAATTGCCAACTGTGGTTCTTGCCTAGCATGTCGTAAAAGGCGACTAATGGTATATCGGGTTTTGGGTGTGTGATTGTGTAGGCGACAGGTTAGCCGCTGGTCACTGTTTTATCACAATTTTCCATCTAACCCGGCCCGGCTTTATTTTAGGCTGAATGTGGTTAAAGTGGCTTGCTGCCCTTTCGACTCTGCCTACCCCTTCGGGGATTATGGGCGTGATGTTATATATGTATGTATATATTTGGATGGAAATAAAGGGTCCACCGTACTCGTGCGCCCCGCTCGGACTCGCGCCACGCACTGTCGCGTTGTTATTTTATTCGCGGTGCGCTGCTAGTTTATAATATGTGGGTGCTCGCGCGCGTCACTCTTCGAACTCTTCCGGTTCTGCGCAGTGCGCCGTGCGCTAAAGCATTTTCAATCACAGAACAGAAAAAACTAGTAGAAGTGGCATGTCACAAAATTAGTATGAGAACCGATGAAGCGAAACTCACACAAATACGCCACTAATCACATACTGAGCGAGCAGAGATACGCCAATTAGCTGAAGAGCAGGAAGCTTGCGCGCCTGCGCACCGCTTAATTGTTTCCGACATAGTCTTACCCCCGACGGGAGGTGGATCTTACAGTGACTCCGCAAGTGTAAATATTGTGAAAATAGCTACTATTGATACTAGACATAATTATAAGCAATGTTATTTTAGTTAAAAACAGCTTATCTTATTAATCATACATCAGAAAACATACCTCAAAGTGGAACAATCCTTAATTTACTATACCTCTAAAAAAAAAGTAGTTAAGACCTTTCGTAATCCACATTCAAATGTTGAATTTTTTTTTTCTTACCGTCAATAGATGGCGTCGTATTTTTATTTGAGCAATGATAATCTTTAAGATGGTAGGATTAAGGTGTAAATTTAAACAGTCAACGCGTAGTCTTGAGTTACAACGCAGGATTCTGGCTTCCTGGATTATTACCTAGTAATTATATTGAGAATATATTTTCTAATTTTGCATTCAAAGGAAGTGGCGATGTTGCCAATTTCCTTTATTAACTAGCAGCGCCCCGCAGTTTCACCTGCGTAGCTCCCGTTCCCGTGGGAAAATGGAGTTAAAATACAGCCTATATTTTTAGATTACCCATCCTGCTGCTGCGCTTTCGCCATCGAAAGCCATACCCAATAACCTTTAATACTCGATCTTCTAGCATTCGACGAATAAAATAAATAAATAAATAAATTCTTCAGACTGACACACCAATTCCCTAGTCCCAAACTAAGATTATAAGCTTGTGCTATGGATACTAGGTGAACGGATAGACATACTTAAAAACGTTTATAAACATCCATGACTCGAGTATAAATAGCCATGTTCATCACACGAAATATTTGCCCCTAGCGGGATTCGAATCCGCGACCCTTAGTTTCGTGGCCAGGGTCTCTGACCACTCGACCAACGGGCCAGAATAGGTAAAGACATTGTCCAGTTTGATCACCCATCCAAGTGTCGCCCGCACCGCGCACCGCTTCACTTTCACGACCGAAAGCCCTATTAATAGCATCTACAGCTCTTGCGGCTGTCCCAAAGATGGCGTTCCGTTTACAAGTCACGCTTTTACTTCGTATAGTGCGCTAATTGCGTTATAGTTACGGCGTTCGGTTCTCTCCGCCTACCCCGCTAGGGAAGTGGCGTGAAGTTTAGTTAGTTAGTTAGTTACGCAATGGACGCAGAAATGTGCGGTGCACGTAAGAGGAAACATATCGATATTTATAGTGACGATACCAGATCAGTGGCAACAGTGGTCCATCTTCCTAGCGTTATGACCCGCGGTTAGACGGGGTCCGCTTGGACCATGATCCAGGATTTAGCGAGACTGGTAATTACATTGAAGCGACTGCCGATCTGACTTGTAGCCTATAGCCTTCCTCGATAAATGGGCTATCTAACTCTGAAAGATTTTTTCAAATCGGACCAGTACTTTCTGAGATTAGCGCGTTCAAGCAACCAATGAACAAACTCTTATAGCCTTATAATATTAGTATAGCTGGTATGTATCTATATTGTTGTCCCGTGTTGGTCTGGGACTTAAAAAGAATGTGCCAACTGTGTTTCTTACCTAGCATGTCGTAAAAGGCGACTAATGGTACATCGGGTTTTGGGTGTGTGATTGTGTAGGCGACAAGCCAGCCACTTGTCACTATTTTTTCACAATGTTCCATCTAACCCAGTCCAGTTTTATTTTTGGCTGAATGTGGTTAAAGGGGCCTGCTGTCCCTTTGACTCTGCCTACCCGGGGATTATGGGCGTGATGTTATGTATGTATATAGGATGTGTAACTAGTTTGTTTGGTTGAGCTAAAACACTTTTTATTAAACTTGAGCGAAAAATCAATTTATCGATAAAACCTAATACTCGTCGCTAAACACTAATGGTTGAAAGAGTAATTAATTTTCTTCCTATACCATTCGGAAGCACGCACGCAATTTAATAAGCAGCTGATTAATTAAAGTCATTTTCATCATGTAAGCTCTTATCTAGGCTTGTGTAGTTCGCGAACGAACTAGTTCGATATAGCGCTCTTTTAGGTGAACTACGCAAACTAGTTCGCAGTTTGGATCGTTAATAGTTCGCTAGTTCGTTCATGACAAAGTATTTTTTTATCTGAGTATTTTATTTATATTAACTGAAACAGATTGTAGTTGCAGTCATAAAATATTGATAAAATGTTATATGTGCATCTTCCGTTCTAATAAACCACTAGGCAGAGCGGCATAGTGGCATATTTACATAACTATATCGAGATATCTCTTAGCATATCGTTCTCACTACAGAGTCGTGAACTGACGATCTAAATATTCTAAAAGAACGATCTAGATCGTCAAAGCTAGACTGTATTAAAACGAGCGAACGACGAACTAAAAGAGTTAACTAGTTCGTTTAGGAGCGGCGACCTATACTGAGCGATCTCAGTTGCGAACTAGTATGACCAAGACTACTGACGACTTAACGACTCATCATCTAATTCACCTAACTATAACTTCTTACTGGCCCATCTGATGTTACAAACGTATTGTACTTAAACCATTTTTATTGAATCACTTTTTAATTAAGACCTAAATATATTTGAATATGCAAGTTTCATCACGATGTTTTACTTCACCGCCAAGCTACTACCATACATAGATCTGTCTTTTAATGTAAAAACCAACGGTATACTCGTTTTCCACCAACACCTATAATCTAAGCTACCTTTTCAATACTAACTACCTAAACTTCACGCCACTTCCCTAGCGCGGTAGGCAGAGAGAACCGAACGCCATATGGCGCGATCCTTACACACCTCACTCGCCTCTTCAACATTCATGATCCTTTTCATACAAGCTCTACGGTTTTTATGACTCTTAACATTCACTACTACACGCGTATAAATAGTTAAATATGACATCATGTCGGTCAGTCAGTACATAATTAGCAAATCAAACATTACGAGCTAGCCTTGGATCCCATTCTAACTATGATTCATAGTGAACGATTATGTTTTGATCGCAAACACACATACATTTACATGCAAATTTGGCGAATTTATTTATTTATTTATTTATTTATTTTTTTATTAATGGTAAGCACAAAATAATCGGCCACAGAAGGTCGGGTTTATGTATAACGGACAGACAGACGTAGGATAATTGGATTGGAAGTCTGTCGTAAAATATTTGGTGAATTTGCCATAGAAGATAACAAGTGTCTATTTAACTGACAAATAGACATAAATATTAAATTTCAAACAAATTTATATCGATCTGTTGGTGATGTTTGTAGTATAAGAGGTCAGCCCTCTTTTTAATCTACAGAAAAAGTAAACCCTATTTCACGCAAAGGCAAGGGTGAATGCAAAGCATTGACAAGTCAAGGGGCACCCTTCCCCATTAAATGCATCTCATTAGCAACGCATTGACACATCATAAAATAACACAACCTCATTCCCGGCTCGTTACCTACAGTAATTAAACACGTCCGTCCCCCTCTAAAGTCGAGAGCAGATTGAGCATTTCGAATTCGAAATTCGAACTGTGCATTCAAACGGCGAATCGCGTGCGCCATCTTCCCGCGCCGCCGCCGCTTCCGGCGCGTCCCCAATTGGACGCGTCCTGCGGAACGTAGTTTCCGGAACTGCGGTGTACTAGGTCGGGTCTAGGGATGCTCGGGTTACCGTGTGATGGGTGACCTTGGGAACTGGTAATAGTTGTTTATTGTTAGATAATTTTAACGCCAATGTTTATTTTTGGATTTTTACTGGAGTTTCGTTTACATATTGTGATTTTATACTAACGCTTTTCCTCGGACTTGGTATTTAAAACTGCCTTGCTAAACTACATTTTGATGATCATTGCCAACACGCAACTAAATATGAAAAGGTGGTCAGGTAGACTGATACATGCATGACAAATTGGATACCTACAGTGATAAACCTTTAGGATCGTATATGTCTAAGCACCGTACCTTATATACCGTAGAGGTAGGTTATCTTCGCGCCATGAGAATTAAAAAAAAAATACACTATCTATGCAACCAAAACCACAGACAAAACCTAGCGCGAAACCGGTAAACAAACGCGTTACACAATCCGCGCAGTGAGCGCATCGCGCGCGGCGCGCATACAAACGCGTCGACGGCTATTTCGGACGGGTGACACTCACGGCAAATTATATTACCGTTACTGAGAGTGCCCCACGCATATACGAGAGGCGCCTATACTGAGGAGACCTACTGGGCATACTGTGTGGCACTAAAGTAAAATATTGGAGGCCCCTTAAAAATGAGGGGCCCTAGTTGGTGTAAAAAGACCCTTGTGTAGTATTAAACATATTAAAGTTTCTTGAATGAACAAAAGGCAAATGAAAAGTACTAATCATGATATTTTATCAATCAATAAAATTTCAATTATAACACAAACTACAATGTTGATTTACAAATAGTAATTGATTGAAACATAATATGCGCTAGCATTTTTAATACTTCTACACATATTAACTGCTACTATTATTTTGAAAAATGTGTTCAAAAGGTACAAAAAATAGATATAATGTAAGACACATTTTAACCCGAAAGAAAAAAAAAATTGTTACCTAAAAATAAAAACTAGCATTACCATGTTTATAGAACTGTTTACATAACCTATGCGTAGCGAGTTGCATATGCGGCGTCGCGCATACAAAATACAGCGACGTGCGAGTATGACACTCACGCTAAATGCCCGTGGATGCGCGGCGACGCGGAAAACAGACCTTGACGTTCGATAAACAAACTTGAATGGACGGACTGATTAACTGTGGCGGCTTTAGATATGTACATATAAAAGGGGCCTCTGGGTGTTAATGGGGCCTCAAACTTTAATAAAGACGGTTAACAGTCTCATTTCGTCTTAAGATACGTAAATTAAAAAAAAGCCCCTGAATGCTTAGTGAGGCCCCAGAGTCACGAAAGGGGACACAAAATGCGCACTAGTAACTAGCTAGTGATAGCTTGTGCTGCTTGAAAAAGGCATTTCGTCTTTAGTTACGTTAGGACTACGAATGCGTAGTGTGGTCCCCGATTTACGTAAAGGGCCTCAAAATACGTAGCGTCAACGAGTTTGTCCGATTAGTAGATCTATAACTTAAAACAATGCAAAAAAAACAGAAATCGAATACAAAAACAGTGTTTCAAATAACTCTGAAGGCACCATGGACGGTACCTACCTAATGTTAGCATGTTCAAACATACTAACGTACAAACTCTTCCTGCTATTACATACGAACGATACGACACACGGAAAAATATTGTTAATATAGCGTAATTATGAGTCATTCACACAATTACACTCTAAATATGCAAATATGCATGATTGTGTCATATAACATATCCGGTGGTAAAACATATGCAATAAGAAAATGCATATATCAAACCATACATACATACATAACATCGCGTCCATAACCCCCGAAGGGGTAGGCAGAGTCGAAGGGGCAGCAAGTCCCTTCAACCACATTCAGCCAAAAATAAAGCCGGGCTGGTTTAGATGGAAAATCGTGTAAAGCAGTGACAAGTGGCTAACTTGTCGCCTACACAATCAAAAACCCAAAACCCGATATACCATTAGTCGCCTTTTACGACATGCTAGGCAAGAAACACAGTTGGTGCATTATTTATAAGTCCCAGACCAACATGGGACAGTGGGCTGGGTTGGATGGAAAGCTGTGAAAAAGGAGTGACAAGTGGCTAGCTCGTCGCCTTCTCAGTCACTTACCCAAAAGCCCGTAAACCATTAGTCGTATATCAAATCAGTCTCTAGTAATAAAATAAACTCGTTAAATCTAGAATAACCGTAGAGCTTGTATAAAAAGGATCATGAATGTTAAAGAGGCGAGTGAGGTGTGTAAGGATCGCGCCATATGGCGTTCGGTTCTCTCTGCCTACCCCGCTAGGGAAGTGGCGTGAAGTTTAGTTAGTTAGTTTAAATCTAGAATCATGGTCGACTCGTATCCCGACTTAAATCAAAATCATTATTCCGTGCTTAGTCAGGGTCCGCTAAGGCTATTATCCAGGATTTAGCGAGTCTGGTCTGGAGATCTGGCATTGTTTACCATTGAGCTCCTCTGGAACCTAAAAAAAAAAGGACCAACTGTGCATTAGACCTTGCCTAGGACATCGTAAAAGGCGACTAATAGTATATCGAGTTTTGGATGTGTGATTGTGACGAGTAAGTATTTATATTCTTTCACAATCGTCCATCTAACCAAACCTTACTTAATTTTTCGCTATAAGTGATATGAGAAGCCAATTGCTCCTTGGACTTTGCCTATCTGTTCAGGGATTGTAGGTATGATGATATGTATGTTAAAAAAATATTTCAAAACTACTTTACTCCCTACCAACAAAAGTCAACTTAATCGCAAATGATGCACTCCCTTTGCCAAGTCGCGTAAAACAACCCCTATACATATTTAATGGGACCAATAACACTAAAAACAGTTTCGCCCCCAACTAAAAGAAAAAAAAAATATAACGAAAGCGCCGTCCTCCACAAAACTGAGTTCATTAATTTCCCCATGCACCCCCCTTTCAACCACCCACCCTACGCCATGGTTGAACTCATAAAAACCCCATCGATTGCGCCTTGACGGCGTCCGGCGTAGACTACACTGGATGCAGAAGAGACATTTCAACTGTATTTATTGCCTACACGCAGACGCACTGTGAGAGATTATTTATTAGTCTCCTGGTAGCCAAGAGTTTGTGAAGCAGTGATACATATGCCGAGTGGTCAGAGACCCTAGCCACGAAACCAAAGGTCGCGGGTTAGAATCCCGCTAGAGGCAAATTCGAGCAAAGTCATTCGTGTAATGAATATGGCCATTTGTACTCGAGTCATGGATGTTTAAAAACGTATTTAAGTATGTCTATCCGTTCACTTAGTATCCATAGCACAAGCTTATAAGCTAAGTTTGGAAATAGAAAATTGGTGTGTCAGGAGGATTTATATATTTAACCGGCTTATTTTGTCTCACTAATACTGTTCACAGTCGCACATCAGGTTGCTTAGCTAAATACACGCCAGCGATTAGATAACGAACTTCGCTATCGCTCGTATCGCGCCACAAACTTGTTCACTAAGGACTCATATTGCGAAACTCAAGAGTTAGTTCCCGATTTGTCCACCCGAATAAGTCTGTAGAGCGACACGAGCGATAGCGAGCTTAGTGAACAAGTTTGTGGCGCGACACGAGCGATAGCGAAGTTCGTTAATGAACCGCTGGCGCGCATTTGTCTAAGCACCCCGACAATGTTCGACAAGATGAATCGACTATCGCAAAGGTTATCCCGGTCACTGTTTACGACTTCGGGAATGCTGCCAAGATTCTGATAGTATTCATTTTGTACTATATATTTGACTGGCTCGATGGCGCATTCGGTAGTGATAATGGTATCAGAAGCAACAGTGGTATTACAAATACATACTTAAATATTGGATATTAACACCCAGACACAGAACAAACACAAGTATTCATCACACGAATATTTGTCCTGGGTGGGGATCGAACCCACAACTCTTGGCGCATGGGGCAGGGTCACTACCGAATGCGCCATCGGGCTTGTCAAATGTACTATGCGACCAAACCTCCAACAAATAAGTGTCCCTTCTGTATATTTACTGCGATCTGTGCCCCATCAACGTCCGGGCGCTAACGACCACGCCGCACTATAGACGCAGGCTGCATAAGTAATTGCATCACAGCGCAACGCTGCACCGCAGCGCAAGTATTACTTTGCTACTTCCGAGTTAAGCGACTAATGCTTGACAAGCTCGATGGCGCATTCGGTAGTGAAAATCTATACTTATAATAAATCTGTAGAGAGGTCAATTCTGTACATGAAATATATTTTCAAAATAACTATCAGGAGGTGATTAGTGATCGATACTGATGCCAAAAATGCAACCAGTAAAATTTTTGTCTGTCTGTCTGTCTGTCTGTCTGTATGTTCCTTATAGAAACAAAAACTACTCTACGGATTTTAACGAAACTTGGTACAATTATTCTTCATACTCCTGGGCAGGTTATAGTATACTTTTCATCACGCTACAATCAATAGGAGCAGAGTAGTGAAGGGAAATGTTGGGAAAACGGGAGAAGTTACTCCATTTTTTAAGCTTCCGTCGCGTGTGCAGCCTTAATGGTAACATAGAAATCATGTATGACGGAAATAATCTTTATAATATTAACCATAAACGCGGGTGACACCGCTGGCACAGCTAGTAAGTAATAGAACAAATAATAAAACAATGTTTTTATGCAATTGGCTTTTAATTTACATGCATGACTGTACCTGTTTACAAAACTCGACATCAAGGTAATAGATAGCGTAAAATATCAATACTTTGGAGAACAATAGACTTCCAGACTCGACATAACGGGACTCGACGTAAAGGGAATAAATCACCTCGTGCGCCAAGGGTTGTTGGTTCGATTCCCACCCAGGACAAATATTCGTATGATGAATACTTGTCTTTGTTCTGTGTCTGGGTGTTAATATCCAATATTTAAGTATATATTTGTAATACCACTGTTGTTTCTGATACATGTAACACAAGTGCTTAAGCTACTTACCTCGGAGTCAGATCAATGTATGTGATTTAGTCTGATATTAATTTATTTATTTAATGCCCTGGAGGTTTTGAGATGGGTGACCTATGTGGGTTTGGACATATATTTTTCTTTTAAACGTTATATACTATCGTGCATTCAACCCCCGAAGGGGTAGCCGGAATCCGCCTTATACAACAAGACATGTTGATACATTATTTTATGACTGGCCCGTTGGTCGAGTGGTCAGAGAACCTGGTCACGAAACCAAGGGTCGCGTGTGAATCCCGCTAGGGGCAAATGTTTCGTGTGATGAACATGGACATTTGTACTCGAGTCATAGATGTTTATAAAACGTATTTAAGTATGTCTATCCGTTCACCTGGTATCCATAGCACAAGATTATAAGCTCAGTTTGGAACTAGGGAATTGGTGTGTCAGTCTGATGAATTTATTATTATTTATTTAGTTATTAGCGCTTTACATTCCTCAATCGAAATGAAAATACCGATTACGTACTTATAACGACAAGTTTATCAAATAACTCTTAAACTCAGTAATCTAGTTAATTCGTATGTCAATTAAAACTGCGTTTAACAATCATAATAACTCACTTAATTAGTCGTAGCGATGTTCACTCGCGTCTCCCAGGCATGCACTAACCTGGAACAGAGATAATAAATATAAATAATACATACATAACATCACGCCCATAATCCCCGAAGGGGTAGGCAGAGTCAAAAGGGCAGCAGGCCCCTTAAACCACATTCAGCCAAAAATAAAGCCGGGCTGGGTTAGATGGAAAATTGTGAAAAAGCAGTGACAAGCGGCTAACCTGTCGCCTACACAATCACACACCCAAAACCCGATATACCATTAGTCGCCTTTTACGACATGCTAGGCAAGAACCACAGTTGGCATATTCTTTTTAAGTCCCAGACCAACACGGGACAGTGGGCTGGGTTGAATGGAAAGCTGTGAAAATTTTAATTATCTTATACTGATATATAAATAAAGCTGTTTACTGGAGCGCGCTCATCTCAGGAACTACTGGACCGATTTGAAAAAAATCTTTCAGTGTCAGATAGCCCATTTATCTAGGAAGGCTTAATAACATTAACTATAAACGCAGGTAAAACCGCGGGCGGTCACAGTTGTTTACCGTTGCGCGATCCCGTGGGCACCTTACATAAAGGCCTAGACGGTACATCCCAGGGGTTCAGTCGGTATACCCCGCCCACCACCACCTTGGGCGGAGCAGGGTCCTCCTATCATCTTGAGGGCCCCGGGAGTCCGACACACCCCGCTGATTCCTCCCGGGCTCAGCGGGACGGTACCGAACGCATTCCCCTGGGTCATCAAAAAAAAAAATAAGTAAAAATGCGCGCACAGCTAGTAATAAATAAGCATCAAAAACATCACCTACATCAGTCTGGTTCCAAATTAAGCGGCTTAAGTATTTGTGTTGCGGAAACCAGATCCAACCAAGGTTTTCAACTTTTGGCCTCGGTCATATAGTGGCAGAAAATTGTTAAAAAGCAACAATAACAAACCCAGCACTTGATACACCATTAATCGTCTTTTACGAGAGCGGTGGTAGCTCAATGGTAAGGACACGCGCCTCTTAACCGAGCAGTGCGGGTTCAAACCCGGGCACGTACCTCTGAATTTTTCAAGTCTATGTACGTATTTATACCACTAGCTCGACGGTGAAGGAAAACATCGTGATGAAACCTGCAAGTCGTTTCAATGTAATTACCAGACTTGCTAAATCTTGGATCATGGTCTAAGCGGACCCCGTCTTAATACGGGACATAACGCTAGGCATTTACGACATAGTAGGCAAAGGAATACAGTATGCACATTATCTTTACGTTCCAGACTTTCATGGGATTTTCCTTCCTACTCCCATTCGTAGTATATATTATTTATAATATCTTGGGAAACACGGGTAACCTTCAAAGCTAGTTCATTGCAAGCCCTGAAGGGCACTCGACCCATTGTACAAAGCCGCACCTTTAAACGACACGACATTACAGTGAGATGAGCAGATCCCTAGAGATCCACACCTGCGCATACGCGCGAACAGCGCAGTTCCTACTATACTTTAGAGATGTTAGCGCAATGTTAGCGAACGGTCAGCAACATACGACGACCGGCGTACGATAGTCTACATGTGTTACAATGCGTGTAACACTAAACTGTGGCGCACAATTGCATCAACACAGTAGTCTTGGGCATACTAGTTCGCAACTGAGATCGCTCAGTATAGGTCGCCGCTCCAAAACGAACTAGTTCGTTCTTCTAGTTCGTCGTTCGCTCGTTTTAATACAGTCTAGCTTTGACGATCTAGATCGTTCTTTTAGAATTTTTAGATCGTCAGTTCACAACTCTGTGGTGAGAACGATATGCTAAGAGATATCTCGATATAGTTATGTGGATATGCCACTATGCCGCTCTGCCTAGTAGTTTATTAGAACGGAAGATGCATATATAACATTTTATAAATATTTTATGACTGCAACTACAATCTGTTTCAGTTAATATAAATAAAATACTCAGATAAAATACTTTGTCATGAACGAACTAGCGAACTATTAACGATCCAAACTGCGAACTAGTTTGCGTAGTTCACCTTAAAGAGCGCACTATCGAACTAGTTCGTTCGCGAACTATACAAGCCTACAACACAGTTGGCTGCGCTGGATGTGACAACAAGTAATTCAAATGCGCTGATGAACACCCTCCATATGTTATCTTCAGAATAACGAGTAACCTTATTACCAGCTCATAGCGAGTCCTGAAGGACACATGACCCAAAGTAGCATTCTGCGCCCAAGTTAAAGAAATCTGAGACTTCCGCAAATGACAGCAGTTACCAAATGGTAATAGAAACAATCAAAAGAGCGGTGGTAGCTCAATGGTAATGACACGCGCCTCTTAATCGAGGAGTGCCGGTTCAAACATAGGCACGAACCTTTGGATTTTTCAAATCTACGTACGTATTCATACCACTAGCTCGACAGTGAGGGAAAACATCGTGATGAAACCTGCAAATTCAAACAACTTTAGATTTGTAACCATGATCCAAAAATTGTCTGGTTCCCCTATCTTAGGGTTAAGAAGGTCAGATCGGCAGTCGCTTCAATGTAACTACCAGACTCGCTAAATCTTGGATCATGGTCTAAGCGGACCCCGTCTGAGCACGGAACATAACGCTAGGAAGATGATGAGTAGTGACAATCAATAACGACTAAAATCCATCACTGTTTAGACTTCAGCGGGTCATTACATTCCCTATGTTGTAATTTATATATTTTTATTTTGATACTCTACAACAGGCCTACACTAAAACGTGGTTCAAAGTTAATTATGATTCATACACCTTGTATAAATTGTATTGAAAAGAGTAACTACCGAGTTTCTTGCCGGATTCTTCTCGGTAGATACAACATTCCGAAACGGTGGTAGAATCATATAGCTGTGGCTTTACCTGTATTTGACGATTTATAAGTGTTTCCTTGAAACCTATATAAATAAAGAATATTTTGACTTTGACTTTGACTCAGAGGAACAATCAAAACACCCTCCCTCTGCCGTTCGCTAAATACGTGTTCTATCTATAATCTAGAAATGCCATCGAGGCACGTACATTGCGCGGTTCGCTCACCCGCACAGGTGTATACCCGACTTCACTACCTCCACGTCTCGTATAGCACAATACCAGCTCAACACTCAATTGAATGAACGCATCGACTGACGAGCCGTCATTGAGCATTGTTGTCATCACGCTCTGATAAACAGCTGATTCGTCAGGCCTTGCCGATTGAGGTTTCACGTCAAATACCTACTGGGGTTGCTAGGTACAGTGGTTTGTCAATGGTAAGGACACGCGACTCACATATGACGGGTATCAGCTCAAACTAAGGCAGGTCCTGTTAGCTACAGAAGTAGCTGAGCATATTCTGTCCTTATTTCCTCAGGAATAAAGGAAGCATTTCCCTGGCTAAGGGTAACAGTCACACAGTTTCTTCAATTCGGACTCGCTCAGGATTATGACTCTTGCAGACCCAATTAGAAGCAAGTCATAACGCTGAGAGGATGATCATGATATTATGGCATCATTGTCTGTTGAGACATTTCAATTGAGTGGCTCGATGGCGCATTCGGTAGTGACCCTGCCTAAGCGCCAAGAGTTGTAAGTTCGATTCCCATTCAGGACAAACATTCGTGTGATGAATAGTTACCTACTTGGGTTTTTACTGTGTGGCTGTTACTTAGATCACTTATATCTAGGCTACTCCAGTGTCAGATCAATGTACCTATGTGAAGTTGTCTGTCTGACTGATATTTATTACAAAAAAAAAACCAGCCAAGTGCGAGTCGGACTCGCGCACGAAGGGTTCCGTACCATTATCTATAAAAACGGTAAAAAAACCCATGTATAGGGAAGGGACGCCCTTAAATATTTATTTTATTCTGTTTTTTAGTATTTGCAGCAGAAATACATCATCTGTGAAAATTTCAACTCTCTAACTAGCATAGTTCATGAGATATAGTCTGGTGACAGACGAATGGACAGCAGAGTCTTAGTAATAGCATGTCTGGTCAGTCACATACATTTTAGATTTCGTATAGATTTGACACAGACAGATGTCGCTACAGGCATATTTTAGACTGATTGAGAGATAAAACCGAATAAAACCGTTATTTTTTCATTTTTAAAAAATGCTTTTTTCATAAAATAAGTTATTTACGTAATTTCTTGGATAATTTATTAAATTAGATGAAAAACATAAATATAAAAAAATTTCTTCAGAAGCAAACCAAAATAATCTTAGTTTTAAAACCATGAATTTTACACAGATGGCGTATTATTACTAAGAAACAACTAACCTGTGCTTGTAGCGTCATCTTGTATTATTCCTGACAAACAGACTAAACTTTGCTGTAGTTCCAATTACTCACCACTGTCGCTGTTCTTGCGCGAGTTATAGCAGTAACTTTCCAAGTACGGGTAGTGACCCTCTGTTGTACGTTGTATATTATAACTCTTGTCGTAATAGGATCCCGTTTTACCCTTTGAGTACGGAACCCTAAAAATCAGGACACGGATAACAATGACGAATCAAGGAACGCTCAATCAAGGAGCCGTTTCAATCAATACGTAATCAACTTAGATGCGTGGGAGTCGCACAAACAACAAACGGTTTAATTGAATCTGGCAGACAAACAGTCAATGGAGACGCCTTCTTGGCAGTCGATGGAGGCATCTGAACCAATTAATGCGATTAGTCGGATGTGGTCTGATAGTGAGATTGGAGAGCTGCGATTTTGTCTTTGATTGGGCTTCGTGGTGGGTGGAAGGTGAAGTCGTATTTCTGCATGACTTGTACCATTCTGATCTGGGACTTGACTTTGTAGTTGCGAAGACAACGAGCTTTCCAGCACTTTTCACTACATTTTCACAATTTTCCATCTAATTCAATTCAATTAAATGTTATTCTTGGTTCAAAGTGATTAAAGCTTCTTGATGATCCCCGGACCTTCTACCCCTTTAAGGGATTACTGGCGTAATAAATGAAATGAAATTGTCTTTATTTACGTAGGCTTAAAAAAAAGGACTTATAAATCGTCAGAATAAGATCAATATCTACCGGTTCAAATTCCAGTTCCGATAGATAAAAAAGCGGTTCTTAATTATGGCCAGGCATCAGGCATAGGAACCAGACGAAGAGATCACGATATACAACCGTCGCCAACTAGTTTCTAATGCAGATCTTCGGGGATTATGTGCGTGATGTTATTATGATGTATGTATCTTGTTAATCCTAAGCTTGTATTTCATCATAATATTTTCCCCCATTGCCAAGCAAGTGTTAGAAACAGTACATTGGTCCACAGTTACATGCCCGGCTTTGACAACATCCCACAAAAGGTGCGTGTCCTATTATTTAATCACTGATCTCACCGAAAACACCAAACCGACTCGTCGCTGCAAACATCTCTATTACAAAACGCCCAATAATAACAGCCGTCTGCGCACGAGTTGATTCCTAACAGCCGCATAATCCCGGGCCGACCTTGCCGCCAATTGGTGATGCCGCGTTGATGTCACGCAAGTGGGCATGTTGCGAGAGGTCTGATATTATGGAATTCGACTGGCTCGATGGCCCGTTCGGTAGTGACCCTGCCCCATGCGGCAAGAGTTGTGGGTTCGATCCCCACCCAGGACAAATATTCGTATGATTAATACTTGTGTTTGTTCTGTGTCTGGGGTGCTACAATATGATATATGAATATATATATATATGATATATATGATATATATGATATACAGTATGATATATTCATATATCATATATATCATTTTGTAGCAAAATATCTATAATATAATATCTACAATATTTGAGTTGCTTAAGTTACCTAAATATTGTAAAATACTATTATCATACATATATACATACATACATAATGTCACGCCTTTTTCCCATGGGGTTAGGCAGACATCACGTACTTCCATTTGCTACGATCCTGACATACAACTTTTATTTCTTCTACATTCATAACTATTATCATAGAAATAATAATATGTTTAAAAAATATAATAATATAAAATATATTGTAAGCTATGTTAATTAATTTGCACATTATTATGGAAATTTAGTTTAAATGTTAGTTTGTTAGTCCCATGTTGGTCTGGGACATGGCCCATTTTGATGTGGCACAAAAAAAAAAGTATGTGCCAACTGTGGTTCTTGCCTAGCATGTTGTAAAAGGCGACTAATGGTTTACGGGCTTTTGGGTATGTGACTTGAGTAGGCGACGAGCTAGCCACTTGCCACTCCTTTTTCACAGCTTACCATCCAACCCAGCCCACTGATCATGTTGGTCTGGGACATAAAAAGAATGTGCCAACAGTGGCTCTTGCCTAGCATGTCGTAAAAGGCGACTAATGGTATATCGAGTTTTGGGTGTGTGATTGTGTAGGCGACAGGTTAGTCGCTTGTCACTGCTTTTTCACAATTTTCCATCTAACCCAAACCGGCTTTATTTTTGGCTGAATGTGGTTGAAGGGGCATGCTGCCCCTTTGACTCTGCCTACCCCTTCGGGGATTATGGGCGTGATGTTATGTATGTAATAATATACATACATACATACATAATGTCACGCCTTTTTCCCATGGGGGTAGGCAGAGATCACGTACTTCCATTTGCTACGATCCTGACATACACCTTTCGCTTCTTTTACATTCATAAGTCTTTTCATACACGCTCGTCGGTTAAGGGTGCTGTTAACCTGACCTTTTGTTAATACATTACCAATCTGGTCATGGAAAGTCCGTCTAGGTCTTCCCCTCCCAACGGCTCCATTTACACTTGCCTTATATATGTAATAATATGTGTAAAAAATATAATAAAACAAAATATATTGTAAGCTATGTTAATTAATTTGCACATTATTATGGAAATTTAGTTTATGTTAGTTTGTTAGTTACATGTTGGTCTGGGACATGGCCCATTTTGATGTGGCACAAAAAAAAAAGAATGTGCCAACTGTGGTTCTTGCCTAGCATGTTGTAAAAGGCGACTAATGGTTTACGGGCTTTTGGGTATGTGACTTGAGTAGGCGACGAGCTAGCCACTTGTCACTCCTTTTTCACAGCTTACCATCCAACCCAGCCCACTGTCCCATGTTGGTCTGGGACATAAAAAGAATGTGCCAACAGTGGCTCTTGCCTAGCATGTCGTAAACGGCGACTAATGGTATATCGGGTTTTGGGTGTGTGATTGTGTAGGCGACAGGTTAGCCGCTTGTCACTGCTTTTTCACAATTTTCCATCTAACCCAGCCCGGCTTTATTTTTGGCTGAATGTGGTTGAAGGGGCATGCTGCCCCTTTGACTCTGCCTACCCCTTCGGGGATTATGGGCGTGATGTTATGTATGTAATAATATGTGTAAAAAATATAATAAAATAAATTATATTGTAAGCTATGTTAATTTAATTTGCACATTATTATGGAAATTTAGTTTATGTTAGTTTGCTGGTTTTTAATTTTTTTTGCAATGCCCTTACTACAGGGCGTTATATGTACGAGCACTTCAAAGACTGTCATCATTTGTATCATGTGACTTGCAATAACGAATTTTTAATATACTTACATTAATTTTAATTAACATTTTAATATACACTTACTGTGTTAGGGCAAACATTTTCGCTAAGATGGTCCAGCGGATTGGTAAAACAGCAGTCAATGAACGCAAATAGAGCAAGGTCGAGTGGGCGTCGGCCGCGACCGGCAATGTACATCGCAACCAGAGGCGTACAACGTTTATATTAGAGCATTGAAGGCAAATTGTTAGTCCCATGTTGGTCTGGCACTTAAAAATAATGTGCCAACTGTGTTCCTTGCCTGGCATGTCGGAAAAGGTGTATCTGTCTTTGGGTGTGTGATTGTGTAAGCTATGAACTAGTCCAGTGCTTCTCAAACTTTTTATGCTATGGAACCCTTTTACGAAGCGGAGTATTTGACGGGACCCTAGAACAGCGCGGGCGGCAGTGCGGGGGGGATGTGTAATAATCGACTTTTAACGGATTTTCCCCCAGGAGTTATGATATTTATGATCAGTACCAATTTTCGTGGAACCCCCAGAAAGGCTTCACGGAACCCCAGGGTTCCGTGGAACACACATTGAGTATAGCTGAACTAGTCAATCGTCACTGCTTTTTAACAATTATCCATCTAACCTAATCCAATTTACGGGCCAGTTAGTCGAGTGGTAAGAGGCCCTGGCCACCAAACCAAGGTTCAGGCAGGTTCGAATCCCGCAAGGGGCACATGTTTCGTGTGATGAACATGGACATTTGTACTCGAGACATGAATGTTTATAAACGTATTTAGTATATCCGTTCAACTAGTATCCATAGCACAAACATAAGCTTAGTTTTGTGTTAGTCTGGACAAGGATAAATAACTTTATTTTTTGGCTGAATGTGGTTAAGGGGCCAACCGCCCCTCTGACTCAGCCTACCCCTTCGGGGATTACAGGCGTAATAATATGTATGTATATATCAGTATAACGTGTCGGTTTTCCCTCAACGTCGTGAAAATTTGTGCTCAGATATGAAAAATTAAGAGGTACACGCCCAGCTTTGAACCAGCACTTCCTGCATTCGATGCGCCTGTCCTTACTACTGAGCTACCACCGCTTCCTGACAATCGCTGACTTAAGCTACTATGTAGTGCATGAGTACTTAATAACGTTTCGGCCGAGTTAAAATCATACTTAAACTGTCGATGGCGCATTCGGTAGTGACCCCGCCCCATGCGTCAAGAGTTGTGGGTTCGATCCCCACCCAAGACGAACATTTTCATGATGAAAACTTGTGTTTATTCTGTGTCTGGGTATTAATATCCAATATCTATACTAATATTATAAAGAGGAACGATTTGTAATTTTGTGTGTGTGTGTGTATGTTTGTAATGAATAAACTCAAAAACTACTGCGCCGATTTCAAAAATTCTTTCACCATATGTAAGCTACATTATCCGGAAGTAACATAGGCTATATTTTATCCCCATATTCCTACAGGAACGAGAACTATGCGGGTGAAACCGCGGGGCGCTTTTGTAAAAAAATACCACTGTTGATTCTGATATCCGTAACACAAGCGCTTAAGCTACTTACCTCGGAGTCAGATCAATGTATGTGATGTAGTTTAATATTTATTTATACTAAGCTATAGCTGGCTAGCTGGACCCATCTCTACAATCAAGACAAGCAATTAATCATTTGTCACCAGCCACTTTAGTACAAATGGCCCATATCTTAAGGTCGTAGGGCGGAGGTCGGATGCCCTCGAGACGCCTCAGGGAAGGAATTCAGGTCGATTGATAACTTGATACAAATTGGTCTGGGACTTAAAAGGAATAATAATAAATAATAATTATAATTAAAAATTCTGTCTGTCAGTTGGTCTGGGACTTAATAACAATGTGTCAACTGTGTTTCTTGCCTAGCATGTCGTAAAAGGCGACTAATGGTATATCGGGTTTTGAGTATGTGATTGTGTAGGCGAAGCTAGCCACTTGTCACTACTTTTTCACAATGTTCTATCTAACCCAGTCCAGTTTGTGTCATGTCCAAAATGTTGCATAACGGCGCAACCTTTTTTCCATACAAAATAAAGCAACGTGTGAAGACGTCGCGCCGTAAGACATACACCATGTAACCAAGCTACACGGCGCAACAAACTACAAAAATGGGATGTAATGCGGCGCAAAGGAGCAACGGTACATGAATTTACTCTTAAATTAGACGACGGGCGACGTTCCGCCGAAATACATATCATAATCTTTAGGACGTCATAAGACGTTGCGCCGTTTCCTAAGCATATACTCACGACGTCGTGCGACGTAGCTCACGCGAACGTGTTAAAGGGGCCTGCTGCACCTTTGCCTCTGCTCACCCCTTCGGGGATTACGGGCGTGATGTTATGTATGTATGAGATAAGTAGTTATAAACCCAAATTATAACGTATTCTTCCCAGTCGAGTGAAAATAGCCACCAAGGTCACAAATAAAAGATATCACGGCTATCGGTACACAGCGCTATCTCGCTCTTATCAATCGGAGAACGAATCGTGTACATTAACGAATGTACTATTTGTTATCGAATGCGACGAATACCTATTTATTATTACCAAGTTGGTTGACGACAGTGGGTAGGTGCGACTCGAGAAGCCCTGGTGTACAATTTCGGTACAAACTAGGCTTGTGTAGTTCGCGAACGAACTAGTTCGATAGAGCGCTCTTATAGGTGAACTACGCAAACTAGTCCGCAGTTTGGATCGTTAATAGTTCGCTAGTTCGTTCATGACAAAGTATTTTATCTGAGTATTTTATTTATATTAACTGAAACAGTTTGTAGTTGCAGTCATAAAATATTGATAAAATATTATATCTGCATATTCCCTTCTAATAAACTACTAGGCAGAGCGGCATAGTGGCATATCCACAGAACTATATCGAGATATCTCTTAGCATATCGTTCTCACCACAGAGTCGTGAACTGACGATCTAAAATTCTAAAAGAACGATCTAGATCGTCAAAGCTAGACTGTGTTAAAACGAGCGAACGACGAACTAACGAACTATTTCGTTTAGGAGCGGCGACCTATACTGAGGGATCTCAGTTGCGAACTAGTACGCCCAAGACTTTTACAAAGTCCCAAAACCCATTAGGCAAAATAAAACCACTTTACACTATGAACGGAGGCAATTTGTTGTACGTTGCTTGGACCTATATATGTGCCGCGAAAAACGAAACAATACCGCGAGCTATAGTACAGGCACCGCCATCTATTGGTAACAATATAAAACTAAATTCTAGCATACTACTAAACTGAACACCTGGTCACGAATTTAAAAGGCTCTGGTTTGAGTCCGGCGAGTGGTAAATGTTCGTGTGATGAATACGGTTATTTGCATTCTGCATGACTGGCCCGTTGGTCGAGTGGTCAGAGACCCTGGCCACGAAACCAAGGGTCGCGGGTTCGAATCCCGCTAGGGGCAAATATTTCGTGTGATGAACATGGATATTTGTACTCGAGTCATGGATGTTTATAAACGTATTTAAGTATGTCTATCCGTTCATCTAGTATCCATAGCACAAGCTTATAAGCTTAGTTTGGAACTAGGGAATTGGTGTGCCAGTCTGAAGAATTTATTTTATTCGAGTTATAGGGATAAATATATATAAAAGTATATAAAAACTAGCTACGCCCGCGGCGTTGCTCGAGTGGTATGTACATCTATGATACATAACTTGTGTGTTATTCTAATGTATAAGCTACACTACTGTTGAGTTTTAATAAAATCCATGCAGTACTTTTTGCGTGAAAGAGTTACAAACATCCACACATCCCATCCATCCATCCAAACTTTTGCGTTCATAACATTAGTAAGATAGGTATGTATTTTATGTACATATATTTTTTTGTTGCTCCTGCTATATAAATAAATAAATTGTTTTTAAATTCTCTAGACTGACACACTAATTCCTTAGTTCCAAACTAAGCTTATGCTTGTGCTATAGATACTAAGTGAACGGATAGAGATACTTAAAATACGTTTATAAACATCCATGTCTCGAGTACAAATGTCCATGTTCATCACACGAACGAAACGTTTGCCTCTAGCGGGATTCGAACCCGCGACCGTCAGTTTCGTGGCCAGGGTCTCTGACCACTCGACCATCGAGCCTGTCCTTCTGAACTGCTTCTTAAGCTTACTGCTCGTTAAACTCTGCCCCCTTCGGGGATTGCAGGCGTGGTACCATATTGGTACATACTTTAATTGTATATCCATTTCTTATATCTGGCTTCTTCAAAATCCAGTCCTAAAATCAGCCCGTTCAAATCGGCCGTTAAAAACCGTCAACCTTCCGTCTCGCTCGCACCTGCGCAGCCGTCCCCCTCGCACGCACCCAGATGGACCGGTCTGGCGAGATGCGTCCAGTTTTCGGCGAATTGACAAAAAAAAGACCGGTGATGGACGACGTCGATTTTTAATACGTCATGTTGGGAGCACTCCACAATTTCGGTTACGAGTCAAGCGTGCGAGGCTATTGCAGGCCTTGGATGGGTGTCCAGACGCCAGACTCTATGGCATAAACAGAGTTAACCGGCGTTAAGTGACGGCTGTGTAGCTGCTGCGTTCCGCTCGGTGACTGACAGCAGTTGTGTCGATACGAGCGATAGCGATGTTACCCCTAGCGGGATTCGAACCCGAAATCCTCAGTTTCGAGTCCCTGTCCACACGACCAACGGGCCAGTCAATAAAAAACAGCTCCTTTCCAATGTAAATACTTAAAAAACTCCAATTAGACTCACCAGTGACCAGGTTTGAGTGTGCCTCGAAGATACGACTCGATAAGATATCAAACGTCTTGATATTATTGTGTGTTAGACTGCACACAAGGTGCATATGTGTGTGTGTGTGTGAATTCACTTGTTATCATCATATGAGGCACTTGAAACGATTCTTGGAATACCTAAATGTATGGTCCGTTGTTTCAAGTAAGGAATGGGGTATCCGTAAATAATACGAATAACTTTCCTTGTGTGATAAATTCACGTTCACACTATCAGGGTCAGTTGGAACATTTACAAAGTAACAATTGTATGTATTTATGTCCCATGTTGGTCGGGGACTAAAAGAGAATGTGCTAACTGTGTCTCTTGCCTAGCATGTCGTAAAAGGCGACTAATTGTATCTGGGGTTTTGGGTGTGTGATTGTGTAGGCGACGAGCTAGCCACTTGTGAATACTTTTTCACAATTTTCCATCTAAGCCAGCCCATTGTCCCATGTTGGTCTGGGACTTAAAAATAATGTGCCAACTGTGTCTCTTGCAGTCTTGCCTAGCATGTCGTAAAAGGCGACTAATGGTATATCGGGTTTTGGGTATGTGATTATGCAGGCGACAAGCTAGCTACTTGTCTCTACTTTTTCACAATTTACCATCTAGCCCAGCCCAGTTTTGTTTTTGGCTGAATGTGGTTGGATGGGCCTGTTGCCCCTTTGACTCTGCCTACTCCTTCGGGGATTATGGGCGTGATGTTATGTGTATGTATTTATGTATAGTAGTATGTAAACACATTATACGCCAAAGAACGAGATTCGGAATTCAAATTGGGTTGGCTCAAAAATATACGGCTGGGTTTTGGGATCGATATTGGAACTGCTCCATAACAGCCCGGAGTCCGGTGACCTGCGCATGAAAGAACAGAGAGTGCACCTGTGTTTGCGCACACACTTGTGCACTTTAATGTCATTGAGATTGGCTGCAGTAATTAAATCAAAGAGAATATTAACTACTTTAAAGAAATATATTCAAGCAATTTTCAAAGCATACATCGCAAGTATACCTACACTGTAAAACCCCTAACAATCTATATCCACATCCTCAGGATTCCCCGCTGACTGGGCGGCACGAACCAGCCCGTTCTATTTCGAGCGGGTTCGATGCCGGAACAGGAATGTAGGTAACCAACCGGCGGCCCACATTGTTTTATTGTTATGGTTTACCCTTGGCCGCAGTGCAAACGTGGACAGTGACGCAAGCGCATTAAATAAACTTACGAGTCTATGCTGGTCTGAGACTTAAAGGAACAAACACAGCCTGGCCAATTGGTCTATTAACATTACGCTTAGTTGATCTGGGACTTAAAGATGATGCATCAACCAGGGACTGCAATTCAGCGAAATTTTTTGCTGGGACCAGCAGAGCTACAAGTGTGCTGGGCCCGGCAGGATTGCTTGATCCAGCAGTCCAATCTCTAGTGAGTATTAAAACCCAGCGGCTTTAAACCAGCACATATCACTGGATCAAGCAAAGCTAAGTGTTCTGGGCGCAGCAGGATTGCTGGATGCACCATTGCAATCCCTAGTATCAACTGTGTTCCTGGCCCAGAGTATTGGGTTGGTGATAGTGTAGGCGACGAACCCACTTGCCACTAATCTTATTATATAAAAATAAATTTCTTTTCGTCTCGCTAAAACTGGAGAACGGCTGGACCGATTTGGCTGATTTTGGTTTTAAAATATCTTCTAGGGAAGGTTTATACGGTAAGAAAATATAGAAAATAATAAAAGAAAATCCGAGAACGGGGCGTTACGAAGTGCGCCGGGACAGCTAGTTTTTCATTATTAGCTATCTAAAGCAACTCAATTGTATAACCCAACCAAACTTCAAGCCCATTTTCCTGACTTGAAAGGCTATTTAAAATGTTTAAAGGAGTTTATCGCTCCCCCTACTGCCAACCTGCCAGAAAAATATTACTTCACACTCAGCAGAACTTGGCCGGACCGCACTGACCCCGGATAACCTGGGAGAAGGCAAGAAGAGAAGAACTTGGCCGTACACAGCACGGTGAGCCTGAAGTCTCACTGTTAAATTTTCACTGTGGCGTGCTTGTTTCAGTGTGCTTTTAAACGTATTTATCGGAGATAAATGTTCAGTATCTGTAGATTTTACGATCGCCAGAAATGGGCCAGATAGCGAATGTACAAAGAGAGAAAACTTGCATTTGGGAAATACAAATAAGTACTTACATTATCCTACTTATATTATAAATGCGAAAGCTTGTATGTTTGGATGGATATTTGTTACTCTTTCACAAAAAAACTACTTAATGGATTTTAATGAAATTTTAGAATAATATAGCTCATACACCTGACTGACATAACATATAGGCTACGTTTCATCGATGTACCACGCGAGCGTAGCCGCGGGCAGAAGCTATTGTAAATATTGACTCCAAGGGGCAATATGATGACGGCACCTTCAATCATATGACATTCTATTTGAGCTGTCAAAACGCAAATTCCATAGATTTTGTATTGAATTTATGTATTTTCACCATGTTGGACATAGAATTAAAACGAATGCACCAATTGTGTTCCTTACCTAGCATGGATGTGTGATTGTGTGTGTTGCGACGAGCTATCCACTTGTCATTACTTTTTCCATCTAACCTAACTCGATATTTTTGTCTGAATGTGGTTAGGAGACCGTTCCGCCCTTTATAGAAATAGAAAATAGATATAGATAACATTTATTGACCATTAAATAATACAGACATATGAGACTTTAGACTGTAAGTGAAATGTTAGTGATGCCACGGTTTAGAATACTTCCACTAACTATTTATACAACCTAATATATAGAGCTGTCAAGTTTGTTTGTATAGTTGAACGGGCTAATCTCAGAAACTACTGGTCCGAATTGAAAAATTATTTTTGTGTTGTATATTTAATTTACAACTCTTCCTCGAGGAAGGCTATAGGCTATATAACATTAACCACAAACGCGATTCAAACCCCGAGCACAGCTATTAAATAATAAACTGCGCACTCTTAACTTGGAGCGGTGGTAGTTCAATGGTAAGGACACACGCCTCTTAACCGAGGAGTGCGGGTTGAAACCCGGGCACGTACCTCTGGATTTTTAAAGTCTATGTACGTATTTATACCACTAGCTCGACGGTGAAGGAAAACATCGTGATAAAACCTGCAAATTCAAACAACTTTGGATTTGTAACCTTGATCTAAAAAAAAAAATTGTCTGGTCCCCCTATCTTACGGTTACAAAGGTAAGATCGGCAGTCGCTTCAATGTAATTACCAGACTCGCTAAATCCTGGATCACGGTCTAAGCGGACCCCGTCTAAGCACGGGACATAACGCTAGGAAGATGATGGTTCATTTATAGAGGAAGGCTATAGACTATATAACAATAACCATAAACGCGGGTCAAACCCCGGGCACAGCTATTAAATAATAAACTGAGCACTCCTATCCTCACTCGCTCCTCAAATTCTCGGAAATGTGTGGACGCACGGCGCTGCACATCACCAGGAAAATTTTACTCGTCTACGCAGCTAGCTGCGTCTGAGTTGCTGACGGAAGGATTTTCATTAAACTACCCGTGTAAGAGGATATCGATCCCGGTACCGTTACGCGAACATGGGCTTTAAGTCAACCGGTTTGGGTTAAGTTTGCCGTGCAGTGAGAGCTATGCGATGACTACTCAACTGGTATTTTTTCTTGGAGTCTTTAACAAAAGCAATAACAAGCCACTTCTACGGTCTGTTAAAACAACCTTCTAAATATGTTACGGCATTTAAAAAAAATGGCTTCTCGTGATAGTTTAACACACCCAACGAATGGGGATAGTCTGATTTTGTTTTGGGACTTAAAAGACGACCAATGGTATATGGGGTTGTGGGTATGCGATTGTGTAGGCGACGAGCTAGCCACTTGTCACTCCTTTTTCACAATTCTCCATCTAACCCAGCCCAGTTTTGTTTTTGGCTGAATGTAGTTAAAAGGGCCTGCTGCCCCTTCGACTCTGCCCACCCCTTCGGGGATTATGGGCGTGATGATATCTATGTATGTACGAATGGGGAATAATATGTCAATGTGTGATGTAAGTTGGAGCTCCCCAGGTGCCGATAGGTCTATTTATTAGCGCGAAGTCCTTCTTTTTTTAATCGTCCGTGGTATAAACATAGAATACGGACAGTGAAAAGGGAACTAGAATCGTAGCAAATGGCAGTGTGATCTCCGTCTACTAACTAACTAACTAAACTTGACGCCACTTCCCTAGCGGGGTAGGCAGAGAGAACCGAACGGAAGAGGCGTGACATCAGTATGTTTGTATAAATTAAATAGACTTGTCCAGTAACAACGTAACAGTCAAACAATATTCAAAGAACAAAGAAATTCAAAGAAATTGACATATTAACCGTGCCATCACAATACATCTTTGACTGTATTATGTATGTACGTAAGAACTTTCATAACTTTATTCAAAAATCTGATTGTCACCATTTTAACACCCGAAATAAACACAAGCTTGCCGTTCCGTATCTAAGACTTCACAAGACTAGTAGTTCATTTAGGGGGTTAAGTATAAAATTATTTAACAAACTACCAGGCAATATAATTGAACTGCCTATGTATAGATTTAAATTACACATTAAAAATCATCTTATGAGAAAGGCTTATTATAATATAGAAGATTTTTTAAGTGACAAATATTTGTAATTGCTATTATACATATTTACTTTTTTAGATTTGTATAGCATAGTAGCTTAAGGATATGATAATTGTTATCGATACTTATTGTAAATTTGGCGATGAAAAGAGTAACTATCGAGTTTCTTGCCGGTTCTTCTCGGTAGAAGCTACTTTCCGAATCCGTTGGTAAATTTTTATTTTCTTTTGTATGTACTGACGATTTATAAGTGCTTATTTGAGCCTACGTAAATAAAGATCATTTCATTTCATTTCATTTCATTTCATTTCATATCACTTCCACATTTGCTTCCAGACTCCACACTCCTGCCTGAACTTCCAATAACCGCCACTCCATAGCATAGCTGCCTATGGCCAACCGGCGGAAGGCGACCGGTTTCACCTCGCCGCGAAATAGCGGAGTCGTATCGAAAGTTTACGCAACCCGGCGTCTGCCGACGGGAGATAGCACAATTGCGCTTGAGTGCAATATGAGTACTTTAATTTGAACGCTTGAATTATCAGTCTGGGACTCAAAAATAATGTGCCAACTGTGTTTTTTGCCTAGCACGTCGTAAAAGGCGACTAATGGTATATCGGGTTTTGAATGAAGCTAGCCATTTGTCACAACTTTTTCACAGATTCCATCTAAACCAGACCTGTTTTATTTTTTGGCTGAATGTGATTAAAGGGGCCTGCTGTCCCTTTGACTCTGCCTACACCTTCGGGGATTATGGGCGTGATGTTATGTATAAATGTAATAGTGACTCAGGCGTAGCTTACTGTACATACATTACTATACGAGTTAACACAATATTGCGCTTTCGGTAGTGAGCCTGCCCCATGCGCCAAGAGTTGTGGGTTCGATCCCCATCCAGGACAAACATTCGTATAATGAATACTTGTGTTTGTTCTGTGCCTGGGTTTTAATATCCTATGTATATTTAGGTATATATTTGTAATACCACTGTTGTTTCTGATATCCGTAACACAAGTGCTTAAGCTACTTACTTCGGAGTCAGATCAATGTATGTGATGTCGTCGGATAATTATATAAAAGTATTTATAATATTATATATGGTACGGGCTGAGCCGTCGGTTCCTCATACGAGGCGTTTTAATTTACAAAATTTTGGCCAATGGTGCAGCAAAACGTAATGCGCTGAGCAGCATCTGAGGCGAAGCTCAATATGACAGCTATTCGATTTAACTCAAAGTTGCGCCATGGAGCAGCAAACTGAGAGGAGCTGAGTTAAACTCAGGCCTAGCTGAGCCGGTTAACTCAAAATTAAGCCTTGGCGAAACGCTGAACCGTACCTGGCGCACAGCGCCGGCTCTTCCCGGCCTTTTTGTTATTAACTGAAGTTTGCACCATGCTATAGCAACTGCAACGCGCCAAACCTTGAGGTGCTAAACACGACCATTTCATAATTATCTTATCCCAACGCAATGCGCAAATTCCAGGTATTGTGTTAACACGCCCAGCGCATTGAAATTCGTTAGCGCAACAGCACAGTGTCACAATGTCACTAAGATCTTCATGAAGTCTTATCGAATACCGCCTACATTAGCCAGGCGAGTCGGCCGCGCCAGCATTACGTAAACTCTCCCCGCGAGTCGGTGGCACTTAACGTGTCTACACTATAGGTTGTGTGCTCCAAGTTCTTTACCCCCGAAGACCTTTAGCCAGTTTCGCAATGCGATTACACAAAAACTTTCATATTTAAAGCTGGCGCAATGTTTCGTCCGACCCGGAGTTAGCTCTCAAAGACTTTCTCGTGCACAAAATAATAAATTAGGAGACAGGTAAACCTGTTCATTCAACTAAACATTGTTTAGTACGTCGTAAAAGGCGACTAATGGTGTTTTGGGTTTGTGATTGACGTAGGCGACGAGTTAGCCACATGTTTCACAATTTTCCAAATCTTCACTTTTTTGTCTAAATGTTGTTTAAGGATTTTTAATGCTCCTAGGATAGGGATGATGATAACGTTAAAAAACTATAATTCTATTTAGTCCGTCAGTTATATTATACAAAAATACTAGACACATATTATCAAAAAATCACAAAGATAAAGATCATCAAAGTTTTGGAGTGGGGGCTTGCGACGTCACTATTTAGTAAATATTGTACGAAAGCGTGACGTCACGCGTAATTTGAATGCATTGTATCTTCGTCAATGTTTGTTTGACAAATAAATACAAAAATACGTGTTCAATATTTTTTTATAATCTAACTGACGGACTAATAGATAATGTTTTTGTCATCTTGCCTATCTGTTAGTTCAGGGGATTGCGGGCATGTTGATATATGCATGTATTTCGTAAATCAATTCTGCTGCCTCCGATTTAAATCAATCGAATGGAATCAATATTCAGGAAGTACCTATAATTCGGCGTGTGCGCACCATCACGAACCCGAGTAAATTATGAAGAAAGAACTCATACATTAGAAATGGTATCGGACGCAATAAAAGTCCTTACGTATATCCACAAACGGTTCATAATTCGATAGATAAATATTCGTGGCAATACTATAGTTTTGGCATGCGGCCAGATTCGGTATATACGAGTAACTGTTTGGTAAATTATCAACATTTCTGGGTCGGAACATGGCTGTTTATTTTGCATTTTTGTAACGTAATGGAAGCTATACTCTCGACAGAATAAGAATAATCAAAAAATTCATACATACATACTACCGCAATTACAATCTCTGATGAGATTAGTCAGGGTCTAAGGAGAAGCATACCATAACATCACGCCCATAATCCCCAAACGGGGTAGGCAGAGTCAAAAGGGCAGCAGGCCCCTTATACCACATTCGCCAATAACAAAACTGGGCTGGGTTAGATGGAAAATTGCGAACAAGTAGTGACAAGTGGCTAGCTTGTCGCCTACACAATCACACACCCAAAACCCGATATACCTACCATTAGTCATCTTTTACGACATGCTAGGCAAGAACCACAGTTGGCACATTCTTTTTGAGTCCCAGACCAACATCGGACAATGGGCTGGGTTAGATGGATTTTCATTGAAAAAGTAGTGACAAGTGGCTAGCTCATCGCCTACACAATCGCACACCCAAAATCCAATACACCATTAGTCGTATTTTACGACAAGCTAAGCAAGGAACAGAACTGGCACATTCTTTTCAAGACCCAGATCAACATTTGACATGACGATTTCCTGGTTAAATTGAAAGAACCCAGCTCACTATACAGGCCCAGAAGAATCGGGAGATATTGCGTGTAGGACTACTTACTCATGTTGCTGCGTCATAACATAATATTGAGTTAACTCAACACCCAGCGCGTAGCTGAGTTACAGCGTCGACTCACTAAGTCCACAGGCGAACCGATAAGGTCAGCTCGGTCGTCGATAGCGCCGGCCCATTGAGTGGCGCTGACGTCATTTGGCACGCGTCCAGCCTTCTTGGTTTGTGTAGAAATAGTGGCAACACCGCTCAGATGGACTGGTGCATACGATTATTACATTTATAACATCACGACCATAATCCCCGAACGGGGGCAGTCTAAGGGTAGCAAACCCCTTTAACAACATTCAGCCAAACTGGGCTGAGTGAGATGGAAAATTGTGAAAAAGTTGTGACAAGTGGCTAACTCGTCGCCTACACAATCACACACCAAAAACCCTACATACCATTAGTCGCCTTTTACGACATGCTAGACAAAAAACACATTTGGCACATTATTATTAGGTCCCAGACCAACATGGGACATTCGATTAGGAAAGTTTCAAATATGGCCGCTCGCTCTAATGCAGTAATTCTCAATCTTTTTGAATACGACACGTACAAGGCATAGGTTCTCAGCGGGGGCGGTATCCCCCCCTACGTGGCCCACTAGTGGGCGCTGGAGATTTTCGAGGGGTCGATAGCAGGCATGGGGGGCATTAGGTTTGAAGGGGACGGTCGCGACGTACGATCTAATTAGAAATTTAACGTAATAAAATACTAACCTCTATTTTTAGAAGGAAATAAAAATATCATCCTACATTGCACCCAATATAATAGATAGGTTCTTATAGTAAATAGATCTTTGCACACGAGTTCCAGAGAGGGGCACGGAACACAGTTGGCACATTATTTTTAAACCACAAACCAATATAATATTTTTAAAGAGATAATCTCAAACTTTATCACCCTGTATTAATATCGCTTCCATCTCCGCGGCAGGTCCTCAGATTTACAACCACAAAAGCAGAATCGTGACGTCACCTTTCACGATAACCGCTCGCAGCGGCGTGTCGTCTCGTCCGACGCATCCCCGCTGGCGCACAGCCAATATTCCTTATTCGAACGGAATCCCGACACGAGGGATAAAAAGAACTCCGTCGAGTTATGCGCCCCTGGTACTTTGATGTAGGAATCAGGACCTAGACGGTAACTAAATTCTTTGTTCTAAGCTCTAAAACCTAGGTCCTTGTAGTGCAAAGTAGACTTCCTAGTATGTGATGGTAGGACGCTGTGGCCAAGAACTGATTATTGCATGAGAAGGCCAGCCCGAACAGATGAAGTGTACGCTAACCAGTACTAAGCTGCTTAAAACTATGTCATCATCTTCCTAGCGTTATATCCTGGATCTGCTTACACCATTATCCAGGACTTAACGAGTTTGGTAACATGAATCGACTGCCGATCTGACCTTCGTAACCCTAAGATAAGGAAACCAGACAATAATTGGATCATGGTTACAAATACAAACTTGTTTTGAATTTTGCAGGTTACATTGAGATGTTTTTTCTCACCGCTGAGCTAGTAATATAAATACGTACATAGATTTGAAAAATCCAAAGGTACGTGCTCGGGTTTGAACCCGCACCCCAGTAATGGGGTGCGTGTCCTTACTAATGAGTTACAAGCGCTCTTTAAATAAATAAATAAATCTTTCAGACTGACACACCAATCCCCTAGTTCCAAACTAAGCTGATGCTTGTACTATGGAAACTAGGTGAACGGATAGACATACTTAAATACGTTTATAAACATCCATGACTCGAGTACAAATGTCCATGTTCATCACACGAAACATTTGCCCCTAGCGGGATTCGAACCCGCGACCCTTGGTTTCGTGGCCAGGGTCTCTGACCACTCGACCAACGGGCCAGTCATTTAAACAATTTAAACATTTAAACTTTAAACTATAATATTAAGCTAAAAATAAAAAAAAAATCTTGGGTTAGATAGAAAATTCTGCTAAAGTAGTCTTATGTTAAGTAATAGTAGTATTTAACCATACAGCTATGTTTCGTGAGGTGAGTGAGTCCGTGTGGTGAGTGAGTTATTCAACCCAAAACAGTTGCTTTGGGTTGAATACTCACTCTGTCAGACGTAGCCCACAAACCCACGGAGCCCTGTATGTTCGTATGCTAAGTCTTCACGGATAAACTACTCAACCTATTGCGACCAAATTTCACACAAAGTCTAAACCTCAAAAAAAGGACATTAGGTTACTTTCATACTGTAAAAACTTTAGATCCCACAGTATACACGACAGTCTTTAATACAGACGTAATTTTACTCGAGCCGCAGTAAAAGACATGCTAACTAACTAACTTACTATTATTTTCAAACTAGAAACTCAAAATTCTGATACAAGAAAATTAAATTAGACCGCCAGGGGACACCAATATTTTAAAATGTTCAACTTAAAATTCAGACGAACTCGGAGCGAATTTTAACTGCCAGTCGGCCAGAGATATGTACTTATTACTTAATCTTACATGTTATACCGTTAAGTACATCAAGGTAGTAATTTGGACGTAATATAATAAATTGGCCGCTGATTCGATATAGGCTTTAAATATAGATGATTGATGTACAGATGGTAATATAGCTTGTCTGTTGAGCAATGGACGACTGAACTGATGATAAGATTTGAATATCGATTTAAAAAAATGGCTGTATTCCAGAATTTCGTATTCCTGACATTTAAGAAAAAGTATTACTAGTGCTACTAAACTTCACGCCACTTCCCTAGCGGGGTAGGCAGAGAGGACCGAACGCCAACCTCTGAGTACTGAAACTAATGGAGATGGCATAACTACGAAAAGGTGAAGCCCAATTTTGAGTGAGAAACAAATATGGCGCCTTTGTGTAATGTCATTCCACTTTACTTATTTACATACTATAAGTCTCTGAACAATTTATTTATGACGATGTTTTTGAATGTTACAAGTTATATTATGTTATAATCACAAATTTTATCAATATTGGCACAATACACCACAAATTCCACTGACATTGACAACTTAAAGCGAGAAACCAAAATGGTAAGCCGGCTTCACTTAGGTATTTCTATGACGTCACTTGATGATGTTACCAAAAATAGTTAAGTCAAATATGTTGTTGTCTCTTTTTGCGTGCAGTATTGTAGACTTGTTAAAAAGATATAGATAGAGGTTTATGAATACGATATATATTAATCATATTTGTATCACAGATTGTTCGTATAGAACATTAGGTCGTCTCCATAAGTTTCAGTACTCAGAGACGCCAACCAACCGTAAAAGTTAGTCTGTAACTTTATGTCTATAACTCGAGGTACCACAAAACACCTCATCCGTTACTCTATGCCCAAAATAACTCAACCGCTTATTATTTTTATGAGCGCTAATGTTCGTACAGGGTTACGGCATAATAGTGGCCATATTGAATTCCTTTTGCCGCCATTTCTTGTTTTCGACTCATAGACAATAAAATTATGTCACGATTTACAAAACTCGTCTCTCTTACGACATGTCTGTTTTTATCGATGCAAACATTGTCACTACATAGGTATTATAAATCGGGCAGGAGCGTGAGTTTAGGGGGCCCTGGGCTAATACTACTTAGGGGCACACCTAATTACTTAAAGTATAAGACATAGACGTGAAATAAATGAATTGAATAGGTTGATTAATCGCAGAATTCGCAGAGCTGCTAACCGTACGATATGTTTAATTTAGTAAAATTACGGATTTTTTCGCATTATCGTCTATTTTCGACTTTGACTTGACTTAGCTGGGGGCTAGGGGCCTGGGCTGAAGCCCTAAAAGCCATATGGTAGATCCAGCCCTTATTATAAAGCAAAGTCTTTCGCTGTCTGTCTGTTTGCGATAAACTCAAAAACTACTGCACGGATTTTCATGCGGTTTTCACTAATAGATAGTGTTTCTAGAGGAAGGTTCAGATATGTACTTTTTAAGTTTTTGTATACATAGGCTAAAATAACCAATTGTCCATCTCACCCAGCCCAGTTTTATTTTTGGCGGAATGTGGTTAAAGGGGGCAAGCTGCCCGTTTGACCCTACCTACCCTTTCGGGCATTATGGCGTGATATTATGTAAGCTAAAATATAATTATATTTGTAAGAGTTGTCGGGAAAAAATTGCAAAAGCTGGTAAAATAAATAAGAAAGAAACTGTCAAATGTCAATATAGTACAATATTTGTAACTTTTCTCCCATGTTAGTCTGGGACTGAAAAATAATGTGCCAACTATGTTCCTTGCCTAGCATGTCGTAAAAGGCGACTAATATCGGGTTTCAAGTGTGTGATTGTGTAGGCGACGAGGTAGCCACTTGTCACTACTTTTTCACCATTTTATATCTAACCCAGCCCAGTATTATTTTTTGGGCTGAATGTGGTTAAAGGGGCTTGCTGTCGCTTTGACTCCGCCTACCCCTTCGGGGATTATGGGCGTGATGTATATATGATTGACTAGGTCAGTGCACCGAGTTAGCGCAATGCGTAGCGCAGAGACGCATAAAAAGCTGATTAACCACCATATGAATAAGTGAGCAATTTGTTAGTAATTTTTCAAAATTAGGTAAATTAGTTTCAAGTAGCATTCCTCAGCGTCAACATTTCTTTTCCTTAAATGACTATAACCTTTTCTGTACCCCTGACATGTTTATTCAAAATATCATAATGTAACATGAGTAATTGAGATATGAATACTTTCAAACACTCTCACTTAACATTTGTAGTATTATTTTTACTAGTTAGTTAGTTAGTTAAAGAGTGTAGTACTTTAATGGAAAATATATATGGTTACAAGCTTAGATATTTTTTTAAGCTTATAATCCTAAAGTCGGGGAAAACATAACATAACATCACGCCCATAATCCCCGAACGGGTAGGCAGAGTCAAAGCTACAGCAAGCCCCTTTAACCACATTCAGCCAAAACTAACACTAGGCTGGGTTAGATGGAACATTGTGAAAAAGTAGTGACAAGTGGCTAGCTCGTCGCCTACACAATCACACACCCAAAACCCGATATACCATTAGTCGCCTTCTACGACATGCTAGGCAAGACACACAGTTGACACATTATTTTTAAGTCACAGACCAACACGGGACTACATATTGTACTAATATACAAAAATATGAACAAGTTTAACAATTGTCTAAAAATCTCTCAGCTAAACTCTCAACGACATTATAGCGATACATACAACAATAAAATCGGCTTCCGTTATACCATAAAATTGTAGCATCAGTTACTTTCAACACGGAACGCGTCCAGCGGGTGTCTCTAAGACTTTTTTGTGCGAAGCATGGTGTTAACAGTAGTTTTTATGTCGTTAAACGTCTGCTAAAGCCATTGTGCATGTGAAATCGCCTTTTTTGTGTAGCGTGAAGTAGTTACGAGCGGTGGTAGCTCAATGGTAATGACACGCGCCTCATAACCGAGGAGTGCGGGTTCAAACCCGGGCACTTACCTCTGGATTTTTTAAGTCTATGTACGTATTTATACCACTAGCTCGACGGTGAAGGTAAACATCGTGATGAAACCTGCAAATTCAAACAACTTTGGATTTGTAACCATGATCAAAAAATTGTCTGGTTCCCCTATGTTAGGGTTACGATGGTAAGACCAGCCTCGCTAAATCCTGGATCATGGTCTAAGCGGACCCCGTCTAAGCACGGGACATAACGCTAGGAGGATGATGAAGTATTTACGAGTCGGTAATACGAGCAGACTACATAACACGAACTAAGTACATATCGTCGTTCGGCAGTGGAAACTTCGGAAGTCGCCATTTGCTTATTTTTTTTAATTTGTTTTTTAAGTCACTTCAGACTTATTTAAACTAAACTTTACACCACTTCCCTAGACTTATTAACTACTAGCTGTGCCAGCGGTGTCACCCGCGTTTATGGTTAATTAATATTATAAAGACTATTTCCGTCATACATGATTTCTATGTAACTTAAACCATTAAGGCTGCACACGCGACGGAAGCTTAAAAAATGGAGTAACTTCTCCCGATTTCCCAACATTTCCCTTTACTACTCTGCTCCTATTGATTGTAGCGTGATGAAAAGTGTACTATAACCTGCCCAGGAGTATGAAGAATAATTGTATCAAGTTTCGTTAAAATCCGTTAAGTAGTTTTTGTTTTTATAAGGAACATACACACAGACAGACAGACAGATAGACAGACAGACAGACAGACAAAAATTTTACTGATTGCATTTTTGGCATCAGTATCGATCACTAATCACCCCCTGATAGTTATTTTGAAAATATATTTCATGTACAGAATTGACCTCTCTACAGATTTATTATAAGTATAGATGAGATATTTTAATTCTTACGATTATGTGCCATTGATTACATAAGACTTAAAAAAATTACAATGAAAATGAAAATGAAATGGAAATGATAATGAAAATGTTTTATTTCATAAACATAGAGATACAATAAACCGTTAGTACTATTCCGATACATTATTTTTTTTCAGGAGCCTGTTTTTTCTTCCTTCTGTAAAAAATTGTCAAAATCAATTACTTACAAGGTTTTCACTGCCTAACGACGATAAAATTTAATTAGGTATGTAACTAGTAAAAAAACTTAACATAATAAGTGATAGTATTACATACTTACTACTTTGTATAATAATAATAATAACTTACTACTATTTTGTATAATAATAATAATAATAGCCTTTATTCAGACAGTGTATGTACATTACATTTTTACATTTATTAATTTGGTTAAGTAACACTATTTAATCACGTTTATTACTACTACTACTTTGTATATTGATTAATATACATACTTAAATACATTTATAAACATCCATGATTCAAGTTCGAATGTCCTTGTTCATCACACAAAAAATTTGCCACTAGCGGGTTTGAACCGTGACCCTTTGGTTTTGTGGCCTGGGTATCTGACCACTCAACCAACCAGTCATAAAAAGTAAACAGTTTATTAATGGAATTTATGTCTAATTACTTAAGTTAAATCAAAGATAAAATACATTCATATCCTATTTCCTCCTATCTCATGAAACAATTACTATCCTACATACAATTTGATGTTGGTTGGTGCATTCGGTAGTGACGCTGCCCCACGGGCCAAAAGTTGTGTGTTCGATCCCCACCCAGGGCACATTTGTTTGATGAATATTTATGTTTGTTCTGTGTCTGGGTGTTAATATACAATATTTAAGTATATATTTGTTAATACCACTGTTGGTTCTGATATCCGTAACACAAGTACTTAAGCTGCCTCGTAGTCAGATCAATGTATGTGATGTAGTCTGATATACAAGAGGAATTAAGCAATGGAACCAGACAAATTTGATAAGAGTACACATCCATGGTTATTTAAATGGTCAGATTTCCTCAATACCTAGTTATCATAGTTAACAAATTACAATTTTCCTGTCTGTTTATTAACGAATTCACGTCCGAAACACTACACCTATTTTGATGCAATGTCTTCTTTGAACACTATATTCCTATTTCTATACCCTCTGACCCTACAGTTATTTTATAGCCTAAATAAAACAATGTACCTCTCAGGATGCCCGACAGAGTATAACGTAAATAATATATAAGTATGTAACAAACCAAATTTTTATACATTCAATAACCATTCTATTATAAAGCTGAAGAGTTTGTTTGTTTGAACGCGCTAATCTCAGGAACTACTGGTCCGATTTGAAAATTCTTTCAGTGTTAGATAGCCCATTTATTGATGAAGGCTAGGTTATATAACATTAACCATAAAGGCGGGTGAAACCGCAGGCACAGCTAGTTTAGAATAATCCCAAAAGTAAATCTAAAGTTTAGCAATAAGATAAAAGTACACATTCATACAGCTACTAATAAATGATTTATCCTAGTAAAAAAAAGCGATCGTTAATTAGGTACATATTCAATAAAACTGTATTTAAAACCTCGGTAAAATGTAGCCATTATCAGCGCATTAATTATATCAAAATGCCAGATAGCAATGCATGTAATTTAATCATTATTATCTTTCAAAGTAAATATCACTTCATTTTACGGTCTATTAAAAACAATTTCATTATTACTCTCTGCTCTATCAGTCATTATAAGATAAAAATACGTGAAAAGTGAAAAAAAATCACGTGAGAAAACGGTTTTTAATTCGTAAAAATTACTCAATCGAATCACTGACCATAGCAATTTTCAGCTACAACGTCGACGTGAAAACCGACTAAATCGAGAACACCTAATGCCGATTCAAATACGTGTTTTTACGAACGCACTTTATCAGGTCGGATTATACGGTCATCACTGCCCGGCCCATAGTATGACATCACCTTTTTATTGAGTACATAGATAACATGTACCTTATTAATTGGACTGGCCGTGTTACGCCCAAGCCTCGTAATCCGGACATTAAAAAAAAACATTTTATAACTATTTGCAAGAGGTTTCAATGCAGGCATCGTTTTACGAAGTCTTTTTTTAACATTTTAGCGGGCGGTTTTTTGTGAGAAAACTTGCAAGATTGTAAGGTGTGTATGCTGAAATAACATAGCGACAGCGCAAACGGCCTAAATCTGAGCGTCTCGCTCGCGCTAAATGATTAGGACCAAAAAAAACGACCCCGTTTGCCGCAAGACACACCCTATAAGAGTGTTCCGACTGAAAACTCGTTTCTCACACAAGCGGCCGCGGTCCTATTGGAAATGTAAACAGATTCGTAAGAAAGAAAGCTAATTGCACGCAATACGTACCGGCAGTCGGCTCCGGAAGGCGAAAGATGTCGATATTTCTCAGTCACTTCACACACACTTCTCACTAGAATAGAAGCTATGTAATGCACTAAGCACTTAGACGACGTAACATTATACAAAATACACGCACAGAATGTTATCCTTTATGTTTTAATGCACTAGCACCAACGACATTACGCGCAAACGCGTATATTACTTTATTTCGTTCGTAAAAAAGAATACGGTCTACACGCCACCCGAGTAGATCGATGTCGGCGCGAGCTTCGCCTTTTCGCCGCAGCGTCGCTGTCGTCTGCTAGTACTCTTTTTTGAAACAGATGGCGCGGTAATCGACTGTGTTGCCATTTTACTATTCAAAATACCCTACAGTCTAGTTGTATCAAAACCATAAAAAATAAATATGTATTAGGTATGTACTCAAATTTTTATGTAAAGGGATTATAGAGACATTATTAATGATACCGCTTAACTGAAAGTGGTATACCCTTACCCAATCGAAGTTCAATTATTTGTTCAAGTGGCAAATTCAAAATACTCCAACTGTGTTATCTTGATAAAAATTTATTTACTTAAATATGGAACAGAAATAAAATAAAATTAAAAAAAAAAATTTGGGGTCCTCCGACCTTAAAGGCCCCGGGGCACTGCCCCGCCATCCCCTGGGTAACTTCGCTATTAGTTTAAACTAATTTGCAAGGCAGGCTAATCGAATCTTATTTTGTTTCCTTATATTTATGGTATTTTTAATGTAGCAGCAACATTGATTCGATTTCATATTCCTTTACACGCAACAGATGCTTTATATATATTTAACATATAGGAAAATGTTTGACTTATGATGTAAAATAGAGGAGCACATTTTTTTTAAATACCGTGATTATCTTAACCTTTACATTTTTTTTAAGGTTAACTCTTTAATACTTTTGCGCTATTAATACAATTCATTTAAATTTAAATGACGGTTTTAAATCACTTGATAAGAAACGTTGCAACCGTTCCGTTTTGCAAAGTAAAGATTTCGACTTAAAAATATTCTTCGAAGTCTGTTCGTTTATAGAAGACAAAAGAAATCAAAGCAAAAAAATTAAGTGTTGTTTGTCATAAAATATTTCAGTAATGACGATAGATCTGAAGAACAATATCTGAATTGGCATTGTTGACCGTTTTTTTGTAACCGCACCGTAGTTGGAACGGAACGTAACTGACATTGTATAATAATAATAAAAAAAAACCAGTAGAAATCAAAATGGCGGTCGTTTAGGTCGTGCTTTGTTGTTAAATTTTTTATTTTGCAAAATTTTAAAAATTATTGACACAATACTGAGGTAAATCATCATCCTTATCTAATTACCTACCTTTTGATATATAAAACACTGTTAAAACAGTTGTATTTCTTTCATTTTACAGGACAACATGGGCCGGTCGCCGAGCCCGACGCGGCGGCGCGACGACCGTCGACGTGAAGACAGAAGAGACCGAGATAGGGACCGCGACAGGCGGAGACAGCGCACCCGGTCCCGTTCGCGGTCTCTGGAGCGTCGGCGGCGCTCCCCCGACCGCCGCAGATCGCCCTCGCCTCGCCGTCGTAGATCTCTTTCCCCGACGCCCAGCGCCTCCTTCGTCCCCAAAGCGAAGAAGACTTTTGGGGAGCGCCCTATTGTGACTCCAGCCGATTTAGAAGGTAAGACGCCCGAGGAGCAGGAGATGTTAAAGGTTATGGGTTTTTGCGGGTTTGACACAACTAAGGGGAAGAAGGTTGATGATAACGTTGAAGGCGACGTCCATGTTGTCCTTAAAAGGAAGTACAGACAGTATATGAACCGGAAGGGCGGTTTCAACAGGCCTTTGGACTTTGTTGCGTAGACGACCGCCACACATGCGGGCCTGCAGGGTTGACTCGATGAAGCATGTGATACATTCTTGGGCTCAGGGCAGTGCAGAGGCTTGCTAGGCCTACCGGGTTTATAACCTAAAAAATTCAGTAAGAATCTTTATCGCGATGATGCTGTAGGACTGAGAACAATTTTAGATGTTGTTATGTCTTTCAAGCAAATCAGATATTTAATTTAAAATTAACAATTAAAATCTTAAAGAATAACCTAACTTATGTGACTGCGTTGCTAAGTGGATTCAAGTAAACGGTAATACTTATATTCATGAAAACCGCAATGCATTTTTGTAATACTTCACACAAATAATTGGAAATTGCAACATATTTTTCTTAGTCCAACATCATATTTGCATTCAAATCTTTATAATTTAGGTCTTGAAAAGGTTATCTAAGACTGCCCTAGATATCAATTGCTCTCAGTAAAATTTTGAAACACTCATTCAAATCAATGTCATCTTAAAAGTGTCATGAAGCCATATTGCTATTTATTTAGACAAAATCATCAAAGAATCTCAGAAAATATAATCAACTAGGAGATTGCTAGTCAATGATAAAGTTACTGAAAAATAATAATTGATTACCATTTTTTAATGATCACCAACGAAATAATGGTCGCTCAAATCTTGCTATCATATAATTTAATAACATCCATCCGTTATTCAGATTGTTAACATTTTAAACTCCCAGTTTTGTAGTTACAACTCAAAATATTTGCCTATGTTTGTAAAAGCTAGCATAAATTTTAATCTAAAGTAATAATAAAAGATTTGAAATATACATGTATCACTCACAAGATAGACACCTACATTGAGCTGAAGGAACTAGGTTGTATCAGCATGTATATCGGATTCCGAACGTTCACCTATTTAGGGCATGTCTCGTACATATGCACTCCCCGAGCCCCGTTTTTGATGTAGTTGTAAGATGTTGTTACTGACATTGTTTTCCATTTTCTACTCGCATTTTTATAGGTTTGCCTGTTGCATTCTCAGGATATAATATTTCATCGTAAGAGCTATGATAATATCTCAATATTTGCCTCCGAGAGTCATAGTGACATCTGGCTACTTTTCTTATTCATTATGATCTTCATTAAGAACTATTGGTTTTAGCTACTTAACAAAAAACATTATTGGATAACTAAACTGCTCTGTTCCTTGTTTTTTAATAATGATATAATAAAAACACTGAGGTCTTTATTTACACCACTCAAATTTACATTGAAAATGTAAAATATTATAAATATACATTTACATAAAAAGTTCCTTGTTAAATGGCATTTTTCAAAACATCCAACCTGAATACTGATCCGACAAACGAAAATATCTGAAAAAGACTTCATGTATTTTGTAAATATGTTTAGGCTTAGTGAGTAAGGGAAACAGTATTTTTGTAACTTCGTTATCTTGAGGGTTCAACAGATAAATCTTTTATTTTGCTGCAGTGTTTGGTGAAGATGTTATCAGCTTAAGATTCTATTACTTCGTACTTGAGACAATTTTATGAGGGATAGTAATTTTTTTAAATACTTAAATATATTTTAAATAGTTAATTAAATATTTTTCACTAAAATACCAAGATTCATAAAAAGCAAAAAAAATTTACTTTCATTTGCATTCAAACTACATGATCGAAATTCTGATTTTGAAATCAAATATTATATTTTCCTATCAATGACACCTTACCAAGTTTTGTTACATTAAAATTCCCTCATAAGTTTTCCTTATTATGAAAACTATACAAAGTGGTCAATTATTTACATGGTATGGAAGTTTTAATATTAACCTTAAACCTCAGTAAAAACTCATAAATCATTCACCATAACACTCCGTGCCAATGTTACACCAAACATGTCTTCACCGATCACTGCGGCATAGGTTAAGTTAGTCTAAGTCCGTTAACCCAGTACCCGCGCGCTGCTCACGCCCGCGCGGGCCCGGCCTGCGCCCTGCGCACCAAGAAGCGCCCTGGAGTCCCTCAGGCCGCGTGGTCGACGGCACTTGTCCGATATTTGGTTATAAGCTGGGCCTTACCCATCTGGGCTTTTTACTTACTGGTATCTGTTAGTATGTCTAGGTATACTTACCTATTCAGTAAATTTACCTGCTGAATAGGTAATCAGTTTTATATTTACATGGGTGCATAGGTTTTCTATTTTAGTTATTTAATTAATTTTTCTTACCTGTTTAGAAGGTCTATTTATCTGTTAGTTTTTACCTAATCATTTATTCAATGCACACAAAATCTCATTAACAATTTTGTGGAAATAAAAACATTTTTCTAAAATATTACCCCAATTAACATTGTTAATACAGTTTGCATTTTACACAGAATTCGTTAAAGATCAAGATATCTTACTCTTTAAAGAACTTGTTACCGTTTAAAGTTCCAATTTACTTTTTAAAGTGTCAATAACTTACCTTGTAAAGGCCCAGTTTAGTTTTCAAAGCCTCAAGTTACATTTTAAAGGCCCAGCTTACACTGCCTATGCCGTCTGATCGTTGCGTTTCCGTTTCTCTCCGCGGACAAAGGCCGGAGACCGTATATAAGACTGAAGCTAGCCGCTCTTTACCGTCGACGCGCCACACTCAACCCATTTCAATCGAAGTCTTCTGAAAGTGTAACTAAATCTATAGTTATTAATATTTTCTACTGTTTTTTGTAGCCAAGCTACTTTTTAGTGGAAGTTTCATACAGAAATAGCAGAGTTTGAGTTAAAATTGCAATATACAAATATATCTATGATTATTATGGATAATATTTTGTATAAATTATCATACAGTAGAGTATAAAATTATATTCTTGTATTTGTTTTTATTTTATAATTATTCATGTTATAGTGATTATTGATGAAGTTATTTTTTTTTGAAAACTACTTATATATATTTGGATTGTCAATTTGCTAGTTATTGCATCGAGTTTAGATATATTTTTATGACAAATCTAAATGGTTGTGATAGTTAGTAAAAATTTAAAACTTTTTTTTTAAATAATTTATTAAATAATTATATAAAGATTGTTATACACTTTCAGAAGTTTCGGTTGGAAGGTGCCTTAGCAATAGTGTAGATACAGAGTTATTTACTATATACGCAAGTTTACACACTCCCCCTTACCCCCCTATCCTCCATAATGTACAATAGTTAAAGTCTGTCGTGTCAGAGTGTGGTGTCTTCCTTATATTTGAGATTGGAGCAAATTTTTTTTTGTTTATGATTTTACAAAAATTGCATACATTTCTTTGGTATCAAATGTAATGTTTTTCGGTATCGCAATTATGTTGTTACTATTTCAATAAAATATTTTGTAATTTTGCTCAAATTTCTTAATGTAAGCAAAGACATTGCAGTCTGCCGTGGCAGCCTCCATAGCCCATAATATACAATATTATACACAGGTTGCTTAAAATGTGATATTTTTTAACTGATATTATTATAATGCACACGCGTTGCGCGGGAGTGCGGCTAGCACAATACAAGACCGGGGCGACTCCGGGGCGTTTGTCACTCCATCAGCACTTTCGAATGAATCAGAAAAATATCTGATAAAAAAATTATCTGGAATCGAAATTATCCGTTTACACTTTTGTACCATCACAACACCTGTTGTGAAATCTAAAAAAACATGTTTATCACCGATAACACCCCTGTTTTGCGTTAGGGGTAAAATATAAACATTTTTATAAATGCGTAACTTCAAAAATTCTATTTTAAATGTCCCACATTCGACTGAAATAGGGACAATGTCGCGCCATTTTTTCAATGTGTTACCTTTGGCGCTAAATTCAGTTTCAAACTTTTTCTGTATCGACCAATTTTAGCTTTGTTTAATTAAAATTGTAAAAATATACTTGGGTGCAAATAAATAATACCAATTTTGCATTTTTTGGTTGAAATAATGTTTCATTACAAATTTTCGTTTAACACATAATCAACTATTGAAATGGTTTTAAAAATTGTATGATCTGCTGCCAAGTATAATTATTGGAATACTGAAAAATCTTTATATAAATAATCAGGACAGTTTCTTGTAATTTGTTTTTTTATATAAAATTTAAAACAGATGAGAAAAGTTACTTTTTAAAAGTAACCGAAGATTCATTCCCACTGTAAATACCACGAATTTATTTATAGTTATTTAAAAAGTGTAATAAAAATTGTAATTTTCGTTAACATGTTCGGCTGTAAGAGAAATTTTATTTTCGATTTAAGTTTGTATAAAAAAAATAAATGAATATTAGAACATCCTTGGGTTTTAAGTTATTTTGGTAGAGTTGCCATAAAAAAAGACAAAGATGTACTTAAAACATTACCCTCTTTGGACGGAATCAGGTTATTCATTAAAAACATATTTTGTATACTGCTTCCGATTTTAATTGTCCTAAAAATATATAATTACACATACACTTCGATATCACATCTTTTTGTTATTATTTTTATCACTATAAAAAAAAATTGTACCTATACTTACCGAAAAAAAAAATATTAATATTTAAATTGTCAAAAATAAAGATACAATATAAAACTGGATGTTTATTCTATTAGAATATTTTATGGCACTCTATTCATGTAAATTTTTACTTTTAGTTCAATATTATAAACAATATGTGCACTTTAATAGGCTAGATGACTAAAAAATTCTGTTTAGTCCGTCAGTTAGATTATAAACAAATATTGAACACGTATTTTTTTATTTCTTTGTCAAACAAACATTGACGAAGATACAATGCTTTCAAGTTGCGCGTGACGTCACGCTTTCGTACATTTTTTACTAAATAGTGACGTCGCAAGCCCCTACTCCAAAACTTTGATGCTCTTTATCTTTGTGATTTTTTGTTAATTTGATAAAGCGAAAAATATGTGTCTAGTATTTTTGTATAATCTAACTGACGGACTAAATAGAATTATAGTTTTTTAACGCAGTCATCATCCCTATTGTATTATTATTACGGGTTTTAATGATAAAAAAGTGTCAAAAATTGTTTATTTTATTCAATTTGTAAATTGTGTTTGTACATTTTTGTATATTGTTTAATGCATATTGTGTACCAAGGATGTAAATTAAAAATAAACAAATTGATTTGAAATGCAATTTTATTATTTCTAATTATTAATACATTTCCCCTGTAGATAATTTTTAGCAAATATCCTTTTTTGTAGCTTGAAGAAATGATTAAATTTAAACATGTTTTGAATATAGGCAAAAATTCTATTGTTATTATATACCCTTATATTGTGAATCCGAAGTCAAAGTCAAAATACTATTTATTTATTTATGTTTAAAATAAACACATAAATCGTCAATTCAACAAGAATATCAACCAATAATATAAATCTATTTCCATCGAACCCAGCCCACTGTCCCATGTTGGTCTGGGACTTAAAAAAATATGCCAACTGTGGTTCTTGCCTAGCATGTCGTAAAAGGCGACTAATGGTATATCGGGTTTTGGGTGTGTGATTGTGTAGGCGACAGGTTAGCCGCTTGTCACTGCTTTTTCACAATTTTCCATCTAACCCAGCCCGGCTTTATTTTTGGCTGAATGTGGTTAAAGGGGCTTGCTGCCCTTTCAACTCTGCCTACCCCTTCGGGGATTATGGGTGTGATGTTATGTTATGTTATATAAATCTACTACTAAGGTTTGAATCCCGCGAGGGGCGAATACAAATGATCGTGTTCATCACACAAATGGTTTAGTAGATATTGAACCTATTCGCAAAAAAATGACCTGCAGTCGTTTTTGGACTTATTCGCGAAATCCCTCATTCGAAAAATACCTTATTATACTTTGGACTCATTCACTGAAAGACATATTCTTGAAATGGCCTATATTTATGTAAGTGTTCGCTTATGGTTATAAATATGTATTTTTGTTTATAAATATGTATTGATCATAAACAAGAAAATTTTAATACTTACAATTGCATAGTCACCCCATTTACACATGCATGCAAAATTTCAGCTCAATCGGTAACCGGGAACTAAATCAAATTTAACTTGCAAGATTCACACCCGAACCAACAAAGTTACAAACATACATTGCAATAGCTTGTAAAAATAAACTTGTACAGTTTGGCCCTAGAGATTTAGTGTGCTAACATGCTATTTATCATTCTTCAAACGCTAATGGAACTACTGCAGTTTCGCAAACAAATAAAACACAGTATAATTAATCAACTTTTATTTCTCACAAATATAACGTACGTTTATATTACTTTTACATAATCATAGATATTCTATTTCAACCAACAACCAAACGTTCAAAATAAATTAAAAGAACCGTAGGAACTCACTGGTCATATACACTCTATTTCAGAAATTAACAATTTTCACGGGTTAATTACAAGTTTGGAAAATTCTATTCAAGCCATATTAAATGGGTTTCTGAATATTTGATGGCAATCAAACACACATCGTTCCTTTAAACTGAAAGTGACCTAATTAAAAAGTGCAATTACTTTTTTTCATAGATCATATAACACAACTCTCCCACTCCGACTCCCACGTGACAGGCATCGCCTAGTGTGGGAGTCACTGTAATTGTCAATGTAATTATTTTTCTGTTAAATAAACTAATTATTATAATAATTATTAAAAAAAATTTCAAAAGTAATTACAAGATTTTACTCCGTAAAAAAAACAGTTGGTTATTTTCACGGACGAAAAAAAGAAAGGACTCCACCCCTCTAACTAGACTTTGTGCCTTTCCGATGCTCCACATGACATTTCACTTACAGCATACATAGACAACGACGACGACATTAGTGATCCACATCGTCATGTGGAGCATCGGAAAGGCACAAAGTCTAGTTCGAGGGGTGGAGTCCTTCTTTTTTTTCTCGTCCGTGGTTATTTTCTTTTACAGGAGGACACGAGACACCAATGCTTACTGACTGATTAAGTACACGTATACAAGTTATTGTTAACTATTGCGACGCGCTGTATAATCAATAACTAGGCTGAATTTCTTAACACAGATTACCTGGATCAGTATTTCTTAACATATGCGTTATAAATATAAAGTTTAAAGTTAAGCTGCTAACTTAATTTTTTGTGGTTTAATTCCATTAAAATTTCTATTTAAATAATAAGAAAGTAAATATGGAAATAAAAATAAAACTTAATCCGTTTGAATAATTTCCAATTAATGTTTTAAATTCATTATGAAGTTTATTTAAAATAAAATATAACACTCAGGAGACATGTAAAACTGCGCAACGGTGCAATAGCGCTATGAGTTAGCGCTAGCTTCTGTGTGTTAACGCACGGCGCACTGCGCAGCACCGGAAGATTAGGGTAGATGACATCACCAAACCGGTGGTAGTATTTTTTTTTTGTATATTGACTTTATAAGTGCTTTCTTGAAGCCTATTATATAAATAAAGATATTTGTATTGCAATTTTTTACACACTTTTATGGGCTGTCAAAATGCAATGCTTTCATAGATTTTGTATGTAAATACAGAATTGTGACGTAACGACTCAGCACACTCGACTGATTTGACTATTAATGGTTTTCAAATGAATTAAAAAACAAAATAAGTAAATAAATAAAATGGCCGATTGCTGTGGGATCTTAAATAATGTATTCTTTAAATTGAATTATGTCTGGAAATTACTCGTATATGGTGTCTTCATCATTATTTGATACGTGCGCGCTTAGTAGCACCTTTATACATATTAAAACCCGATAGATTTGGAATATGCAAAAAGGTTGAATACCCACTGACCCAGGCAAACATTAATATACATTTATCCGTGGCCCTTAATAATAATCATTATAAATCCGATTCATCGAGACATCGAACGCTTTCCTTATAATTATAATAAAATAATACACTAATAACCTTTCTTTTCGAAGTCGGTCAAAAATTAATAAAAATATATAGGTACTATATTAAAAAAAAAACAGCTAGAGCTTCATGCAAGCAAGATCCATGTTTCAACTTATTGACCGCAAGTGGCGTGGGTTCAAATCCGGCACCGGTAGATACAAATAGTTGATGGAACAAGCATTTGTCTCGGGTCTGGGTGTTAGTGATGTCATAGTAACTTCCGTTGTTTTTGATTCCAATAAACTTGAGCTACTTATTTGTAATCAGACCAATGTATGTGATTTAGTGTGATATTAATTTATTACTATAAGTTTCCCACGGCCCCACTTGCATTAGATTTCTGTCACAAGGGAATATTACTTGTATCTGAATAAAATGTACCAGATACCCGATTTCTGTACATTTCTACCTACAACTTCATGACAAACGGTAGAGTACTTAAGAATTGAAAGCGGGACAAACAAACTGACTTTCGCATTTAACATTAGCTAGGTGTATGACAATAGGTATGTTGAGCGGTGGTAGCTCAATGGTTAGGACACGCGCCTCTTAACCGAGGAGTGCGGGTACAAACCCGGGCACGTACCTCTGGATTTTTCAAGTTAATGTACGTATTTATACCACTAGCTCGACGGTGAAGGAAAACATCGTGATGAAACCTGCAAATTCAAACAACTTTGGATTTGTAACCATGATCCAAAAATTGTCTGGTTCCCCTATCTTAGGGTTACGAAGGTCAGATCGGCAGTCGCTTCAATGTAATTACCAGACTCGCTAAATCGTGGATCATGGTCTAAGCGGACCCCGTCTAAGCACGGGACATAACGCTAGGAAGATGATGATGACAATAGGTATGTTTTGCTGGGTTGAAAAAGAACAGATTATATTTTATCCGATGTCAGATTACTAAAAAATATTAAACCCGTATTTTTTCACTTTATCAAATATACAAAGAATAACGAAAATACAGCGCATTCGTTTGGAGAATTACCCCGCTAGGGAAGTGGCATGAAATTTAGTTAGTTTTGAGAATTTATTTATCAAAGGGCTAAATGACGTCACTAAATACTAACAGTCTGACGTCACCCTACGCTCTAGTCATTGTAGCACATAGTGACATAACACACATAACATCACGCCTGGAATCCCGAAGGGGTAGGCAGAGTCGAAGGGGTAGCAGCCCCCTTAACCACATTCAGCCAAATCAATTTTCAACGCGTTGTAATGTCGTTATTTTTTGCTTACCAGAAAGAAAATATACTGAACGCAATATTTTTCAGTAATCAAACTGACCGTTTAAATATAACTTTTTTTCAATTATCCTACTGCTTTGTGCTTCATACTCTACAAGGTTATTTTAACTTTATACGAAACTTCTTACAGACTTATTTAACTCATCGTCCTACGGGACCAATTTAAAGCATTTTAAAAAATAAAATAAATTCAGACTACATCACATACATTGATCTGACTCCGTGGTAAGTAGCTTAAGCACTTGTGTTACGGATATCAGAATCAACAGTGGTATTACAAATATATACTTAAACATTGGGATATTAACACCCAGACACAGAACAAACACAAGTATTCACCACACGAATATTTGTCCTGGTTGAGGATCGAACCCACAACTCTTGGCGCATGGGGCAGAATCACTACCGAATGCGCCATCGAGCCAGTCGATTTTAGAAAATGAACAAATAAAATTATATTTCATACAAAATAGCCAATCGGCTCATCAACTTTTTTTTGTATGGAAAGTAAAAAAAAATTGCTTATTATCTGCAATCATTAAAACTAGTTTCTTATAACACAGAGTAATAATATACTACGTACAACAGAGGGTCACTGCCCATACTTGAAGGTTACTGCTATAACTCGCGCAAGAACAGCGACAGTGGTGAGTAATTGGAACTACAGCAAAGTTTAGTCTGTTTGTCAGGAATAACACAAGATGGCGCTACAAGCACAGGTTAGTTGTTTCTTAGTAATAATACGCCATCTGTGTAAAATTCATGGTTTTAATAAAATATTTTATAATAATTTAATATTTTATTATCATGTTTTTCACCTAAATTTAATAAATGATCTAAGAAATGACGTAAATAACTTAGTTTGTGAAAAAATCATTTTTTAAAAGTGAAATAATAACGCTTTTATACGGTTTTATCTCTCAATCAGTCTAAATGATGCCTGTAGCGACATCTGTCTGTGTCAAGTCTATACGAAATGTAAAATGTATGTGACTTACCAGACATGGTTGTAATAACGAGTTAAATAAATAGGTAAGGTTTCGCATAAACTAAACATAACCTTGTTTACATATTAACACTGGAACCTATCTACAACGGCGCAAGCGACCAAGACATGAGTAACGCCGTTATAAATGTGTATTTAAGTGTGTCTATCCGTTCACCTAGTATCCATAGGACAAGCATAAGCTTAGTTTGGGACTAGAGAATTGGTGTGTCAGTCTGGGGAATTTATTTATTTTATTTCGGTGCGCCATGACGCAACTGATGAGTTAACTCAATGAGTCAGCGCAGGAGTTACTGTGTAACGCATTTCTGAGATGTCTGAAGCATACAAAAATTCACCTCCCACAGTCACAAAACACAATTAATAATATATTTCTCCTTCACAAATTCACAAACAACTATCTAATATTATTTAATACAACACGGTTATTATTATAGCACGGGCGGCTGACGCAAAAATTCACCGTTTATCGGAAAGAGCCCGAAACACGACCGCTGCTAACATCGAGAACATTAACCAATAGATTTGATGCTGCCTCCTATTAAAAAAGTGCTTAGATTAGTATTTACTCTGAATCAGATTAAAGTATGTGATATTGTCTAATATTTGTATTGTCTTATACTTTACATGCGCCGCCTGTACTATAAATTTTACACAAATATGCGTACATTATCTTTTTTAATACATGATATTTTCTTATATAATTCCATTACGACTAAGCACATTTTTATTGTATGCCTAAACTAGATATTTATACAAGAAATTGATCACTTCACTTTAGCTAAGTTAAGACATAAATTTTCGCGCTACAAGTGTAAGTACTCCCGCCGAGCTAGGTGTTGCTCGGGGACCTAGGTCCGACTGACCGTGAGGTGTGTTCTATATGTAACATCAAAATTGTAAATACCGTTAGATTATAATCTATGCGGAGCGGTGGTAGCTCAATAGTAAGGACTCGCGCCTCTTAACCGAGGAGTGCGGGTTCAAACCCGGGCACGTACCTCTAGATTTTTCAAATCTATGTAAGTATTTATACCACTAGCTCGACGGTGAAGGAAAACATCGTGATGAAACCTGCAAATTCAAACAACTTTGAATTTGTAACCATGATCCAAAAATTGTCTGGTTCCCCTATCTTTGGGTTACGAGTGCCAGATCGGCAGTCGCTTCAATGTAATTACCAGACTCGCTAAATCCTGGATCATGGTAGCGGACCCCGTCTAAGCACGAGACATAACGCTAGGAAGATGATGATTTAAGTATATATTTGTAATACCACTGTTGATTCTGATATCCGTAACACAAGTGCTTAACTCTTAAGCTACTTACGTCAGAGTCAGATCAATGTATGTGATGTAGTCTGATAGTTATTTATATTTATTCGGCTATGATCAATTTCTTGTTGACATTTTATAGAATGCACAGAACTAATAGTAAGAGATGGAAATGTTAATTGCCGTTGTGAACAATTTATTTCCACTATTTTCTATAGTTCATTTCTCTTAATATCAGTTCTGTGACGGAATGCATCAACTGAATTACAAACTATATCAATATTTACATATTTTTATTTTTAACTTTTCATAAGCAAGTATATTTTATATTATATATTTTTTTTATTATTATTATGATATTTCTCAGGGATATATCATGCAATAGTCTTCTTTTGACATCCCAAAACTTTAAGGCATTGTCTATAAGTGATTATAACAAAAAAAGTCTATGAATATTTATGCTAAACCTATTTGAAAGTAAAAATAATTTGCAATTGTGATATTGATGGTTTTATAAAATAATTACATTATACGAAAAATTTAATATTAAATGTATATACAAATAAAAAAATTGAGCAGCGCTTTGTAATGTCGAGACGAAAATATTACTAAATGCATATAGGTATATATACCTATATGCATTTAGTATATGTTAATTAATTCATATAATATTTGTTTCTTTGACATGACCCTAGAACCAAGGGATATAAAAAGGAACACATTGCATGTTTGTAGCAACTTCATTAACTTGTGTAAACTTGTTGGCTTCTTTACGTATAAGCAAAGGGGAAAAATATATTTTTATATATAATAATATATTCTAACTATCTTTCTAGAAGATCTGTGGTCTAAAGCAGTGTCTATTTAGGTAGCTTAGGGCCTTAGTGTAAACGAAGGTCCCTATGAAAATAGGTAATGTTTTGAGTAAGAATATAATGTAAATAGCACATGTTGGACCTTGTCCCATGTTGGTCTGGGACTTAAAAAGAATGTGCCAAATGTGTTTCTTGCTTAGCATGTCGTAAAAGGCGACTAATGGTATATCGGGTTTTGGGTATGTGATTGTGTGGGCGACCACGATACCGAGGGTCGTGGGTTCGAATCCCGCTAGGGGCAAATGTTTCGTGTGATGAACATGGATATTTGTACTCGAGTCATGGATGTTTATAAATATAAATATAAATAAATATTCGACTACATCACATACATTAATCTGACTCCGAGGTAAGTAGCTTAAGCACTTGTGTTACGGATATCAGAAACAACAGTGGTGTTACAAATATATACTTAAATATTGGATATTAAGACCCAGACACGGAACAAACACAAGTATTCATCATACGAATGTTTGTCCTGGGTGGGGATCGAACCCACAACCCTTGGCGCATGGGGCAGGGTCACTACCGAATGCGCCATCAAGCCAGTCAAATGTAAAGTATGTCTATCCGTTCACCTAGTATCCATAGCACAAGCTTTTAAGCTTAGTTTGGAACTAGGGAATTGGTGTGTGAGTCAGGAGAATTTATTTATTTTTTATTTTATTTATTTAACCCGGACGGATAGCAACCCTACACCTAACTCATTTCAATTTTATTTTTTTTAACTTAGAGCTGATTTTTCAACGACCAGATAAAAGATAACAGTCGAAAAAATCACAATCCGGATGATTTTAAAATGTCATTGCTTGTTTCCTATGTCAAATACCGTATGACATCTGCAATTTGGCGACTTTGTACTTTATTAGTCGGTTAATTCTTATCTGATCATTAAAAAATCGGCCGTTAGTTGTTAAAAGAGGTCACTATTTGACCTCTGCATACCCCTTCGGGGCTAGCGGGCGTGATATTCGTAGTTAAATATATATTAGTGCTGTAAAGTGACAGACATCAAGGTCTAATCTCACGTGGGGGAGTTGGCGCTTCCTGTCAAATATCACGTCATTTGACTGGCCCGATGGCGCATTCGGTAGTGACCCTGCCCCATGCGCCAAGAGTTGAGGGTTCGACCCCCACCCAGGACAAACATTCGTGTGATGAATACTTGTGTTCGTTCAGTGTTTGGGTATTAATATCCAATATTTAAGTATATATTTGTAATACCACTGTTGATTCTGATATCCGTAACACAAGTGCTTAAGCTACTTACCTCGGAGTCGGATCGATGTATGTGGTGTAGTCTGATTCATTTATAGACGCCCAAAAATACTGATATTTATATCATTTTGTATTGTCTGTAAAAGGGTTGCAAATATTTCAACTGCTAACTTCACACGATCTTCTAGAAAGCTCTACACTATTCTAGGGACGTAAATTCGAACCCAAGCTATGGATGTATTTAACTTGCTATATTTTTTTTTATCACCGACATAATAATCTCTTTTGATTTCCTTCTAGAAGCTTCTAGAAGGGTAAATTTCTAGCCTCATAATTATCTCGCAAGATTCACATATAAATTCGAACAGAACTAATGATTTAATATCTTGAGAATATTCGTCATTTCAGACTTGTTATGACATGTCTAGACATAACATGACATTGTCAGACATAGTCTGACAATAATATAATCTGCATATTAGATCCTGGGTGCTTAGCCAAATGCGCGCCAGCGTTTCCATAACGAACTTCGCTACCGCTCGTATCGCGCAACAAACTTGCTTACTAAGAACTCATAGTGCGGAACTCGGAGTTAGTTCCAGATTTGTCCACCCGAATAAGCATAGATTTAGGATGTACAAGATACACAATGACGGCCCGGAGACATGACCAAAATAAATTTAAGCATGTGTTGGTTGACGTCTATGTGTGAGTTAAAAATAGTGTTGTCAAAGACGCACTTTTACATTATCGACTGATTCAGTTGTATACCTACTAATAGTATAGGTATTTAAAACACTTTTTTGTACTTTTGATTAATTATTTATGGCATTGATGAAATCAGCAGTTGTTTATATTAGGTAAATCGGAATTAGTCGGTAAGAAATCGCATTCTAAGCAGTTCTATAAACAATGAGATGGTAAAATGTATTCCTCGTATATTCAGCGTGTAAAAAATGAAAAAAATCATGATCCAAAAATTGTCTGGTTCCCCTATCTTAGGGTTACGAAGGTCAGATCGGCAGTCGCTTCAATGTAATTACCAGACTCGCTAAATCCTGGATCATGGTCTAAGCGGACCCTGTCTAAGCACGGGACATAACGCTAGGAAGATGAAAAAATGAAAAAAATAGAAAAATGTTCTATGATTTATACCTATAAGACAAAAAGACATGACTTTTGCTTTGACTGATGGAATGAAATGAAACAAATAATATATTAGCAACTTTTAATTTGGTGACATTTAGTTATTTAAAAATAATATGTAGAGCAACAATTTTTTTGCTGCCGTCATTTGCCGTCAAAATGTTTGCTGCGGATAGTGGAGTTCTTATTGGGAGTCCAATCTACTCTGTCTATATCTCCGCATCCACTTTTTACACAATGCTGGGTTGCTTGGAAACCTAGAAAAATTATCAGTTACTTAACTAACAAATTTACGGAGATAATGAGTTCCCAATGTGAATATAATTATATTTCAACATAACTTGGCTAAATAACTTTGTATTCATGTCATGATGTCGCTAAAAGACGATTAAGTTTTTATCGATACTCGTGACGTCACCGCTTTGTCAAGCACTAGCGTAACCAAACTATTTACTATTTTACACAATATTTTCCCCAATTCTGTTTATAATCACGATGTATACTTAGAAAGATCAATTATAATCAATATACTATTGTAAACATATTTTTCTAAACCGATTACTAGCAACAATTTGACAAAATATGGTTCGAAAAAATCTAATGATAAAATCGTATTTACCTGTGAAAAGTGTATTTATTCGAATTATTCCGTCGTGTAACCTCACAATCGCGTACAGAACAAGTCACCTTAATTGCACATTTAATATTCTCGATTATAATAGTTAGTTTAATACATAAATGCACAAATTTCACTGCGACGTAGAATAGACCGGGACGCTATGGCCTCTTACTCGCAAAAACATTGACATATAGTTATTCATTCGCTGTCTCTTTTTCTCTCGGGCGGTTTGTATTTCAGCAGGATTTCTCGCTCCCACGCTTTATGTATCTTTAGCGTAGTCAAAAAATTCTAAATCTATGCGAATAAGTCTGTGGCGCGATATTAGCGATAGCGGTTATGGAATCGCTCGCGCGCATTTGGCTAAGCACCCTGATTAACATGTCCCGATATGTACCATTGGCAGAATCATTTTGACATAACAGTTGAGTTATGACAGACTAATTATGACACGTCTGAACATGACACTTTAATAATGACGTAATCGACGACATAACTCGACATGACAATATCTCAACGTAACATTTAATTATCCCTTAACATGACATAAATCTATATGTCAGACTCGTCATAACATATGCCAACATAATATATCATTACCGGACTCATATTGATCAAGACTCATCATGCAAAGTCTAAACATATCATTATCCGTCATAATTTGACAATTAAGTATACAAAAGACCATGACATGTGGCGATTTATCATTAACAGACCCATCTTGACATAAACGTTAACATAAATGACTTGTCATGCATGTTAAGTCCAAACATATTATTACTGACATGATATAACATAATTTTGACATAACTAAACATGACATGTTTAGACATAACATAACACACTTATGACATGTCTCGACAAGATCAGACACATCAACACATGACAACTTGACTTACTACATCAATCAATGTCTTTAGATAGCAAACAAGCGCACGGCCCGATGGTGCGGTCGCTGTAGCCTAAAGCCAACACAACGCGACCTCCGAAGGTTTTGTCTTAACATAACATGACATAACACGACATAACATGACTCACTCGCCTCTTGTCTGACATCATATAACATGTCTCGCTCACCTCTCATCTCCGACATTACACAACATGACTGACTCGCCTCAGATCTTCAGGGTGGGGAGTGGGGGCTGTCTAGAAGGGTGCAGCTTCATCCAGGGTGTGGAGCCAGTTGAAGATCATCATGTTCCGCTCGTACTTGGAGAGGGGGCGGCCCCGCTCGCGCTCCAGGTCGGCTGCGGTAAGTGCCAGGTGTGCTGCTTCTGGAAGTACACGACAAGACAATTGCAAGATGAAGACGAGATTTTACGAAAGTTTTGAGGCTACTTTTAGAATGACAAAATAAAGATCTATACGATGATTTTAAACTTTCGCGTTGCATTATCACTAGTATTAAATAATAGTAAAATAAAATAATAAATAATAAATTCTTCAGACTGGCACACCAATTCCCTAGCCCCAAACTAAGCTTATAAGCTTGTGCTATGGATACTAGGTGAACGGATAGACATACTTAAATACGTTTATAAACATCCATGACTCGAGTACAAATGTCCATGTTCATCACACGAAATATTTGCCCCTAGCGGGATTCAAACCCGCGACCCTTGGTTTCGTGGCCAGGGTCTCTGACCACTCGACCAACGGGCCAGTCAGATCAGAGAGAAATCCAAACATAAACTCAAGTTAAGGCTCTAACTATATTCAAACAGAACTCTGAACAAAACAATTCTACATTTCAACCGTTATGGCGCGAGAGCTTAAGACTGCCAAAAAAAATTGCTAGGGCTGGGCCCAGTATTGCAATGGACTAGGGATGGGATGGTAATCGTCGATTACATCTTCACATCTAACACTAGGAATAATACTGACGGGACTAAACGCGATATACATTATGTAGTACATGAGTACGGCTTCAAGTACACGACGCCGGAGCCGCGCAGGCGCCGGACCGCATGTTTGTGTATAAAGTCAAAGTCAAATTCTTTATTTATATAGGTTTCAAGGAAACACTTATAAATCGTCAAATACAGGTAAAGCCACAGCTATATGATTCTACCACCGGTTCGGAATGTTGTATCTACCGAGAAGAATCCGGCAAGAAACTCGGTAGTTACTCTTTTCAATACAATTTATACAAGGTGTATGAATCATAATTAACTTTGAACCACGTTTTAGTGTGGGCCTGTCGTAGAGTATCAAAATAAAAATATATAAATTACAACCAATAACTTGACCCGACCAGAGCAGACCAGTCCCCGCAGGCGGCACCTGTTCCCAAGCATGACGTATGTGTCAGCCATCGCTTCACTCAACCATACTTTAGGGAATGTAACGACCCGCCATATACGAATGAAAACCGCGCCTGCGCCGCACCGAGACCGCGTGTTGTACTTCGATGCTGAGTGAGCAACGATTACTGCGCGGCGCCGGCGCGGGCGCAGGCGCGATATTCATTCGTATACACAAACATGCGGTTCCGGCGTCGTGTTCTTGAAGCCTACTCACAGCTCGACGTTCGGCCGTGTTGCAACGACCGCGGTCACAAGCGGACTGGGGGTGCGCGACGTTTGCGTTTGTTCGGGCGAGTTAATTCTTCTTCTACCCCCCGAATCAGCTGTAAGTACTCGTACATACATACATAACATCACGCCCATAATCCCCGAAGGGGTAGGAAGAGTCAAAGGGGCAGCATGCGCCTTCAACCACATTCAGCCAAAAATAAAGTCGGGCCGGGTTAGATGGAAAATTGTGAAAAAGCAGTGACAAGCGGCTAACCTGTCGCCTACACAATCACACACCCAAAACCCGATATACCATTAGTCGCCTCTTACGACATGCTAGGCAAAAACCACAGTTGGCACATTCTTTTTTTTTGTCCCAGATCAACATGGGCCAAGTCCCAGACCAACATGGGACTAAGTACTCGTGTACTACATAATGCATATCGCGTCAAGTCCCGTCAGTATTATTTCTAATGCCTATACGAGGTTGGACTGGTCTCATTGGACTGGATTGCTGTGTATAGTATTCTACCTGGATATATTTCTATGTAATAATATGTAAATTAATATAAGTAGTCTTCGATTTGTGTTTTGTTACCGTGCCAAAATTAAATAAATAAATAACCTTGGGCCCGGGTTCAGCTACGCCTGTATCACCTCGCGTGTAACTCAATATCATTATCAACAGACATTACCTGGGTGCACGACGCGCGCGGGGTGCGCGGGGTGCGCGGGGTGCGCGGCGCGCGCGGGC
>OX596229.1:6754727-6847840 GCA_951394215.1 Glyphodes perspectalis
GGAGTGCGGGTTCAAACCCGGGCACGTACCTCTGGATTTTTCAAATCTATGTACGTATATACCACTAGCTCTACGGTGAGGGAAAACATCGTGATGAAAGTCACAAATTCAAACCACTTTGGATTTGTAACCATGATTAAAAAATTGTCTGGTTCCCCTATCTTAGGGTTACGAGGTCTGATCGGCAGTCGCTGCAATGTAATTACCAGACTCGTTAAATCCTGCATCATGGTCTAAGCGGACCCCGTCTAAGCACGGAACATAACGCTAGCAAGATGATGGAGCCTGATATTCCCTCTTCTTCACCCCACACGTGAGAACGCTTGAGTGAGATGGAGTGAGATTTTCCTCCCCCCAAACAGATTTTTGACTTGGACTAAGTCCGTCAGAGGCTTGAAACGACCCCCCCCCAGATGTAGTGCCCGCCGTGTAGGGCGGGCCGGTCGCTGGAGGGCGTCGTGGATGTAGAGGCTCAGCCACACCCACAACGTCTTCTCCACTCGAGCGATGAGGGGTACCGCGGGGTTTTAGTTGTAATACCAGGACCATTTTCCATCCTTGGCCGGAGCAGGGGCCTCCATTTCCAGAGGTCCCCGGAAGTCCTACGCACCACCCTGCTCCCCCGGATAGGGTGACGGTGCGTAAAGCAATTCCTCGCGACAAAAAAAAAAGAGGGAACGACCAGCCGAATGAGCTCTCTAACGATGTCTCTGAGGGTATTAGCAGTAATGCCCCCGGTTAGCCGTCAGTGCGTATATTGTACGTCATACCACGTCACGTCACGTCACGTCGCGTCACTCACCCGCGACCCACGTGCTGCAGGAGCGCGACGCGGCGCTGCATCATACACTATCATCACGTCAAGTCACGTCACGTCACGTCACGTCGCGTCACTCACCCGCGACCCACGTGCTGCAGGAGCGCGACGCGGCGCTGCATCATACACTATCATCACGTCAAGTCACGTCACGTCACGTCACGTCGCGTCACTCACCCGCCACCCACGTGCTGCAGGAGCGCGACGCGGCGCTGCATCATACACTATCATCACGTCAAGTCACGTCACGTCACGTCACGTCGCGTCACTCACCCGCCACCCACGTGCTGCAGGAGCGCGACGCGGCGCTGCATCATACACTATCATCACGTCAAGTCACGTCACGTCACGTCACGTCGCGTCACTCACCCGCGACCCACGTGCTGCAGGAGCGCGACGCGGCGCTGCATCATACACTATCATCACGTCAAGTCACGTCACGTCACGTCACGTCGCGTCACTCACCCGCCACCCACGTGCTGCAGGAGCGCGACGCGGCGCTGCATCATACACTATCATCACGTCAAGTCACGTCACGTCACGTCACGTCGCGTCACTCACCCGCCACCCACGTGCTGCAGGAGCGCGACGCGGCGCTCAGCGTCAGCGCCTCTAGCGCCGCGCACAGCCCCACCTCCGATGTAGCGCTGCACCATACGTCATCATCAATTAACATCCGAACTAATTCCAACAACAACTAGTCTAAGAACAGACCTAAGAATGCTTGCAGGAGCATTTTATTAAGTATTTCTGGTGATATACTGTGTAAAACACTGAGTAGACCGTGGAAGATCAATAAGACTAGCAGAAGACTAGGTAAGTCTATGCACGGTTTTAATGAAGCTTTACGTAGTCCGTTAGGTTAAAGACTGAAAAGACCATTATCCCCGCCCCCCAATTATTTTTTTTTTTCATCCGACTCCGAGTTAAGTAGCTTAAGCACTTGTATTACGGATATTAGAATCAACAGTTGTAGTTTTTATATATTAGTAAAAAATACAACTTAAAAACAAAAATACTTAAATATTGTATATTAACACCCAGACACAGAACAAACACAAGTATTCATCACACGAATGTTTGTCCTGGGTGGGGATCGAACCCACAACTCTTTGGCGCATGGGGCAGGGTCACTAACGAATGAGCCATCGAGCCAGTCAGCCATCGAGCATCCCCCAAAATTTATATATAACCATTACATTGTCCATCAGATTTTTTTTCGTATTAATTATAAATTTTTATTATCTTATTTCACACCAGGCCCACGTTGAAACATGGTTCCAAGATAAATATGATTCTTATAAAAAATCATGAAATCCGTGTTGGTGACGTACTTTATGGGTGGTCCCAAAAGACTACAAAAGATTCCAGCATTCCAGCACTCTCTAACATTTGACGGTGATTTGACAACTTTGACGCTGAAAAGAGTAACTACAGAGTTTCTTGCCGGTTTCTTCTCGGTAGATGCTGCATTCCGAACCGGTGGTAGAATTATGTTGCTTTAAGGATCACCTATGTAAATTTGACGTATTATAAGTGCTTTCTTGAAGTCTACATAAATAAAGACTTTTTAAATTTTGAATTTATAATATACTAGCTGTCTAGGCGCACTTCGTAACGCCCCGTTCTCGGATTTCATTTATTGTTTTCCTCGCAACGTTTCCATATTTTCTTACCGTACAAACCTTCCCTGGAAGATTACATATTATATTTTAAAACTAAAATCATCAAAATCGGTCCAGCCGTTCTGCAGTTTTAGCGACTAACGAATAGCAATTCATTTTTAACCAACTTCAAAAAAAAAGGAGAAGGTTCTCAATTCGACTTTTTTTTTTTTTATATATATGAGAAGATCTCTACATCTTAATATATATAAATTACGCGTCGCGTTGTTTGTCCGCGATGGACTCCGAAACTACTTAACCGATTTTAATCAAATTTGCACACCGTGTGCAGTTTGATCTCAACTTGAAAGATAGGATAGCTTACATCTCAATTTATTTAACCCGACTATGTGTCAGACTGTTAGCTGGAACGAAGTTCGCCGGGTCAGCTAGTTTATAGTAAAACTCAAAACTAACTAACTAAACTTCACGCCACTTCCCTAGCGGGGTAGGCAGAGAGAACCGAACGCCATATGGCACGATCCTTACACACCTCACTCGCCTCTTCAACATTCATAATCATAAATCTCTACTTCGTTCAGTAATATACCATAAAGACCACAAAAGCCCCCTCACCTCCTCATCGGCTGATGGGTGTGCGCGGCGGCGGTCACGTCGGCCGCGCTGAAGGACCGGCGCAGGCCGAGCTGCGCGCACAGCGCCGCGCACCCCGCCAGCAGCTCGCGGCAGTCCGCCTGCAGGGGCAGCGCCGACGACGGCCGCCTGGGGACAGGGCCATCCTTCAGGTACGCTCTACAGTCTACACCAGTAATGGCGAACCATTGGCACGCGTGTCATAAGAGGCATAAGTGGCACGTTATACAAAATGGTGCGCACGCATTTTATTTGAGATCTCAAATGTATCAACAATGCTGGACAATAATTTCTACATCAACCGCTACCCGGACACGTAACGAACGAATCATTTATATAGTTTTTTTTTTATTATTTGGCACGTTTGCTCAAAAAGGTTCGCCATCCCTGGTCTACACTTAGGGTTGCCAGATAAAAACTTATCAAATCCGGGACAATTCTGGGAGTCACACACCACGCCGCTACGCCTCGGGGTGACGGTAAAGCATTCTGCGCGTAGACGAAAAAAAAATGCCTAAAAATTTCTTATGCTGTGAAAAAAAAATTAATACAAGTTATCTTAAACTAGTAGGTTTTCGGAATCCGGGACAATAAGGTCCAATTCATGGAAACGGGACAAAACGCAAAATTACGGGACAATCCCGGATTTCCCGGCCATCTGGCAAGCCTATCTAACACAGTTGGCGCATTCTTTGTAAGTTCCAAAGCAACATAGGACAATTAAAGTGGTTGGTAGTGTGACTCAGGTCAGGGCACTTACTTGAGGGCTTTGCTGTCAGGATTGGGGCTGGCCACCCTCAGTGAAGGGTCGGGCCCCTGCCCCGCCTGGAACAAAACGTTACATTTGTTAAAGTGGTTTCGTTGCAAAACGCTTGTCCATAATAATGCACTAAGCAGGACCGGGTTTAGCACCTCACAGCCGACTCTAATCCTACTAATATTATAAATGCGAAAGTTTGTATGTATGGATGGATGTTTGTTACTCTTTCACAAAAAAACTACTGAATGGATTTTAATGAAACTTTAGAATAATATAGCTAAACAATTTTTAATCTTTTGACTTTTGACTGGCTCGATGGCGCATTCGGTATATATTTGTAATACCACTGTTGATTCTGATATCTGTAACACAAGTGCTTAAGCTACTTACCTCGGAGTCAGATCAATGTATGTGATGTAGTCGGATATTTATAAAAAAAAAAAAAAAAATCTCCAAATGTTACTATAGTTTGAATGAATACTTTAATAATAAGATATAAAACAAACACCATTACACGTTCATAAGCAACGCGCAAGAGGGTAAAATGATGTAGTAGAACATGTATCACCAACAAATTTACATTCATTAATGCAATAAACGTTTTGACTTTGACTTTGACTTTGTGTTTGTTCTATATGTGGGTGTTCACATCTATCCTTCTTCACTAGTCACCAGGGTTGCCACCTTTAGGGAAATAAAAATCGGGACGATTGGGCATCCATCAGAGACGTTCGGAGTTTAGTCCAATCAAAATATGACCCATGTGAGACAGTCTAAGGAAAATGAAACTTTATTTTGTGTTTTTATTTGTATTTATTTTATTTTATTTATTTTTCCATACGTATTTCTTGTTGTTACGAGCCGCTTTTAATAATTCTACTTACATCATTTTTGTATTTATTTATGAAGTCTGAACAAGACATGTGTATGTTCAAAGAAATTAGCAATTCTGTTTTTATCAAATCTACCGAGCAACGATTTCTGACATTAGACCATTTCATGGTCATTAGTGAAAATACGCGCTCAATATACGCATTTGAAGGAGGTATGTACATGCGGCGCGCGGTAGATGACGCGATGGCGCGTGACTGGGTTGAGTACCCGTGAATGAATTGATAGAGCCTATCGCATATTGTTAAAAATCGGGACAAAATCGATAGGCCGTCGGGACGCGGGACAATGTCTTCGAAATCGGGACTGTCCCGGCAAAATCGGGACGGGTGGCAACTCTGCTAGTCACCCCCACTCACCTTGCAGGCCAGCAGGCGGAGCACCCTCGCATCGCTGGCGGCGGACGAGACGCTGAACAGCGAGAGGTCCGTGGTGACGGACTCGTGCGAGGGCGAGCGCGCCACGCCGCCGCCGCGCCACGCCTCCGCCTGGCACATGCCCCCTGGGACAGACAGACAGACATACCAGTTTGTAACTATAGTGTAGCTGGACTAGTTAAAAGCCACGGGCCCGGAGGGGGGCCAGGAGGATTGTTATTCTACGCATTCTTATTGGCAGTGTGTCGCAGTTGCCGGTCTCGGGGGGAATCTCCTAGTTGCCCCCTGTGTCACCAGTGGAGGGGGCAATTTAATTTTTAAATGTCATTGCCTCCCCCACCGGTGGAAAAAATCCATTTTATATCATATTACGCAATGGATCTGTGGTCATTGATAACTTGGTCAATAATCAAGTTAAAAAAAAATACATACCTACATACATAAAATCACGCCCATTATCCCCGAAGGGGATCACAAGGGGATCACAAGGATCACAAGCAAGGGGCAGCATGCCCCTGTGACTCTGCCTACCCCTTCAGCCGAAAATAGAGCCAGCCTGGGATAGATGGAAAATTGTGAAAAAGCAGCTAACCTGTCGCCTACACAATCACACATCCAAAACCCGATATACCATTAGTCGCCTTTTACGACATGCTAGCCAAGAACCACAGTTGGCATATTATTTTAAGTTCCAGACCGACATGGGACAGTTGGCTGGGTTGGATGGAAAGCTGTGAAAAAGTAGTGACAAGTGGCTAGCTCGTCGCCTACTCAGTCACATACCCAAAAGCCCATAAACCATTAGTCGCCTTTTACGACATGCTAGCCAAGAACCACAGTTGGCACATTCTTTTTTTTTTTGTCCCAGATCAACATGAGCCAAGTCCCAGACCAACGTGGGAGAAATGAAATATCTCCCAGATTTGATTTCCTGTTCTATAGTAGACTTAACTTAACACATTCACTGCCATTACGATTTTCACGACGTTTTCTCGGATGCCGTCTACAATTAGCGAAGTAAATTGAACTCGCCAGGCGAGTCATCGACACTGTAATAATTTTATTTTATTTTTTATTTATTTATTTATTTATTACCAACATTTACAAAATCTTTACAGGAATCCCAAAATGAAATTGTAAGCAATTGTACATTACCTTATTCTATGTGTATATAATTATATAAATTATTTTTTATATGCAATGCACTTATAGGCGACTTCTGTGAATTTCGACAGGCTACAGTTATAAATATCTATATCTATAGAAATTAAGTTAATGAGCGGTATGGCACGCGACAAAGGGGCATAATGTTTAAGTAAACTCTCCAGGCGAGTCGGTGGCAGTGAATGTGTTAAACAATAAAATAAAATAAAGTCATTCATATCCCTATTGGGTCATATTGAGAGGTGTGAAGAAGAAGTGGCCAGTGGCTAATTCATTTTCCACACAAAAACCTAATACAGAGTTACATAACATTTCTAATTTGAATCAGTTTTTGATGAATAAATACAAACACACTGAACAGACATATATACATAACACACCCGTGGCCCCTTGGTCAAGTGGTTAGAGACCTTGGCCACGAAACTGAGGGTCGCAGGTTCGAATTCCGCTAGGGGCAACTGTGTGATGAACATGGACATTTGTACTCAAAAAAAAAAGTAATTCGAAGGGGTAGGCAGAGTCAAATGGGCAGCCAAACCCCTCAAATACAAACAAATTTAGATAATATCCAAACTGCCGGAGTTTTATATGCATTATTTACTTATATAACATCTATATGTGATCGCTGCCTACCCCCATGGGAAAAAGGCGTGACATTATGTATGTATGTATAACGTATGGAAGAGGAAGACATGCTGCGCCAACCCCAGATGAACTGGGAGAAGGGCAAGAAGAGGTATGTATGTATAACTTCTATACCACTTCTTAAGTCTGAATATATAATTAAACCCATCTCTAGATAGTCTCTGATAATTTAAACAAATCTATACTACTAATTAAGCTGAAGAGTTTGTTTGTTTGCTTAAACGCCCTAATCTCAGGAACAACTGATCTGATTTGATAAATTCTTTCAGTGTTAGATAGCCCATTTATCAAGGAAGGCTATAGGCTATATAACATTGGCTATAAATGCGGGTGAAACCGCGGGCACAGCTATTACCTATTTGAGAATTTTACAAATAGTAATTTTATATATTGATTCTTCCATATATTCTGATTTTTGTTAGCAATTCAAACAAAAATAGTTAAATAGATTTAGATTAAATTTGGTATGCAAGCAGCTTTATAATAATATGTTAACACATAATATACAAATTGATAAAAATGTTTTTTACAAATTTCCATAAAACCCAAATCAATTTAATAGTAAAATGTGTTAAAAAGAGCTACTTGGGCTGCTATGATGGTGTAAAGATCTTGTTAAATGGATAAACAAAAGATGGACCCTTTCATTAAAAAGCTTTATAAATACTAGATTACAAGCAAGCTGACTTGCTTGCTAGTTATAAAAATATTATCTTCTCTTTGTTTCTATACTAATCTCATGTTAATTTCAATCTTAAATATAATGGTATATTAATAAATACAAATATAGAGTAAAAAATTGTATTTAAAATTGGCATTCCAGTTTAAATATAGACGCCCTGCAGTCTGAATATATTGTCATTTAAAGGTATATTTAACTTGACCTCAATAGCGACAATTCTGCGAAATCTAGGATACCTAGGCATTACACAAAAAATAACTAAAATAAAATAAGGCAGTTTAATAGGCTTAATAGTTTCCGTTATGCTCTAACGAAATAGTTTTCACGACTTTTTATAAATAAAATTGCACCAGAATTGCGCTGTATATTTAAACCCGTTAAAAAAAACACAATATTTTAACGATCGCGTTAAAGTGAATAGTAAAAAGTCTCGGCCATGAAGGTTATTGATTTTTTCCAAATATACGCCAATTAATTCGTTCCCTGCTCCGAAAAAATGTAATGTTTTGACAAAAAATTCGGTCAAAACATGGCATCGACACCGGAATTGTATATCATCAAAACAATGGCACATACCGCTGATATTGGGATCCACGGCGAGATATTCACTATTAAACACTAAGAAGAAAAACAAAAATGGCTAGTGAAGAAAGTTATTGCGAAAATAAAAGTAGAAATAGAAAAAACTCGGTCAAACGCATCCGACACCGCTCTTTTCCGTCAATAATAAACTACGCGACCAAATTGAAAATATTAAAGTAGTGGCGTTCAAATACCTGAGGAACAGATATTATCAACTCAGTACTAAATGTTTTTTGTATCAATAGTCGTTTGATAAAATTTGTCTATGAAATATTACTTTACTTTACGTGATTCATAGAAAAGTATAAGAAACAGTAACAATTTTGTTACTATTCAGATGTTTTACATAGATTTAGGTTATAACCAATGTACTGTTAATACAAAGATAAAAATTTGCGATCCTTTCGAACGGATCTGACAGCATTTAGAAAACTTTTTAAATCGGCCGCATTATCTATCCATTCATCTCAAGTTTTTCATAAATTTTTAATTAAGACAACTTCGATAACTAACGAAATAGGTAAGAATAAACCCCTCCAATTTATTTCAGTCGCCCATGTTTGAGTTTGGTTGTTAGAAAATATTTGATGCTGAGTTTTGCGTTTTCATAAACAACAATACAGCGACACCTATTGACGACAACTTGACTTCATTTTATATGTATTCTTGTTGATGCCGATAGATGGCGGTGTATGCCAAATTGACACTTTAGAAAAATATTTATTTAGTCTCTGTGTGTGCAATGTTGAAATTCTCTGTAAAACAATCCATATGTACTTAGCTACGCATACACTACAACATTATTTTTATTTATTACATGACAAATGGCGTATCTGTTAGAGTACTTAGATCTGAGCCAATTATTTTCTGAGTTTTAATTTTAGATTGAGAAAGACATCATTGCTAGTCGTTAATCCCGACTTTGTCTGTTAATATTTGGTTTTGTTGCAATTTCTGCGCAAAAATAATATTTTATGCGACTTTTTTTCGTTACAGGATTATCCTTATTTTTCGAGTTAAATGATACTCTAAGTCTGCCGGAGTAGTTTAAGCTATAGCTTTTACCAAATTGTATTAAAATCAGCTCAGTAGTTAAGCAGTGGTAACGGAATAGCCAGACATTTACGTATTTTTAATTAATTAATATTTTGCTATTTATAGTTAAATACTTAAAAAGTTAAACGTACACATAATTAGATATAGAAAACTTAAATTTGTAAAAAGCTTATAAAAAATACATCCTGCATTTTCCAAATCGGCTAAACCTACCCAAACCCGACCTTTGTTTATTGTTTATTCGTATTTCAACATGTTTACGTGTTAAGTAAACAAAAATCGATGTCTTATCCAATTTCACCACGTGCAGTACTTAGCGTTGTGGATTTTAAAATTAAAAACTGTTTATGTGAGTGTGTGTGTGTCTATGTGTGTGTGTGTGTGTGTGTGTGTGTATGGCTGTGTGGACATGTGGCGGCTGGTATCGCATATATTACTCGGTTTGTGTGCGAAGGTAAGAATAGTGTGGAGCTGGCGTGAGAAATAAATAATAAATCGATTTATTTATTTTATTGAAAACAAATTAAACTTCACGCTATTTCCCTAGCGAGGTAGGCAGAGATAACCGAGCGTCATACAGCACGATTCTTACACACCCCACTTATATTATTTACACAAGTTTTTTTTTATATAAATTTAAGTTATACGATTACGTACGAATTAAGACTCAATAAGGTATTTACAGTTTTGTCAAGAGGAATGATACATGCCATTTGACGTCAATTGTGTGAACCGGTAAGTCATTTCTCAATATATTGGGTTATTTTCATGACGTGACGTTTGGATAAAGTCAAAGCTAATCTAAATATAATAAAAAAATGGTCATTCTAAATATAATACGAACCGGCTATTGATAATATAAACTAACTAACTAACTTTTCATATTCGTATTTATTTTATTGATGTTATCTCGTATAAAAGTAACTAACTAGCATAAGTTGTGATTAAAGTTTGTGGGTTCAATTAAAGTGTAGTAGTAGTAATGACTTAAAGTGGTCGTTGATGACACATATAAACTGTTATTCGATAATACAAGTAGGTACATAAGTATGTTACTTAATTTTTTATACATACGTACATACATAACATCACGCCCATAATCCCTGAAGGGGGTAGGCAGAGTTGAAGAGGCAGCAACCAAAAATAATGTCGCCAAAGATATCAGAACCAACAGTGGCATTACAAGTATTAATTTTTTATTTACAATCTAATTGACGTTTTTAATTTTTTATCTAAATATTTCTTCCTTTCCAATTCAGAAACGAGGAAACATTGCTTAGCTTTTTAAATGCTTAAATTAATTTTGTATGTTTGCCCTCTATGACTTATTAAATCATTTATCGGTGTATGAAAACAGTTATGAATACCAAAGAAGCGACCGAGGTGTGTAAGGACTGTTTGACGGTCTCTCCGCCTACCCCGCTAGGCTATTGTTGTGAAGATAATTAGTTTAATTTAAATTGGAATAAATATAAGTCGTATCCACACTATTCCTTAGCGTGCGGACCGAGTATTGTGCTTGATTGTGGCGCTGGCGTCGGCGGGCGGAATGCAAACTAAACTGCCCAGGGTTGTCGCAAGGCTAGAGATTATTATTATTATTATTATTTACGTTAAATTACCTATTTAAGATTAAATTTCCTTGACATTCGATAGGTAAGGTAAGCTGTAGTTATGTTAGACTATTATTAGAAATTGTAAGATTTAATATTTTCCAACACATCCTCTTACGAATAAAGCTTAAAGATATTTTATTTTAAAAAACATAAGTCATAAAAAGATGTACAAAAAATTGGGTAAGTCCTGCATGTTTCAGCCAATACTAGCGTACAAAATTCTAGAATCTTAAATAAAATTTTGCAATTACTCATTAAATTAAACGGCAATCCATTAAGATAATGACATAAACTTACAAACTGAACATCAAAATAATAAATTACATAATTATAATTCAAACCCTAAAAATGTATCAAAATAATGATTTAAATAGTAATAACATTTTTCATTTTTTAACTATTGTTTAAATTTAATTTGATGAATAAAAATTCCGTATAACTTTTGCCTGTGTCGTATTTCATAATGCCCCATTAGCTTAATTCTCTTAACAATTCGCATATAGTCTTAGTTCCATGTACTTATTTAATGGGTCCTTGGAGGGACCGGAGATTTCCAAAGTCTCTCTATATTCTCTTGGTGTATCGCCACAGCTGGCAGGAGTTTGTATATGTATACATACATAACATCACGCCCACAATGGCAGGAGTTTGATCTGTAAACTCTATTTGGTGACATTTTATACGTTGATATGTGCAATCATTCTTAATAAATAAATAAATCCGACGACATCACATACATTGACAAGCTCGATGGCTCATTCGGTAGTGACCCTGCCCCATGCGCCAAGAGTTGTAGGTTCGATCCTCACCCAGGACAATCACTCGTGTGACGAATACTTGAGTTTGTTGTATGTCTGGGTGTTAAAGTCTAATATTCAAGTATATACATACATACATACATACATAATGTCACGCCTTTTTCCCATGGGGGTAGGCAGAGATCACGTACTTCCATTTGCTACGATCCTGACATACACCTTTCGCTTCTTCTACATTCATAAGTCTTTTCATACACGCTCGTCGGTTAAGGGTGCTGTTAACCTGACCTTTTGTTAATACATTACCAATCTGGTCATGGAAAGTCCGTCTAGGTCTTCCCCTCCCAACGGCTCCATTTACACTTGCCTTATATATCTCTTTCGTCAATCTTCTTTCATCCATTCTCTCAATATGCCCAAACCATCCAAGCATGCCTTTTTCGATCTTAGTCACTACATCTTCTTTCACTCCACATCGTTCTCTTATTTCTTCGTTTCTTATTCTATCAGTCAGTTTCACTCCTAACATACTTCTGAGTGCTCTCATCTCTACTGCATTTATTCTACACTCGTGCTTCTTCTGCCACACCCATTCAAGTATATATATGTAAAAATACCACTTTTGATTCTGATAACACAAGTGCTTAAGGTACTTACCTCGGAATCAGGTCAATAAAATTAAATGTGATGTAGTCGGATATTTAAAAAAGTTAGTCGTAATAATGATCTCCATACTTACATTTTTCTAACTTCAAACTAATGTATGTTATAGATACCAGGTAGCCGATAGACATAATTTCCTACAAAGACATCAAAAATAATTATAAGAGAGATGAGAGATTATGGAGAACAAATGTAAATTTTACGATAATACGATTTATGAGACATTTACCCTGGCAGAACTGGAACCTGCGGCGTTTAGTTTCGTGTTCAGCCTCTCTAACCAACCGGTCTTTAAATATATTGTAACCTACATACATAACATCACGCCCATAATCCCCGAAGGGGTAGGCAGAGTCAAAGGGGCAGCATGCCCCTTTAACCACATTCAGCCAAAAATAAAGCCGGGCTAGGTTAGATGGAAAATTATGAAAAAGCAGTAACAAGCGGCTAACCTGTCGCCTACACAATCACACACCCAAAACCCGATATACCATTAGTCGCCTTTTACGACATGCTAGGCAAGAACCACAGTTGGCACATTCTTTTTTTTTTGTCCCAGATTAACATGGGCCAAGACCCAGACCAACATGGGACTAATATTGTAACCTCATTTTCTTTAATTTAATGCAATAGATAAGTCATAGTTAAAAATAGATCTTTTCGGTGGCAGCCCTTGAGGAACATCAGCACACTTGCGCAGAGCGATCTCACGCACACGCGCGCAACTAACGAATTAGGGTCGACTGCACGGTAGCGGTTGATGCAGAGTAAGTAAAGAATTTAGATATTCTATAATTTTGACAAATTGAGTTAAGGTAGGATTAATCAGCGAAAAAAAATGAAAAACTGTTAAACTATAACTACTGTTTTAAAAAAAATCTTGCAGGTTTTCTTTTGCAGCTGAAAAAGGACATGTATATGATAAAATTATATAATTAAAATATTTTTTTCTTAAATTATGAGATGATTACTTTGTTAGGTACAAATACCACAATTGGCCGATTTTATACAAAAAAATATTGATGGTGAACAAAATTACTACAAATAAGTATGATGTAAATTAAGTTTGGGATGGACTAAAAATATGGCAAAAATAACAGAAATTAATTTTAAGTCTGTTTTAGTGCAAATATCTTTATTTTATTTACGTAGGCAGTAGTACAAATGAAAATTTACCACCGGATTCGGAAAGTAGCTTCTATCGAGAAGAACCGGCAAGAAACTCGATAGTTACCTACTCTTTTCATCGCCAAATTCACAATAAATAATAATAACAATTATCATATTCTTAAGCTAATTTGCTATACAAATCTATAAAAAGTAAATATGTATAATAGCAATTACAAATATTTGTCACTTAAAAAATCTTCTATATTATAATAAGCTTTTCTCATAAGATGCTCTTTAATGTGTAATTTAAATCTATGTAAAGGCAGTTCAATTATATTGCCTGGTAATTTGTTAAATAATTTTATGCTTAACCCCTTAAATGAACTACTAGTCTTGTGAAGTCTTAGATACGGAACGGCCAGCTTGTGTCTATTTCGAGTTTTAAAACGATGACAAGCAGATTTTTGAATAAAATTATAAAAGTTCTTGTGTACATACATAATACAGTCAAAGATGTATTGTGATGGTACGGTTAATATGCCAATTTCTTTGAACATTTATCTTAGCGAATCTCGAGGTTTCAGGCCATATATAGCCCGGATGGCCCTCTTTTGCAATACAAAAATAGTTTGTATGTCAGCAGCGGACCCCCATAATAAAAGGCCGTACGACATTACGCTATGAAAGTAAAGTTAGTTCTTTTATAGGTAGAAAAAGGTAATTATTAATTAATGTAAAACTTTGATGCCGGTAAATAAAGAATATATTTGTCCTTTAAATATGTCTGTTAAATATTGCAACTCATTTTTTCTTATTAAACATTCAGTAAGTAAACAATTGTCGCTACACCTGTGCAAACAAAAGCAGAAAGTCATTTTCAAATATAAAAGTATTTAAATTTGTTCTGGACTTTATTTGCACAAGTTTTTGAATTTTTTAAAATCTATTATTGATAAAATGAGGAGGTTTTAACAGAAGTCTCGCATGGGTTGACACATTGCGACGTTAGTCGCTAGACAGTATAGACATACGTAAACAATTAAACTAACTAAACTTCACACTACTTCCCTGACGGGATAGGTAGAGAGAACTGAACGCCATATGGCCCGATCCTTACACATCTCACTTGCTTCTTCAACATTCATGATCTTTTTCATACTAGCTCTACGGTCTTAGGCTCTAGAAAACAATTACAGCGAAAGTAGCTTTGTACATCTATCTGGAACGTATTTGAGCTTAAACTTGGTACTTTTTCCTAGCGTCATGTCCCATACATAGTCTGCTTAGACTGTGACCTATTATAGTATCAAACCAATCTGCTGAATACAATGAAGCGACTGCCGATCTGTCCATTGTAATCTTTACATTGGAGAGGATTTGGGTAATGATTTCATCACGATGATCATGATCGTGAAAACTATGGATATGAGGTGTATGTCCTTACCATTGAACTAACGCTGTTTAGAGTTTAAACCCTGACAATAGATATAGGCCACATATTATTCCGAAAAAAGAATAAAGATTTCACAAGACTTCAAAATATGACAGACATTACAACTTAGCTGAGCAGCAGGAAATCATATCCACATTAGAATCAATAAATAGGGACTAAATGCGATATGCATTATGTAGTACACGAGTACTTACGGCTTTCTTCTTTATATCTCTCTTCTGTTAATACTCATGTACTACATAATAAATAACACGTTTATTCCCGACGTATTGATTCTCAAATCACAATTCTCAAAGTCGGCTTAAGAAAGTTGTGACCATTTAAGTACTTGATGCGATAAATAAATCTGTTAAACATTATCATTACTCCCCACCACGGACTAGTAAAAAAAGAAGGACTCCACGGAGTCATACTATAGGGTGAAGCTACGTTTATGCATGTGTGAGTGAGATACTTATGGATACCAGATATGGGATATCTGTCATGTGGAGCACTTAATTTGTCAATGTGTGACGTAAGTTGCGTGTCAAGTGGAGCACCTGAGGAGCTTCAGTGTCTAGTTAGTGGCGCAGTTCTTCTTTTTTTTTTTTTACTAGTCCGTGCTCTCCACAGCAAATTTTTCATGAAAAAAAAAATCACAAAATCTTACTTACGCACTTTTTCTTATCGCCCTGTTTTTTCCTACTCCAGCCAGGAGTCCTTCCAGAGACAGTGTTTAGGCGTCTTTTTGTTTGAATTTAGTGATGTTTTGCATGAATTTCATGAACACCGAATCACACATTCATGAGATGTCAGTGAAGACACAAAACGTCATTTTGACGCCATTTTGTTATCGATTTCACTTCGGAGGTCAAATTTCAGATGTCTGTTACTAACACTAATATGATACCAAACTAGTATCTGCCCGCGGCTTCGCTCGTAGTTTATTAATAAAATATAGCCAGTATGTTATTCGGGTGTATGAGCTATATTATTGTAAAGTTTCATTAAAATCCTGTCAGTAGTTTTTGCGTGAAAGAGTAATAAACATCCGTCTATCCATACAAACTTTTGCGTTTATAATATTAGTACTTAGTAGGAAGAAAGATGTGAATTTTATATAAGACTATTACCTACATCATCTTCCTAGCGTTATTTCCCGTGCTTAGACGGGGTCCGCTTGGACCATGATCCAGGATTTAGCGAGTCTGGTAATTACATTGAAGCGACTGCCGATCTGACCTTCGTAACCCTAAGATAGGGGAACCAGACAATTTTTGGATCATGGTTACAAATTCAAAGTCGTTTGAATTTGCAGGTTTCATCACGATGTTTTCCCTCACCGTCGAGCTAGTGGTATAAATATGTACATAGATTTGTAAAATCTAGAGGTACATGCCCGGGTTTGAACCCAAACTCCTTGGTTAAGAGGCGCGTGTCCTTACCATTGAGCCACCACTGCTATATCATAAGACTATTACCTACGTGTGTAGATAATAATAAATAATCTATAATATTTATAATATAATGATAATATTATAAAGCTGAAGAGTTTATTTGTGTGATTGCTTTAACGCGCTAATCCCAGAAACTATGGTCCGATTTGAATATTATTTTAGTGTTAGATAGCCCATTTATCGATAAAGGCTATGAGCTATATAATTTTAATTCAATTCAATTCAATTCAAAATTTCTTTATTCATGTAGGCCTTAAAAAAAGCACTTATAAATCGTCAATTTTACAAAATCCTTATAATTTTAACCATGACATGGGTGAAACCGCGGTGTGCCCACGGGCTAGTTTATAGAAAACACAATTTGATACAAATTCGATTTTATGACATTTATAGATCATTAGGATAATTAGATTAATTACAAGATAAATGTGCTGTAACTATGATGAATGTCATTAATGTCCCGGTTCATTAATATGTTCAATGGATCGATGGTTAAGTTTTTGTAAATAGGTCCCGGTTTCAATTCTGGCCAATTTATAAATAAATAATGTATGATCCACGGACTAGTAAAAAAAGAAGGACTCTGCGATACTAACTAGACGTTGAAGCTCCTCAGGTGCTCCAACTTGACACGCAACTTACGTCACACATTGACATAATAAGTGAATCTTAATAATGAATCTGAAATAGGCAGTAAGTATGTAATTAGGTACTATTATAAATTAAATAAATTTAATTATAAATTTTCCAGACTGACACACCAATTCCCTAGTTCCAAACTAAGCTTATGCTTGTGCTATGGATACTAGGTGAACGGATAGACATACTTATATAAGTATATAAACATCCATGACTCGAGTACAAATGTCCATGTTCATCACACGAAACATTTGCCCCTAGCAGGATTCGAACCCGCGACCCTTGGTTTCGTGGTCAGGGTCTCTAACCACTCGACCAATGGGCCAGTCAAGAATTATACATTTCAACAATCTTTATATACTTAATACTCACCTATCTATTAAGCAGTAAAAATAACATCATCTATGAATAATCATTTAGACGTAGGTATTTAATTGTAAAATGATAAAAGATTAATTTAAACGTAAAAGAAGGTTGTTTTATGCTTCATTTGTTTCGCAAAATAATGTTTTAAAAACGTAGGTATAGAGTAGAGATAATACTGTTTTTAAAATAAAATACAAACATTATTCTCTAATTAAATAGGTATTTTGGAATGTTGTCTGTAAAATAAATAAAAAAATTACGTATAAAATAATGTTGCCATTTAATAAAATACCTATTAATATATATTAATACCTATTAATAAAATTTGAGTACTACATATATACATAACATCACCGTTGGAGTAATCCCGTTATCCTCGAAGGAGTAGGCAGAGTCAAAGGGGCAGCTCACCCTCTTAACAACATTCAGCCAAAAATAAAGCTGGCTGGGTTAGATGTGATGTGAAAAGTAATGACAAGTGGCTAGCTTGTCGCCTACACAATCATACACCCAAAACCCGATATATATTATTAGTCGCCTTTTACGACAAGCTAGACACGGAACACAGTTGTTTTTAAGTCCCAGACCAACATTGTACTAGGTTAATATTAATTATGTACATAAGACATTACTTATATTTTTTAAATTGACAAAATTCTGCAAAAGGAATCACGCTAGAACATTCCTCTGTAACCTCTTTCTTCATAATTCAAGAAGCCCAGCGCAGATGACTAAACACTTAATATTTAAAAAAAAAAAGTTGCCGTGTATATAACTTTGCCTATCTGTAGGAAAATTAAAAAAATAGGTACATTTGTCTCATAAAAATTATCAATGGTTACCCTCATCTTAATTTTAGACTTTAACGTCTCGGACTTTAAGATGAAAATCCAAAGGGCGCCTAGTTGTTATAGAATTGTGTGCAATGCCTTGTTACTTACAGTACACTCACACATGCACATGTTGTTTATCTGACATTGGTAGGGTTGTCAGGTGAATATTTTAAATATTAATTACTTTTAAACGTAATTATCTGGGAAAATTATATTTTTTTGTCTCTATAGCGAATAATTGATTTTGTGCTGCAAGTAATTAAAGATAATTGCGTTAAACAGGGTTATTAATAAGTCTGATTTAAACTAGCATTAACATTATACTGATGTCTGATCTATGGATAACTTAACTTGTAATTTAAAATTTGAGAAATAAGGATATATTTTTTTTTTTTTGGAACAATTATTAAGGGTCACGGAAGAACCTGTTTCCTAGTAGTTATAAATATCCTTATGTTGTTAATTATTAAAAATATATTATTAATTTTTATGTTTTTACTTACTTAACTAACTAAAAAAAGGTTTCATACCTTTTTGCCTTTACTCAACTTAATATTAATAAAGGAAAGAGATTAATAAATGATTCGGTTGCGTAAAATGGGTATGTTTTTAATTTAAAAAAAAAGTAGTCATATCTAACCTGTTATTTCTAAATTAGATAAAAATTTTAAATGTGACTATTACTTAACAATTTATCTCTCCCGTACTTACACCACGTTCAACTATAAGTACCAACATACAAGTCATCAAACAGCAAAAATATGTCTACAATAAATTACTTAAAAAATTCAAAAAGAATCCGAACATTTAATACTCAATATCGACGCTTAAGAACCAAGACCATCTATCTACAAAAAGTCGACTTCACAGGAGACGAAAAAAACGTTTTATTTCCTTAAATTTATTACGTCACGTAACTTAGGTGGTATTGGTATTTTTTCATAACTTCTTATTTAATGCGAATTTGAGGTTACTGATCAAAGGAAACGATGCGTAAATTAATCATAAAAATAACTGCATTAAAAAGTAAAAAGCGCCAAAAGTGTAGATAGATGGTCTTGGTTCTTAAGCGTCGATATATCACCTAACTGCCTAACCCAAAAAATCGACTCAAAACCAAAAATCAATAGCAACCCCACAGCCCTGGTCACGCACACACGCACGAGTCACGTACACACGCACACACGCGCACAACGGATATATGAAACCGAATGCTTGTCAAACTAAATGGATACGGTGGGTAGGGATGTGACGTCACCGGTATCGACAGGTACTAGTAACTTCCTTTGTTCGTTATTTAGAGTGGTGGTGGTTGCCGAAACTGGGGTTACGAGTTTGAGTCCCGATTAATAAATGAAAGAAGAAGATAGGAAAATATATATTAGCTATACTTATATAACATAATAGGCTATTTGACTAGTTTCTAAAAACAATCGCACTTTATTTAATGATGTATAAGGACTCAAGAAATAACATTTATTTTCATTTTAATTAATAAAATATATTTAATTATACACTGATTATTTGAGCTGTCAAAACGCCTGCTTCGGCAATATGGTGTCGAGTGACGTCACACGTTAGTATTAAGACATTGGTAGAAGGTCGAATCGTTCTCAATCGTTTGTTTTCGACATTAAGCACGTTGTCCTGCGCCTGACCTCTCTCCGGTCATGTCGGTGCCGTCTCACCGGACTATGAGAGTGAAGGAACAGAGGGTGGCTAATCCTCGTTGAGATTGGCCGCGTGACCGATATCGGTTAGGAGGACAATCATTATTCGACATGAATTTGTGTAATGATTTGTATGTTTATTGCAAGATTTTATTTAAATTGGTGTGTTCGTAATTCCAAAATTTGTAATTCAAGTTTGGCATACTTATGTAACTTTAATTATAATACTAGAGACGAAAATAATTTGCCATAAAAGCTTATTTTGCTACAATACGAAATAAGCTTACGATTTGTAACTGCTTCTTTTAATTTAAAAATAAATTTGACATTTAATTTTTGTTTTAATTTCTAGGCTGCAGCGCTCTCTTGAAAACTGGTTGCAACTGTGCTGAAATTTATATACAATATCTCGTCAGTTTAACTAAAGTTACTTGGATATATAAAATCACATCCACAATTCCCGAAGAACAGAGTTAAAAAGGAGCAGGCCCCTTCAACCACATTCAGCCAAAAATAAAGTCGGGCTGGGTTAGATGGAAAATTGTGAAAAAGCAGTGACAAGCGGCTAACCTGTCGCCTACACAATCACACACCCAAAACCCGATATACCATTAGTCGCCTTTTACGACATGCTAGGCAAGAACCACTTTTACACATTATTTTTTTGTCGCGGATCAACATGGGCCAAGTCCCAAACCAACATGAGACATTTCAGTTCTCAATTAAGAGAAATAACGTACAAAAAGAAACAAATTAACCGTTTTTTATCGATATCGATAAAATTTGCCTTCGCCCCAGCGAGTAGGAGCGCGCTCAAGGTATGTTCGTATTATTATTAGCAGAGGTAAGCGCTGTGCACACGGACAGACAGAATATACTACGATATGTTACGATATATATCTTAGTATATTATTGCGAAAAAAATATATAAAAAAATTCAGAAATTGTCTTTGGCATAACATAACATCACGCCCATAATCCCCGAAGGCGTAGGCAGAGTCAAAGGGGCAGCATGCCCCTTTTGTCTTCGGCGATATTTTTGTTTTAAAAAAAGACAAGTTATTGTCTTTGACAGTGTAAAACCTGAAAATAATGTGCCAACTATGTCCTTGCCTAGCATGTCGTAAAAGGCGACTAATGGTGTATGGAGCATGAGATATGTAATTGTGTAGGCGACAAACTAGCCACTTGTCACTACTTTCCACAATTTTCTAAATAACCCAGCCCAGTTTTATTTTTGGCTGAATGTGGTTAAAGGGGCTTGCTGTCCCTTTGACTCCGCCTACCCCTTCGGGGATTACGGGCGTGGCGACATGTATGTTTGTGATGTGAATTATATGAAAATTTGTTAAAATACTTTGTTTTTGTGACGCGCATGCGACTTGCATAGCATTATGTCCCATGCTTAGTCGGTGCTTAGACCATTATCTAGGATCTAGCGAGCCTAGTAATAAAATTATTTCTCCACGGACTATTAAAAAAAGAAGGACTCACACGCTGTCATACTATAGCGTGAAGCCACGTTTATGCATGTGTGAGTGGCATACTTATGGATACCAGTTATCGGATATCTGTCATTTGGAGCGCTTATTATGTCAATGTGTGACGTAATTTGCGTGTCAAGTTCGAGCACCTGAGGAGCTTCAATGTGTAGTTAGTGGCGCGAAGTCCTTCTTTTTTTACTAGCCCGTGGTTTCATCACTATGTTTTTCCTCACTGGCAAACAAATGCTATTAATCCGTACATCATCATCCTAGCGTTATGTCCCGTGCTTAGACCATGATCCAAGATTTAGCGAGTCTGGTAATTACATTGAAGCGACTGCCCACCTGACCTTCGTAACACATAAGAGAACCAGACAAATTTTAATCTTGATTAGTCGTTTCAATGTGCAGGCTTCATCACGAAGTGTTCTCTCAGCCGAGCTAGTTGTATAAATACGTACATAGATTTGGAAAATCCAGAGGTACAGGCTCGGATTTGAATCAGAACTCCTGCTACCACTGCTCCAATTATAATTTTAATTTATTTTTTTCGTTATTATTATAAATATAAATAAATATCAGACTACATCACATACATTGATCTGACTCCGAGGTAACTTAAGCACTTGTGTTACGGATATTAGAATCAACAGTTGTATTACAAATATATACTTTAATATTGTATATTAACACCCAGACACAGAACAAACACAAGTACTCATCACACGGATGTTTGTTCTGGGTGGGGATTGAGCCCACAACTCTTGGCGCATGGGGCAGGATCACTACCGAATGCGCCATCGACCCAGTCAATTATTATATTATACATGTCTGTTTCTTTTCATTACTTCTACGATTATAAATAAGTTAGCTTAGTAATAAAGTAAATAAAATAAAATAGTGTAGGTATAGTCGCAAAAGGTAAGTATATTTTCTTATCTTTTTGTTTTTAAATTATACCTAAACTAAACTAAACTTCACGCCTCTTCCCTAGCGGGGTAGGCAGAGAGAATCGAGAAAATTATACTCATTGCATTCTTTACTAGTTATCGCGAATTGAAGTGCGTATTTAATTAGCATTTTATTGATTAACTGGTTTGTAATTAATTTAGAACAATGTGACTACGGTGAGCCAAAAAGAAATATGTTCCTTGCCTAAAAAATCGTAACATTCGATTAATGGTATGCTCTGGTTAATCTTACATATTATATTTTTATCATATTATGTCATCTCTCACAGTCAGTTGACTGTATGTTTTGTTTTAGAACTTTACAAAAAGTATATAATACTCATGTATATTTTGACGCTGAAAAGAGTAACTACCGAGTTTCTTGCCGGTTTCTTCTCGGTAGAATCAGCATTCCGAACCGGTGGTAGATTGCTCTTCAGATTTTTGTTAAATTTACGATATATAAGGGATTTTTGAAGCCTACAAGTAAAGATATTTTGAATGTTTACTTAATTTTTTTTTTTGTCACTATTTTGAATTTTCGCACAATTTTACATCTGACCCGACTCGACTTTATCATAACTCGACTCATGTTTATTTTAGCTAAATCTGGTTCCAGGAGCATATTGCTACTTGGGGGATGCGAGTTTAATGGCAAGATTGTAAAAACAAATGTATTTCGGTTTCGCAAATAAATACACGTGATATCTCCTTCAACCCCCCTCCCCCTTGGTGATTTTTTTTCGGATCCCCCTCCCCCCTTTATGTCTCACATGATTAATGGACAGCCCCTAAATAGGCTACACCAAAGTGGCCTTCGTAATACCACGAGGAATACTTGAGCAATACCAAATTCTGACTTTCTTCGTCCAATGAGGTGTACTGAAAGCTAATAATAATACCGGTAACATCAATGGCATAGTGTAGGTGGAGGCAGTGAGGTATAGTCTAGATCTAACTGTCAGGGCCAGGAGGTTTAACGGTCGCTTAGCATTGCGTGATCCCTTACCTTACATAATGGCGTAGACGGTATGCCAGGTATACACCCTGGGATGCCAGGGGTCTAATCGGTATACCCCGCCCACTACCATCTTAGGCAGAGCAGAGTCCTTCTATCATCTCCAGGGCCCCGGGAGTCCGACACAACCTGCTGATTCCCCCTGGTTTCAGCGGGACGGTGGGTACCGCATTCCCCTGAGTCAATAAAAAAAGGGCCAGGAAGTTAGGTATTATACTTACCAGTATCTATTTTCAGTCACTACTAGGTATTAATGGCTTAATTCATTGATTTGTTTTTTGTGGATTTTCAAACGCTTTTCTTGCTTAGAAAATATATGGAGCTGTTTACTTCTGATATCACAACTTTAATTATTGTCAAAACACAGACTAAATTCAATTGTTAAATGACATTTTATAGAAACGTGTATAATGTTATATCAATCCGCAATATAATGTAGGTAATTTTATTAATCCATTTAAGAATAACATATGAATGTTATTCTATCTCTCTGTAGGTATACTTAGGTATATTTTTTAAAGTTAGATTTTGTCAGATAATTACCAGTTCTTTTTAGGCTATGTCCATTCTTATCGTTTAACTTTTTAATAACGGTAGAACCAATTATTTGTATTCAAGAGCTTGCTGTTAGTAAAAAAGTTGTATATTATTATTGATTTCCCTCACTGTCTTCCGTGTCCAACATCCCTATCAATTATTTGATGAAAAATCGCACAAAATACAAGGGGTTATTGTACATTTGCCACAAAATTCGTCTCAATAAATGCATGTGTAAATTCGTAATAATTCTATTTTTGTGTAGTACATTTACCGTACTTACTTTCTTAAGAATTGTAGTGAATTTACAATACCGTGTAGGTACTTTCAATGTATGGAATGTTTTACATTGTAGCGAATTAACTTTGTGGCAAATGTACATTAAAACACAAGTCAGATCAAGTTGCCTCACTGCCATCTATTTCGCTTCATCCCTGTCCAGGTGTGAGTGAGCGTTTGCACTCAGTACTCACACAGACGCCGCTGTAAACTCAGCACAGACAATATTGACTTGTCCTCGGAGGGGACTTAACAGTTTTGATACTTAGTTTTAGTTGTGAAGTAAATTTTGGGCGTTTAAATATGGTATGAAGTACATATACCTACTTAGGAATACTATATATTGATAAGATGGATGTTGAATGAGCTACAATATTGTAATAAAGAGAGGTTACAAAAACGTAGAAACATGTTACATAAGTAATATAATTTTTTTAAGTAATTTGAGAGAAATTTGGAAATAAATATAATGGTGAGTAAAATAATCTTCGACACCAAATTTTAAGACTTTTAATAATTAAAATCTGTAAAAAGGTAAAAATCTATGTATAGTAGGAATGACAATAAATTGAAATTTGTAATTACATTTTATAGGCTTTAAATATAACGAAAAAAACGGAAACGATGCCTACGTTTCTCTAAAACTATTATTTGTATTACATAAATGTATTGATTGTTTAGCAGCAGGGCTTTACTAGCTAGCTTTGGTAGCAGAGCGTAGTTAAGTGAAACTCCAGATCAGAAGGTTTGTAATGGAATTTGTTTTTAAGGTAAGGTAATAGGTAAGTATACTATCTGTGTAGCCACAATTGCATTTGCATAAACAAATTAAGTGCACTCATTGTTATATTCTTGTTCATGGGCGTGCGCAAGCGGGGACAGATAGAGACGGGTAGATATTTCACGGTATTTTTATTGATACTTAACATCATAATAAAATGCTTAAACTACTTACTTTGGACACATATTGAAATGTATTGACCACGTATCAATTCGACAAAGTCGGCGTACACTAGGTACCTACTCCGATTTAGTGCTAAAACCGGGTAGTTCAGCATGAATTATATATTTTTTGTGAGCTACATTATATACATATACTTATACATATATATAAAACTGAGAATCTCGAGTATTATGTACTCGTATAACTGATTCTGATATCAAATAGGACGGGATTACCAGTGGAGCGGGTTGCGGTGCGATTAGCGGTCACTCATTTAATTGTGCTGACTCAGTAACTCAGGAACAACTCACTGCGCTAACTCATTGATTTAACTCAAAATAGCAACATGGCGCACCAAAATTGCACGCGCTATGCCATGGGTGTTAGCAGCTGTTGGTCCAGGGGGGCAATACTATTTATAGGTTCTTATAGTAAATAGACCTTGGCACACGAGTTCAAGGGGGTGGGGGGGGGCGTTCCCTGGTGCGTACGCCCATGAGTCTAGCTTGTATCCTAGTCTCATTTGTTAACTGTAAATTATCCCAAAATAAAAAGTAGATATCCTATGTTGAAGCCTGGAATATGAACTGTAATCACAAAATTTCATGAAATTCGGTCAAGCGGTTTAGCCACGATAACGGAACAGACAGACAGAATTTCGCATGCACAGCACAATATAAGTGTGGAAAGGTGAGAAATTTTGTATCAGCGCATAATTAAACTCCAGTTTGAAATCGTATAAAATGCATAATCGTAAAAAAAAATTACAAGATTTCAAGCCAAACAATATAAAAATTTTAAGATATCCTCCTACATGAAATTTAAATACAAAATTGATATAAAGTTAATTAAATAAACAAATAAAAATATCCGACGACATCACATACATAGATCTGACTCCGAGGTACGTAGCTTAAGCACGTTACGGATATTAGAAACAACAGTGGTATTACAAATATTAAGTATAAGTATATATTAAATACTATCTGTGCCAGCGGTATCACCCTCGTTTATGGTTAATATTATAAAGACTATTTCCGGCATACGTCCGTGATTTCTATGTAACTTTAACCATTAAGGCTGCACACGCGACGGAAGCTTAAAAAATGGAGTAACTTCTCCCGTTTTCCCAACATTTCCCTTCACTACTCTGCTCCTATTGATTGTAGCGTGATGAAAAGTATACTATAACCTGCCCAGGAGTATGAAGAATAATTGTAGTAAGTTTCGTTAAAATCCGTCGAGTAGTTTTTGTTTCTATAAGGAACATACAGACAGACAGACAGACAAACAGACAAAAATTTTACTGATTGCATTTTTGGCATCAGTATCGATCACTAATCACCCCCTGATAGTTATTTTGAAAATATATTTCATGTACAGAATTGACCTCTCTACAGATTTATTATAAGTATAGATTAACACCCAGACACAGAACAAACATAAGTATTCATCAAACGAATGTTTGTCCTGGGATCGAACCACAACTCTTGGCGCATGGGGCATGGACACTACCGCATGCGCCTTCGAGCCAGTCGAATTGCGCCATCGAGCTAGTGTTTTATAATTTTTAATTACAAAACAGTATGATATTTTTTTAGTCTAATGTAAAAATTTTGCAAATCTTTTTTAAAATGTGCGTCGTAATTGGTTAAATACAGACATGCAAGCAAATGTAAATTTTTTTTAATGGCTTAGTAAAATTATTCCCTCAGGTGTATTAATATCAACTCATATAAAATCACTAGAAATGCCATTATCATGCCTCCTATGGAATCTTTATTTTTTTCTGGAATAAAAAGTTTGTTTGTTAATTCTGGTTAATTTACCCATATTATACTGAAATAATTTTTAAAATCGGTCCAGTAGTTTTTGAGTTTATCTATAACAAACAGATTCACAAACTCACGATAAAACAAACCATATCTCTGTATTTCAATAAATTATAAATAATAATAATAATAATAAATTCTTCAGACTGGCACACCAATTCCCTAGTTCCAAACTAAGCTAATGCTTGTGCTATGGATACTAGGTGAATGGATAGACATACTTAAATACGTTTATAAACATCCATGACTCGAGTACAAATGTCCACGTTCATCACACGAAACATTTGCCCCTAGCGGGATTCGAACCCGCGACCCTCGGTTTCGTGGCCAGGATCTCTGACCACTCGACCAACGGGCCTGTCATATGGTCATATGTCATATGTCAATATTGGTTACAAAATATAGACAAAATCCCTGCCCCAACCTTATAGCTAACTTAACCCACATAAAATTCAGTCGAATTGAGAACCTCCTCCTTTTTTTTGAAGTCGGTTAAAAAAGCTTAAAAGCTTCGCATAGGTAGCAAATAGAGCATTTATTTATTATTTTTTTCACTCAAATCCGTTGAGAGCTACGGACCGGCGGACTATATGCAAAAAACTGTTGTGGGAGCGAGACAGCAAGCTAATCGTTAGGCGGAAGAGAGGGACGCCATAGAGATGCGGATTTTTTTTTTTTGTAAATAGTTAAGTGTGTCCAAAAAATAGATACATAACTTCACGCCTATTATCCCCGAAGGAGACAGTCAAAAGGGCAGCAAGCCCCTTTAAACAATATTATGCATATTTAAAAAATATAAATAAAAATTATTTCTTATCATACTTTAGTCTTCAAAAAAAAAAAAAACACCTAAGTATTATATAAAAGGTATTGTCAAATAATATTTACGTAATTAAGCGTAAAATTACACGTACACGTGGAATGTGGTGAAAGGAGCCAGCTGCCTTTTTGAGTTCGACCAATATAATTATTTTACATGTTATAATATAATTTTCTTAAGTTTAAGAAAGGTTATGTGAAAAGTAAATGTTAGAAAAATTAACAAAATTTAAGATAGTAGATAAGTAGCTTAAATATATTAAAAAAAAAGTTTAATAAACGTACCACGAAAGGTATTTAAGAGTTTTAAACTCTTAAATTGTGTATCATAAGTGGTGTACATCACAATATGATTTATATTGTTTTAACATTTGTTTTTAAGGATTTTTTGTAATTTTTAAATCCCTTTTATACTTATCAGGTCATTAAGGACCTGGAAGAGGTCAATAAACCCGTTATAAAGTCTGGATAAAATGTGTCTAGTTCTGATTTTCTTTATATAAATATAAAATTTTTTTTATTATTTAAATTTGTTAAATACATAAAAAATATAAAATAAAATTCACTTTTTTTGTTAAAAATGCCAAAAGTCGTATCGCTAAAGTGTACTTTTATAGCGTTCCAAGGATAGAGCGAGAGCGGAGAGTGTGTGCAATGCGTGCGAGAGAGACGGCGATATAATTAAAACTTTTGTCGCGCAGGCTTGCCGAGGGAAAGGATGGGAGGAACAGAGGTGACCATGGAGAGGGACGAGCATCAATGCAAACAAAAATAATTATTTCTTTCAAGTGTGTATTTATGAAATGTTGGCAGAGACTTATAAGAATAACAGCGCCCCGTGGTTTCACCCGCCTAGTAACCATTTTTTGGGAATACGAGGATAAAATATAGCCTATGTTACTCGCTGATAAAGTAGCTTTGCATTGGTAAAAGAATTTTTCAAATCGGTTCAGTAATTTCGGAGCTTATTTAACACAAACAAACAAACGAAAGATTCCTCTTTATAATATTAGTGTTGACTAGCTGAACCAAACTAATTTCATTGTTTGATAAAATTGATTTAAAGAGCTTTTCCTCCTTAGTCGCCCTATCCTACCCCTTTGGGAATTAAGGGCGTGAGAATTTGTATGAAATAAAATGATCTTTATTTATATAGGCTTTCAAAAAGCACTTATAAATCGTCAGAACAAAATAAATATAAATATAAACCGGTTCAAACAGATGATTCTACCGAGAACAAACCGGCAAGAAACTCGATAGTTACTCTTTTAAATGCCAAGACTTAATAGCTATTATGTAGTTACAATATTTTTTTGTGAATTTAAATCTATCAGTGCAGACGAACAGCCTATTATGCGACTGGCCATATATTCTTATCATTTAAATAATCTTCTACCTTATAGTAGCCCTTTTTAATCAAACAAGTTTTAATATATAATTTAAGCTTATGATCAGGTAGATCAGTATGCACAACATAATATTAATATTTGTATCAGGTGAACTATTCTTAGTTAATATTAGTCATACCGTCCTATTAGTATAATAGCTAACTGTTACAAGTTGTCATAGTTCCCCAAACTTTTCTACTGCCAACCCACTCCACGGTCATCCCAAACCAGTTTTTACGGGAATGTATTTCAATGAATTCTGTCTGTAGCCCTCCTAACCGATCGCACAAAAACGTATTGTGTGTTTATTGACAAAATTTTATTAGTAGTTAGGGAAACTCTTATCTTCTGTCATATGGTGTTTGATAAGAGATACGGACTTTGAGAGATAATGGTTTGTGCATGCTTGTTTTAGACTAGACTTTAAATATAAATTTAACTAGTGGTTGCATTAGACTTTGCGTAATATATTTTAATACTGGTCGAGTGCGGTTGAGGGGGCCTGCTACCTCTTTGACTCTGCCTACCCCTTCGGGGATTGTGGGCGTGATGTTATGTTTGTATGTATATATTAATTTATTTAGGAATGCTTATAGATAAATATATATTTGTATTTTGTACAGATAAAGCTTAATAAATAAGAATATTTTATTGATAGCCTATATTTTATTGATAGCGAAGTACAAGCTAGAATATATACTTTTATAATTAAAACTATAAATGTGTTGTATAACTTAAAGCTTTTATCTATAAATAGGATATACATACATACATAACATCACGCCTATAATCCCCGAAGAGGTAGACAGAGTCAACGGGGCAGCAGGCCATTATAACCACATTCAGCCAAATAAAACTGGGCTGGGTTAGATGAAAAATTGTGAAAAAGTAGTAACAAGCTAGCTCGTCGCTACATCATATACCCAACTCCCCATATACATTAGTCAACTATATGTAATATATATGTATATATATTTATATAAAGGACAAGTCGGGCAGTTCCCAAATATCTCTACTGTAGTCCTAACGCCGAGACTCCCCCGTGTGGACCCACAGCGTACACATTCATTCTGTGGAGCGAGTGCCGTCGGGTCAGCGCGGACACACGGGGGAGTCTTAGTGAAGCTAATGTAGCTTGTTTAGCTTTCTTTAGAACAGTGGTTCCCAACCTTTAGTGAGCGAGGGCTTATTTCATTTCGTTATTGTTAGCGACCACATTATCATCATCATCTTGTTCATCTGTGGTCGGCGCAGCATGTCTTCTTCTTTCATTCGCCCCGGTCAGCCGTCATCAAGCTATCCACTCCCATTGCACTCATATCATCTTTCACACAATCCATCCATCTCTTATTTGGCCTTCCTCTTCCTCTCCATCCACTAACATTCATACTCATCACTCTCTTTGTCACATGTCCTTCCTCTCTTCTCATCACATGCCCATACCAAGATAAACGGTTTCCTCTCATCTTATCTACCACTGGTGCCACTTTCATACTTATTGTTAGCGACCACATGGCTTAAAATAATTTATAACAGTTTAATAACACCCGTTTATAATTTAAAATAAAAAGCATTTTTTAAGTCTCTCACGGACCGAATGTTAAAATGATTAGCCTCGCGGACAGCAGGTGGCCCGCCACAACAGGTTAAGAACCACTGGTTAAGCTAGATAAGGAGATAGGCAATAATACATATATAAATAAGACGCAGTTATGTCCTAAGCGCGAGCGATGTCAGTCAAAACGTCCCAATAAGGGTTTTTTTAACAAATACAAAAACCGCCAGATTCCCTCTTTGTTGACAGCATGTCAGTTTGTTCTGACAACCTACCAATGAGAAGGTTGACAAGACCGTACGTCACAGTTACGCCATCTATCTGATGTTTGAATTAAAAAAAAACCTTATTGGGACGTTTTTTCGACATTTATTCTCAACGACAACACCGCGCCGAGAAGCTCGGTAGTTACTCTTTTCTGTTTCAAAATATACATAGTTACATTATAGGTTACAAATGTTTTATAACGGCATGTATGTATATAAATAACATATTCATTAGGTGTATCGGCGACTGTCGCCCCGTGTGGACCGGGCCGCGCCGTACCCATTTGCTTCAAATTGCTGCTTAGTCCGCGTCCACACTGCGGGCACCGGCGTTTGGGGCGACCGATGCGCTTACATATATATTGTATATATATCCTTATAATATATCCTACTAATATTATAAACGCGAAAGTTTGTGAGGATGTATGAATGTTTGTTACTCTTTCACGCATAAACTACTGAATGGATTTTAATGAAACTGTACAATAATATAGCTTATACATCCGAATAACTTATACTATGGTTTATCGATGTACTACGCGAGCAAAGCCGCGGGCTAAAGCTAGTGTAACATAAATATATTTTTTTTTTGTCTGTAAATGATTGCCTAGGCGTAAAATTAACAATAATCCTTGATGTTTGCTGATGTAATAAAATAAATCAGTAGAAAAAAAAATATCATTTTTAATACTAAAAAAAAAAAGATTCTATTGAACCTCTCGTGTGATTTGCCAACGTTCTGGATAAGTATCCAATGTCATTTCCCAATGTTCAAACATCACTGACATGACATTGGACACTTATCCAGAGACATTTCCCAATATTCATTCCCCAATGATATCTGCGTACTAAATTTAATAAATAATATTAAATAAATAATAAATAAATATCCGACTACATCACATACATTGATCTGACTCCGAGGTAAGTAGCTTAAGCACTTGCGTTACGGATATCAGAATCAACATCATGTTTGTTCTGGGTGGGAATCGAACCCACAACTCTTGGCGCATGGGGCAGGGTTACTACCGAATGCGCCATCGAGCAGTCCAAATAAAAATTGGTTGATTGCTTTACACGTAAAAACGTAACAAATAAAAAAGATAGAGTTACGATCGCATTCGTATAATTAGCAAGATTGCTTAATTATGGGTAAATACCTAGAACAATCGATCGTTTTCCGACGAAAATAACCAAAAATATGTTTAATAATATTACATACATACATAACATCACGCCCATAATCCCCGAAGGGGTAGGCAGAGTCAAAGAGGCAGCAGGCCCCTTTAACCACTTTTAGCCAGAAACCAAACTGGGCTGGGTTAGATGGAAAATTGTGAAAAAGTGGTGACAAGTGGCTTGCTTGTCGCCTACACAATCACATATACAAAACCCAATACACCATTAGTCGTCTTCTACGACATGCTAGGCATGAACAGACAATGGGCTGGGTTAGATGGAAAAATGTGAAAGGTAAATTTTTTTATCAATATTTGGAGCGATAAAAACAGTTATAGTCAAGTAATATAGGTACTTAGTATACAAGGTTATTTTTTGTATATGCAAAACCTCTTATCTTATAACTATGCGAAAAAAAAACTACTTAATTAACTCATTATTCTAACGTTTAAGTTTTAAGGACTTTTGAAAATGAACAAATTTTTTTTTTACTTTCTATACATTAAGCAAGATGACTAAAAATTCTGTTTAGTCCGTCAGTTAGATTATAAAAACACGTATTTTTTAATTTTTTTGTCAAACAAACATTGACGAAGATACAATGCATTCAAGTGTCGCGTGACGTCACGCTTACTTACAATAAAAAAAAATACGTATCAAGCCCCCACTCCAAAACTTTGATGCTCTTTATCTTTGTGTTTTGTTGTTAATTTGATAAAGCGAAAATATTTTGTTAGTATTTTTGTATATCTAACTGACGGACTAAATAGAATGACAGTTTTTTAATGCAGTCATCATCCCTATTGTTGGTCAGCTTATTGGCTGTTATTTTTTGCACATTTTCTTAGAATCATTTAAATTGTTCCTTAGAATACTGAGTTGAATAAGTTGGTAAAAAGTCTCGCATATGCTGATGAAAAAAACATTGTATAGTATTAAATATGCCTAAGCACTAATCTAATCCTCTTTTGATAACAACTTTATGTGTATGACACGACTTTTACAAACGGAATTACAATTAACAAATAACTCGGACTGGTAATGATCTGAAAACAAATTAGTTTGTGGAACGATGTTTTGTTAAAGACACAATTTTGTAGCGTGGCTAATATTGAGAGACTTCTTGTATGTGAATAATATTTCTAAATTCTTTATTGTGAATGAATGACTTGAAAATTATTTTACCAATGGAAAGATTTAAAAAAACTGTGTTCATTAAAAACTAAACTAACTTCACTCTAATTCCCTAGCGGGGTAGGCAGGGAAAGTTGTTATCAAATAATGTATAGAAACGAATTGCTAAATATATGTCAGATCCTTGCTTGAGAATGGATAGATCAATCTGGATGTTGCTCTGTTAAAAGTTATGTTTAAAGATTTTTTTTACAATTAACAAAAAGACTTATAATTTATATAATATTTGAATATTATCAAATATACATAATTAATAATGTTTGATAATTTATAATTACTTATAGATTCATTACTTACATAATGTGAAATGAATAATAGTTAAGAGATGCGTCAGATATTATAATGACAAAATAAATTAAAAAATGATTATCATTTCGCAGAGTGATTTCTTTAAAGTTATTTTCTCAATTTAAAGAAAATGTATATTGTCTTATTGTTTATCGCCTTAAATTGACAAATCAAAGACTATCGGGTCAGCCATTTTCAAATGAAGTCTCGTAATCGTTTCGTCATCCCAATTGTAATCGATTCAACGTCACAAACAGACAAACCGATAAAGATAACGCTCCAAGATTATTATTACCGATAATTAAGCATGCAATCAATCATTCAATTTACACCGAATACAGTCTTGATAATCGCCATCTTGTTTTCGGATGTGAAAAAATCAAATTCGCGGTAAAGTAATTGTATATCTACTGAACAGAACTATTTGGTTTAAAAGTAATAATAAGTAATCCGGACGTTGGAAAATGGACTTTATTTATTAAGCAATAAGGCGGATTCGTTCTCGGTGGCAGTTTGGGATTATTTGAAAAAGGAATACGGTGTCTTTGTGTGCGTGGGTCGTTGCACACTAGGCGATTTTGTTGAAATAGTTTTAGCACGTGGCTTCGCCTGTGTACATTGATGGCAGCATGTATTGGTAATTCTTTGACATTTTCACTATGCGTGAGTAGTTCTTAGACAATTTGCAAATGTATACTTACTTATATTATAAAGCCGAAGAGTTTGTTTGGTTACTTGGACGCGCTTATCTCAAAAACTACTGGTCCGATTTGAAAAATCTTGCAGTGTTAGTTTGCCCATTTATCCAGGAAGGCTATAGGCTATAAGTATATAAAATTAATTAATTAACCATAAATGCGGTTGAAACTGCGAGCACAGCTAGTAATTTACATTATTGAATGTTTACATTCTAATAATATAGTGTACTTACGTATTATTTAAGTACGTACATACATACAATTATGTCCGCAACTCCCGAAGGGGTAAAATGAGTTCGTTTACGGTATACTCTCTAAATCGAATTTAACTAAAAATAATATTAAAATTCATTTGAGTTTAATTGAAAATTGTGAAAAAGTGGCGACAAGTGGCTAGCTCGTCGCCTACACAATCACATACCCACAACACCATATACCAATGGCCGTTACAATATAGGTACTAGGCAAGAAACACAGTTGGTACATTATTTTTCAGCAACAATATTGTACTTTATATGTTGTGAATTCAAACTAGGTATATAGGACTGGCCCGTTGGTCGAGTGGTCAGAGACCCTGGCCACGAAACCAAGAGTCGCGGGTTCGAATCCCGCTAGGGGCAAATATTTCGTGTGATGAACATGGATATTTGTACTCGAGTCATGGATGTTTATAAACGTATTTAAGTATGTCTATCCGTTCACCTAGTATCCATAGCACAAGCTTTTAAGCTTAGTTTGGGACTAGGGAATTGGTGTGTCAGTTCAAAGAATTTATTTATTTATTTATTTATTATTTATATGTATATACAATTTGTAATTATATATAATTTTGAAATCCATTTAGTTTTCCATAAGGAAACAAAATTGGTTGATGTCATTAAAATGTCGTAGGTATAACATATTAACTATTATATTGATAAGATTAATAACTAGGAAATATTAATAATAAACACGACTTCAGTAAAAAACATGTGAAATAAGAACTGTTTTAATGTATTATGAATATTAATTAATCTATTTTGATTAATATATCAGTAACCATGCAAATTTTTTTTTTATATATCAAATAAGTTAAATTGTATAAATTTGTTATGTTTTTTTTACAATATTCCGTCGTCAAAATAACTTAATTTTATTTGTGGCTAACAAATGTTGTTTAATGACGTTTCTGTTCATGGGACTTTGCTAATTTAATAATTTATATTGACAACATACCTCGTGATAATGCAAATATTATAGCTAGAGATAATTCAAGGAAAATACACTTCACAAATATTTATACTTGTTCAAAGATATTTTTTTTTAGGTATTGTATTATAACAGCTTCACAAAGAAATAAATCTAATTACAAATAAATAATTCCATAATTGAACAATATTTGAGTGATAAAAGTTGATGTGTAAATATATAATATAAAAAAGTCTATCAAAACTTGACATTAATGGAACAAAATTATATATGTACTAGCTGACCCGGCGAACTTCGTTCCACCTAACAGCCAATGACACATAATCGTGTTAAATAAATTGAGATGTAAGCTATCCTATCTTTCAAGTTGGATCAAGCTGCACACAGTGTGCAAATTTGATTAAAATCGGTTAAGTAGTTTCTAAGTTCATCGCGGGCAAACAACGTGACGCGTAATTTATTTAGATTAAGATATAATTTTTGACACTATTATTATATTCGTATTTATAGTAAAAAAAACTGTATTCCTTCAGCAGGCCGTCTTAAGCACCGTTTAAAAAAACATACACGAACAAAAAAGTAAAATTCTGTTTTCAAAAATTTCAAAGTCAAATGGCAGCACGACATTTACTTTTCTGTTCTAATTTCAAATTCAAATGTTGTAAGTTGAACGCATGATCGCGATATCTGGCCAGTGCCTACCGAGAATCGCATTTTGTTAAGAAGAAAAAAAAACATTTTTACCTAACGAAACGGACTAGGGTTGTGCATTTATTATAATCACTTAAGTAATATTAGATTTATATTTTTTGTGTTTTTAATTAAATACAGAGCTGTGACTTTGAATTGTCCTTATCATGGGAATTCTTTATACTATCCTTACCAAAGTACTAAAGTAATGATATCTGACTGAACGTGTCAGTCTGTCTGTTACATATTCATGGCTTGCCGCTTGAACGATTGCAATAAATTTGGTACTTATTTAAAAAAAATGCCTTTTATAGAATTTGAGGTCACGTGGAAAGCAGGATAGTCCCTCTGTTACAAACTGACCTCCATTCAGGTGCAACTGTGGGTTAAAGCTTGTCAATTATATTATATCTAAAGTTTAGACGAAGAGAAGAAGGTCATGGGGGGAGAGGGGGTGGGGGACTGACATCACTACACTTGTGTAGCTTCGGCTAGTTGTCAAAACGTTTTTGTTAAGGTCAAAAACATTGAAGGCCCCAAAATACTTTTAAAATGAGTTCAAATCTCGGGTCTGCCAACAACACATTTTTGCGCAGTGTAGAGCTGATAAGCAGTACGGCAATAGCGATAAAACATATTGAGAAATCAAAAAAGAGGCGAGTGAGGTGTGTAAGGACCGTGCCATATGGCGTTCGGGTATCTCTGCCTACACCGCCAGGGAAGTGGCGTGAGTTAGTTAGATAATCAAAAAAGACGTGTTTTAGAGTAAGTATAAAATAAGATTCCTCTCCAAATGAGTCACTGAGCTCTAGTTTACTTCTACGCAAATTATGTAAATGGCTTCCATACAATAATTTTATGATGTCATATAACAGTTCTTAGTTAAATATGTTTAGACATTGAATTTATTAATGAAAAATCAAAAATGATTCCATTTGCAGGCATCCGTATTTGTGGAACATAACTTTATTTATATATTATTATTTATAGTAGTAATACTATTTTATTCGAATATAAGAAAATAAAACTTGGCCTTTTAAGTCATACATCTCGGCAAGTCGTTTAATTTATACCTACGGTATTCTATTATTGCAAACTAACTTTAACTCGTGGTTCTGCCCGTGTTTAATTCGGTCTATTAAAGAGATTTTGATATGTATTATTACGGGGATGTTATTATGGGGATGTATAAATTTTACTGGTAATAAATAAGCCTGTATTACTGCAGAATGCAGAATGTCACTGAAAATCAGCGTCATGTCGCTCCGTCGTCATGGTAAATGCTGAGTGGCAACCATTTTGGTTGCACATCTTACCTTTAATTTATAATATGTGGAATTACTGTTAGATTTTGTTAAGCTAGGTTAATTATTGCAACAAATATATATTTTTTTCTTTTTAATAGCGTTTATTTTCATAAGTGGTCGTGTTTCAACCTATTATTTACAAACAACTATTATTTTCTCTATCAAATTAGTGTTTAAGTGTTGTATTTTACTTAAATTAATTAAGTTTGTAAACCTTACTTGTCAACTTTCATCTTTTTAATGTGTGTGTCTGTCTTTCAGCTAGTTTTACATACATGTTTGAGTCTTTATTAATTTTTTATTTATAAAATGTTTAATTTATAAAAAAATTCAGATTAAATAATAGTATTTTTTTCAGAAAAAAAAAAGGTTTTTTTTACTTAACACAAGCCTTTGGCTTGCTCCAAAGTCGGCTCTGAAAACTATCCCGCGCCTTTAAATCCCCCGCAGTTGCCTCACTGCCATTCGTCAACCGTCAACCAAGATGGCGTCCAAGTCATTATTAGCATATACCGCGAAAAATAAAAACGCACTCCATAAGGTCCGCTGCATTAGAAACAGCTTGTTCGGCCAAATCGCTTTTTGCGGAAATCTAGCGCTTAGCTAAAAATAAATTAACTAAATACCGGACAAGTTGCTGGGCCGTATATGCGACGATCGCAGATGCGGCGCGCAGTACGGGTCAAGAATGTGTGTTTGTGTGATTAAAAATTTGTGTAAAAAGAGTGACTTGAGTTCCTTGTCGGTCGGCAGCTATAAAATACGAAAAAAAAAACAATATTTTATTACTATCCATAATATAAAATATTTAATTATTTTATAAAAACGTTGTTCAATTTGTTTCTCGTTTTAAATAAATAATAATACTAATAATACTACACTAACGTAATTGAATACATGAAAATATTTGATTTTTTAAAATACATATTATAAACTCAGAAAAGTGAACAAATATAAAAAAATCATATACATTTATGTGATACTTAAGTAGCTTCAGCACTTGCGTTAGTTAAAGTAGAACCCTAATGCCTGTTTCATCAACAACTATTTGTCCCGGTGCGGAATAGAACTCACGCACCTTACGCTCCACGCGAAGCCATTGCAATACGGGACTGTCTAATAATCACAAAAGGAAGGCAGGAAAAATCACAGACTACGATAATTCGATTTAGAAAAATAATAAAAATTGTTTCCCATTAAAATTATTGTGCTTTTAATATTTATAAATGGAATTACGAAAAACGCAATGCAAAATTTTAAGATAAAACATTACTATTTGTTGTTTTATGCCCTTGGCGTTGGGTGTACTGCACCAATGATCGTGTTTACGTAAAAATGCCGTACGCACAACACTGCGCGTGTGTGCGTGATCTTGTGTGTGTGTTTGTGGAGTGGTTAGGGCCGGCAGAAGATTAACGCGTTAAATAATATAATATAATTAATATTATATTTTGGTTGAAACAATTGATTGCGATTATAGCATAGTAAAATGTTAGTAAACAGTGAAAAAAATCAGCAATAATTTTTGTTATTTTTCATAATTATATTCTTATATACATAGTTATGATAAATATAAATCATTTAACTAAATTAAATGAAATATATTATGTACTTAACTTAAAATTATATTTGTATATTTATATTTATGTATTTTAGATTTCCTTTTACATTAGAAATCAATAAGACCATAAAGATATGATAATAACTTACGTTATTTAACACTATAATACTTATTTTCATATTACTCAGAAGAATTCATTTTTAACCAACTTCAAAAAAAAGGAGGAGGTTCTCAATTCGACTGAATTTTTTTTTTCCTTTTATACAAACTGATAAACAGTAATGATTATAATTTTGTTTTGACAATTAGTCTAATGTATTTGGAAAACCTGTCCAATTTGACCCTCATAAGACAGGCTGTGCCTAGTATGGGAGGCATAGTGCTATTTGTAATAAGGCTTTTGTTTTTGACAAATAAACATTTTTCTTAGTTATTAAATTATTTATTTCTACATTTAAATGTAATTATTATTAAAAAGTACGCTATTTCTTACACATAATACATATACAGCATACTATTATAAAATTAATATTACAGCCATATAACAAATAATATATTTGCCTAAATCTGCCAGTGCCCTTAATATACTTCATCAGATAAGCTTGTAGCTAGTAGCATTATAGAGTATTATGTTTATTAAACAAATTTAGTACTTTTTTACAGTAATCGTTTTTTTTTATCTAATGTTGATAAGATATAATTTCCCACTAACTTCTGCCCGCGGCTTCGATCGCGTGGTACATCAAAACATAGCCTATATGTTATTCGGGTGTATAAGTTATATTATTCTAAAGTTTCATTAAAATCCATTCAGTAGTTTTTGCGTCAAAGTAATAAACATCCATACATCCGACCATTCAAACTTTTGCGTTTATATATTAGTAGGATAGTAAGATACTCATACATTTTAGCCGGTCTCAAACAATTTGAAGGGTCCACTGCAGTAATGATGTGAATGTCCATAAATTCTTTGATTCTGAAAAACTGTGTAAGTCGAACATTGGATCCATTCTGTTTTCCGAATATGTATGATATTAAATTTTAAAAGATTTGGACATTCTTTATTTTATTTATTAAATTGAAACCTATTTAATTTAGCTTAAATAAATGTGTCGCTTTAAAATTAAAGCGGCGATAAGTGATACCTAATAAACTCGTTTAGATTGTAGCGAAACCAATAAGTGAAACCTAAGTACTAACAAAGACATTAATTACTAGCAGAATTTGGTACAGCCCTGCTCTGTTCATGTGTGTGTGACGAGAAACGGAGCATTGGTAGTAACCAGCACATCCACACAGACACGCGCCAGCCGTGGCCGCATACGGCCGCGTCGAGGCTGCACGACCGGCAACGCGTTTGCTTATTTTCGACAACCTAACGCCATATTGTTTTATTGTCAGCGTTAATACCAACGATAAAAATTACTCATTAACATCAAATCAACAATCGTAACGACAAATCGACGTCCATTTCGCAATTCCAAGTCAAATTCAACAATTTAATTTAAGTGCTTATTATTACGTACAATCGTTATCTGTTAAAGATAATTTGTTTTAATTATTAATCGATTCCGTATGTCAATGATTTTATTTGGGAAGTGTTTTTTTTTTATTTCTCGTTTAATTTGTGCCGTGCCCGAAATAGCGCGATGAAAAATAACTGAGAACAGTCAGTGTGTTAAATTTAGTGCAATGTCTACGCTGTATGTTAAAAATAAAATTGCATTTATCTCCATTGTGCGTTGAACATGTTGTATTTTTTTGGTATTGTTATGTACAGTTTCGGTGTTTCTGTTAAGTTAAAGTGATTTATTGGATTGCCTTGCCCTTTGGATTTTTCGGAGATGGAAAAACCTTCTTTCAAGGTAACTTGTTTTTTTTTATATTTCCTACACTACGACTAATTTAAAATATCGCTGCTTATTTATAATTAAAAAGAAAAAATAAATGACAAAGAAAAAAAAGTTCGAATTTCAAAAAAAGCAATAGGCTAGAGAAAGACGGAAAAGTTAAAAATTCAAAAATGGAATTAGCGTCCGCGAAGAGCACTCGGAGATGGTGACGTCACCCATTGTTTCCAATTCATTGATATAAACCTGTGTACACAAAGATTGCTTTTTTTCTTGAGGTCGAATGTTTTTATTATCTGTAGAGGAAAAAATTTAGTGTCACACAACTATAGTGCGAATTGATAAAATCCGTAATTTGAAATTAAAAATGAAGGTTCGTATTAAATAAAGATAGTTAAATTGGTTAAATTCTATTGGCAATTTAAGTTGGAACGTTTGTGTGTTTAAAGTGTCTCGGGAACTAATTATTGTTAGTTACTCCAACCCTGTGCCGCCATATCAGCAACGACTAGTGTTGGGGCGCGTGTGGAAATCTATCGATATCGATGTTTAGTTTTATTATTTACGAATTTTCTAGTGGAAATTGTAATTTTGGTTATTTATTAATAGAATTGTCTTATTTATTTAAGATTAATCTACAAACTGACTCTTAAGATCTATTATATACATTAGAATGAACAAAGTTGTGCGTTCCAACATAAATATGTTTAAACCAAAAAATCAATAAAGGCTGTCTTAATGACTTCATGCATTATCTTCCAATCAAACACTAAGCTTAAAAATATGTAAATACTAAGTGTATATAAACAAAAATGTCAACACATTACTTGTGACGAGTAAACAAACATGATTACGTCACGAGTCGCTAGCTTCGGCCCGTGTCTTTGCTCACGAATTTCAATGTAGGTATATTTTGGCAATTCGAGCTTATTTGTAGTTATTTCGCTATTCTTTGAGAACGATATGGCGAGTAAAATGTCGATGGCGTAATTGCGATTGTTTTCAGCAAATTTTGTTGGATTTTGAAAATTCGCTCTTGTAATTGAGGGTGGGGTATTTCAATGCGGGTGTCTCAAGTGGGGTTAGGGGGTCACAGCAATCATCAGAAAATTTTCCATCTAACCCAGCTTAATGTTATTTTTGACAAGTTGGAGGGACTTACGGGAAGGGATTTTATATAAAGAGCAACAAAAACTTTTTTTTTTATTAGTGCCCATTAATTCCCCCCCCCCTTCCCCCCACACAATATGTATGTATAGGAGAGGTAGTGCTATTTGAGCCAAATCTCAGCACACCTGACGTGTATGAGGGGGTCACTTAGACCACCTCACCTCAAATAGTCGTCCATTCTAGGTAGCGTTGCGTAGTCCCCTCTATTAACTAACTAACTAACTAAACCTAACGCCACTCACCCATCGGGGTAGGCAGAGAACCGAACGCCATATGGCACGATCCTTACACACCTCACTCGCCTCTTCCACATTCATGATCCTTTTCATACAAGCTCTACGGTTTTTATGACTCCTAACATCACCTTCTTTTAATACACGACCAATCTGGTCGTGGTAGGTGAGCCTGGGCCTTCCGCGGCTCCTACATTCTTCCTTCCCTCCCCTGTATTAGTAAGCTATCTTGGTACATAAGTAAATACTATTGCACAGTGCTAATATATAAATAGGTAAATAGATTACATAAGTACTATAAGTCTAGTATAGAAGTATTATCATACAAACGGCAACTTATCATTTAACATGGTTATCTGCAATATTATCTACAATGTTATTATAATGAGGATAGATTTGTATGTATGTATGTATGTATGTAACAATTAAACTCAAAAACTACTGGATCGATTTCAGAAATTCTTAGCCATGGGGTGGACCACCATTATCACTTAGGGGTATGAAAAATAGATTATTAAATAGACAGATTTTTACAAACAAACAAACAAACATAACATCACGCCCGTAATCCCCGAAGGGGTGGGCAGAGTCAAAGGGGCAGCAGTCTTCTTCAACCACATTCAGCCAAAAATAAAACTTGGCTGAGTTAGATGGAAAATTGTGAAAAAGTAGTGACAAGTGGCTAGCTCGTCTCCTACACAATCACACACCCAAAACCCGATATACCATTAGTCGCCTTTTACGACATGCTAGGCAAGGAACACAGTTGGCACATTCTTTTATAGTCCCAGAACAACACGGAACATCGATTTTCAGACCTACCGAATAAAATTTCATAAAAATCGGTTAAGCCGTTTCGGAGGAGTTTGGTAACAAACATCGCGAAACGAAATTTTTTTCTCTTTATTTATGTAATATATATTACATAAAAATATTTGTATGTATGTACGTATGTTACGGATAAACTCAAAAACTACTGGACCGATTTCAAAAATTCTTTAACAATCAGAATGCAACATTATTCCTGATTAACATAGGCTATAGAATATTTAAAAAAAAGTTAGGTTAGGTTAGACAATAAATGTCTACCCGTGCGAAGTCGGGGCGGGTCGCTAGTTTGCTGATAAAGAGCACAGCTGATCCTCACGTAAACTGAACTAATATTATAAATGCAAGAGTCATTCTGTCTGTCCGTTACGCCTGAATTACTTGACAGATTTTGATGAAATTTGGCACTTCGAAAATTGCATTCTGAGAAAGGATATAGACTATTTTTTAGGGATCTGTACCCAAACGGTAAAACGGGACCCTATTACTATATCTATCTCAACAAATACCAAAAAACAGAATAAAATAAACATTTAGGGGGGCTCCAATACAACAGACATGATTTTTTTGCCGTTTCTATAGATGATGGTACGGAACCCTTCGTGCGCGAGTCCGACTCGCACTTGGCCGGTTTTTTATCTTATAGCTGTCCCGGCGAACTTCGTACCGCCCCGTTGTCGAGATATAAATAAGGGGTGGGGGTGGTAGGGTGAAAAATACTTTACGATAATTATATTCTCATACTTATCAAATACGCAAAAAAACATTAAAATCGGTTGAGCCCTTTCGGAGGAGTTCGACCACACACACCGGGAGACGAGATTTTTATCTATACTTATTATATACTTACTAATATAAGGAGGAAAGATTTGGTGGTTTGTTTGTTTGTATCGAATAGGCTCCGAAACTACTGGACCGATTTGAATAATTCTTTCACCAATGGATAGCTACTTAATCAGCGAGTAACATAGGCTATAATTTATCCCCGTATTCCCACGGGAACGGGAACTACGCGGGTGGAACCGCGGGGCGCTGCTAGTAAATTAATAAGATAACTAGCAGCGCCCCGCGGTTTCACCCGCGTAGTTCCCGTTCCCGTGGGTATTCAGGGATGAAATATAGCCTATGTTACCCGCTGATAAAGTAGCTTTCCATTGGTAAAAGAGTTATTCAAATCGGTCCAGTAGTTTCGGAGCGTAATCGATACAAACAAACAAACAATCTAATCTTTCCTCCTTGTAATATTAGTATGATAATGACTACCTTTCGGGCACGGTAGGGTTATCTGCTTCCTAGGGTTAATACCGTTCCTACTTCAAGTCCGTTTAGTCCCAGATCCAGTAATTTGAGCGTGGTCATCATATTAAAGCGACTGACTGACATTTGGCGATTTAACGTAGGGAAATCACATACAAGCCCATCTAACCCAGCCTAGGTTTATTTTTGACTAAATGTGGTTAAATGGCCTGCTGTCCCTTTGACTCTGCCTACCCTTTCGGGAATAATGGGCGTGATGTTATGTATGTATTCTTCAACAGACCAAATTCCGGACGGAGTCGCGCGCGAGCTAAGCCTAGCTAATTATGCTCATTGAAATACCAACCATTATTACAGTCTGACCAAAACGTGTGTTATGACGAAACCGTCTCCTGTCACCGTGACAGAGATATTTACTTGCAGTTTTGGCAGCGATGCGGCGGAAGTATCCGCTCGGAATGGGCGCACGGCAGTGTTACCAGCCAAGTGAGAGTGCAACATTAATACGAATTAGCTTTGAACCGTTAATTTGAGTGTAATTAATTTTGTCTTATTGAGTTGTAATAATACTGAGTGAATTGACCGGGTCGATGGCGCATTCGGTAGTGATCCTGCCCCATGCGCCAAGAGTTGTGGGTTCGATCCCCACCCAGGACAAATATTTGTGTGATGAATATTTGTGTTTATTCTGTGTCTGAGTGTTAAAATTAAATATTTAAGCATATATTTGTAATACCACTGTTGTTTCTGATATCCGTAACACAAGTGCTTAAGCTACTTACCACGGAGTCAGATCAATGTATGTGATGTAGTATGAATTTATTTTTTTATTTAATGTCTTTTTCTATATCTAATTAACTAAACTTCACGCCACTTCCCCAGCGGGGTAGGCAGAGAGAACCGAACGCCATAACCGAACGTCTTCAACATTCATGATCCTTTTTCTATACCGTCCTTGAATTCAAGATAGGATGGACTTATAATTTTGTTATCCAACTGGATGGCTGGAGAACATGGAAAAAGTGAGGTGTGTAAGGACCGTGTCGTATGGCGTTCGGTTCTCTCTGCCTACGCCGCTGGGGAATAGAATAGAATAGAATAGAATAGAAATATCTTTATTCATGTAGGCTCCACAAAAGCACTTATGAATAGTCATAATAATACAAAATAAATATTCTACCGCCAGGTTCGGAACGTTGATTCTACCGAGAAGAACCGGCAAGAAACTCGGTAGTTACTCTTTTAAATCGCCATGTATACAATAACAATGCTACTTTACATCTACTTCTACAAATTTATATAATTCAAATATAATTAATGTAATACATTACAATAGGAGAGTAGACCATGCAAGAATTAGAGCGCAGACTGCAGATTCCTGTCATTGAAAAAGTCTTCAATTCTATAATAGCCCTTTTTCATGAAAAATGTTTTCATATGTGATTTGAATTTATGAACGGGCATTTGAATTACCTTATCTGGTAACTTATTAAATAACTTAATGCTAAGCCCCACAAAAGAATTACTGCTTTTATGAAGTCTAAGATGTGGAAGTGGCGTGAAGTTTAGTTAGTTAGTTAGATTGTTTATTATGAGTTAATTGTAGGTGTCTATATGAGTTAAAGTTAATTGTCACCTACACATAACTCATAATAAACAATTTAAAGATTAACCGTCTACTTAGTTTCAATTTAAAAAAATAAAAAACACAATCTGCCACACAGTCATTAATTAACAAACACTTTCGCAATCCTCACGTTTAGCTGAAAATTTGAGTCGGATTAAATGGAGAATCGTGGAAAAGTTCTGATACGTGGCTAGCTCGTCGCCCACAGACCCAATAGACCTGTGTTTTTCAATCTGTGGGTCGCAAACCCCAGGGGGTCGCTGGAAAAGGAAAAAGGCAAATTTCTACACACTTTTAGTAAGATTTTTTTTCTGTCAATGGTCCAAGGGGGGCACGAAAATGTTTATATACTTAATACATACATAACATCACGCCCATAATCCCCGAAGGGGTAGGCAGAGTCAAAGGGGCAGCATGCCCCTTCAACCACATTCAGCCAAAAATAAAGCCGGGTTGGGTTAGATGGAAAATTGTGAAAAAGCAGTGACAAGCGGCTAACCTGTCGCCTACACAATCACACACCCAAAACCCGATATACCATTAGTCGCCTTTTACGACATGCTAGGCAAGAACCACATTTGGCACATTCTTTTTTTTTTGTCCCAGATCAACATGGGACGAAAATGTTTATAATATGTAAGGGGGTCCCGTATTCCAAAAAAAAAAACCACTGCAATAGATAATTCATTAGTCGCCTTTTACGACATTCTAGACAAGGAACTACGGATTGCAGTGCTGGTCCCAGCCACATGTGCTGGTTCAATGCCGCTGGATTTAAATGGCTCCTAGAGATTGCAGCCGGACCAAGCAATCCAGCTGGTTCCAGCACAATTTTAGCCCTGCTAGATCCAGAAAATAATGCTGCTGGATTGCAATCTCTACAAGGAACACAGTTGGCTCATTATTTTTTAATCCCAGATATAAAACACTATTTTTATCAAATTCTACACAAATTCGTACGCAATTATACAAAGAAAACCATAATAACTGGAACTCAAAATATCTTTATTTACGTAGGCCTCAAAAAAGCACTTGTAAATCGTCAAGTAACAGGTACAAAATAGTACAATTTGAATGTACCACCGGTTCGGAATGTCGCATCATAACATTTATTATAATAACATTTATTTTACCACCCATTAATATATACTTAAATATTGGATATGACCCCCAGACACAGAACAAACACAAGTATCCATCACACGAATGTTTCTCCTGGGTGGGGATTGAACCCACCCACGCCAATTCTTGGCGCATGGGGCAGGGTCACTACCGAATGCGCCATCGAGCCAGTCAACCCTTTATCCGTGTGCCCTTGCTTGCCGTGCCGTGTGCTTCGGAACCCTTCCGTCGCACGCGGATCCCTCGTGGCGTGCAGTTTTCATGTTTTTGCAACGCGGCCGGTCGATAAAAAATAAGGGCACAGTCAATTCGAATGTCAGTGAGGAATGTTCGGTGCAACACCTAGGGATCTTTCACTTGTACTTAAGTTTATTAAATACAGAACATTACGCCCGTAATCCCCGAAGGGGTGGGCAGGGTCAAGTCTCTTTGCATCCTAGAAAATTGCTTCCACATTAACTACAAAATACATACATAACATCATGCCCATAATCCCTACTACAAAATAAATTAATTAATTCTCCAGACTAACACACTAATTCCCTAGTTCCAAACTAAGCTTATGCTTGTGCTATGGATACTAAGTTAACGATTTGACTTACATAAATACGTTTATAAACATTCATGACATTTTCCACTAGCGGGATTCGAACCCGCGACCCTCGGTTTCATCTCTGACCACTCGACTTAGCCTGAAAAATGCTCTATTAACCATACTTAATATGCATATATATCACGGAACAAATATTTTGTGAGATGCATTTCTTTATAGTTTTTTTCTGTTCTGTGAGGGATACCCTTAAGGATTGCGGGCGTAATAGGCAAGATGACTTATTTATTTGTCAAACAACATTGACGAAGATACAATGCATTCAAGTTGCGCGTGACGTCACGCTTTCGTACAATTATTACTAAATAGTGACGTCACAAGCCCCCACTTCAAAACTTTGATGCTCTTTATCTTTGTGATTTTATGTTAATTTGATAAAGCGAAAAATATGTGTCCTGTATTTATGTATAATCTAACTGACGGACTAAATAGAATTATAGTGTTTTAATGCAGTCATCATCCCTATTCTATCTACATTAACTGCTTCACTGTCCGTCTGTACGTTGTAACGCTAGCTGGACACTCGAGGCGCTCAGAAATAGCTCGTCCGATACACGCGGTACTGATTGTATTCGATTTGACTCAACTTGGCTATAATTACCCTTCCTATGGGCCGAATGGTTTATTAAAAGTTGGCGGCCATCTTTGAGCGTTAATCGGGTGTGGATTTTAATCGAAATACAAATTCAAATTCAAAATCTCTTTATTTTTTATATTTTGACAGGCCCGTTGGTCGAGTGGTCAGAGACCTTGGCCACAAAACCAAGGGTCGCGGGTTCGAATCCCGCTAGGGGCAAATGTTTCGTGTGATGAACATGGGCATTTGTACCCGAGTCATGGATGTTTATTTAAGTATGTCTACCCGTTCGCCTAGTATCCATAGCATAAGCATAAGCTTAGTTTGGAACTAAGAAATTGGTGTGTCAGTCTGGAGAATTTATTTATTTATTTATTAGCGCGTTCAAGCAATCAGACAAACTCTTCAGCTTTATGATATTTATTATTTATTTATTATTTGGTGGCCCGTTTTGAACCAACGTCCTTCGCATCTGATGCGCGTGTTATCACCATTAAGCGATCGCTTTACACATAGACAAGAGCCATAAACTTGCTAAATTTTGACAGCCCATGACTTTACATAAACAGATTTATATTTTAGCCAAATAGTAGGAGAGCTGGCACCAATTTTTGGGTAGGTATTTGAGGCAAGCTAAAAACTGGTCCCATACCACTTTTATTATACCCCAACACGGAGTCCTGTATCCAATAGCAAGACTCAAAAATACTTTTGCCTTTAATTATTGCCGTAAAATGTGTAAGTTACAACTTTAAATCTATTTGAAACTATTTGAAATTTAAATTTACCTCTAAAAAAAAAAAACCCAACGCGGAACTGTAGGCCTGGCTGGTGAGTAGCGAGCTATATCAAGATAGTTAGATCACCTGGCCTGGGCCGGGTTTATTATAGGGGTTGGGGCGGATCGCTAGGTATAAATAATACCCTATTCAAATTTCAAGTTGCCTCAAATACACATGTAATATTTTTTTGCAAAATATATTTTCACGCGTCTGGCAATGTTTTGATTGTTTGAATGGCTCGATGGCGCATTCGGTAGTGACCCTGCCCCATGCGCCAAGAGTTGTGGGTTCGATCCCCATTCAGGACAAACATTCGTGTGATGAATACTTGTGTTTGTTCTGTCTCTGGGTGTTAATATCTAATATTTAAGTATATATTTGTAATACCACTGTTGTTTCTGATATCCGTAACAAAAGTGCTTAAGCTACTTACCTCGGTGTCAGAACAATGTATGTGATGTAGTCGGATATTTATTACATTATTATTATATTATTAATGTAGGAAACTCGACAAAGTAAATCGGCTGGCTTATTTTTTATATTCTTTAAACATTAAACTACAGCATATAAAAATTGCATATTGCCTCAAAACATATTTTTGGCCCCGCTATTCACCAGCCAGGTCTGCAGTTCCAGGTTGGGGTATAATAGGAGAGGTATGGGACAAGTTTTCAGCTTGCCTCAAATACTTACCCAAAAATTGGTGCCAGCTCTCGGACTACGAGTATTCACGGTGGATGGAGAATTGTATAAATACCTCCACAAGGTCAGCAGTTAGGCGGTGTCATTGACAGACAGACGGGCGATTCATGTTTGTATATATATACATATATATATTATATACACATTATATACGCACTGTGTGACATACTAACGAAAAAGCGTAGGCGTCAGTCTAAGGGGCTTGTAAATGTTGTATGATAATGTTTTTTTAATTGCAAAAATTTACAAGTTTATTTCTACCAATTTCGAGAATACAAAGCGGCGGTAAGGACACGCGCCTCTTATCCGAGGAGTGCGAGTTCAACCCGGGCACGTACCTCTGAATTTTTCAAGTCTATGTACGTATTTATACCACTTGCTCGACGGTGAGGGAAAACATCGAGATGAAATCGGCACATTAAAATAATTATCGATGTGTAACCATGATCCAATTTTGTGATTCCTCTAATTAAGGGTTACGAAGGTCATGGGTATTGATGGAAAGTAAGTAGCTTCAATGAAATTACCAGGCTTTCTAAATTCTGGATCATGGTCTAAGCAGACCCCTACTTATAAAGAAAGTTATGCAACTAACTAACTAAACTTCACGCCATTTCCCTAGCGGGGTAGGCAGAGAGAACCGAACGCCATATGGCACGAATATTATAAAGAGGAAAGATTTAATTGTTTGTTTGTATTGAACAGGCTCCGAAACTACTGGACCGATTTGAAAAACTCTTTCACCAATATAAAGCTACTTTATCAGCGAGTAACATAGGCTATATTTTATCCCCGTATTCCCACGGGAACGGGAACTACGCCGGTGAAACTGCGGGGCGCTACTAGTGTAGTATAATTTAACCAGATGGCTATCTGGTTTAATAAGCCAACTAATTGGTCGACCTAGCCTAGGCTGTTCATTAAACCTCATCATCCAATTTGATGTTTAGTTAATAAAATTTTTTTCAAAGCTTTCCACCCAACCCAGCTTACAGTCCCATGTTGGTCTGGGACTTAAAAAGAATATGCCAACTGTGGTTCTTGCCTAGCATGTCGTAAAAGGCGACTAATGGTATATCGGGTTTTGGGTGTGTGATTGTGTAGGCGACAGGTTAGCCGCTTGTCGCTGCTTTTTCACAATTTTCCATCTAACCCAGCCCGGCTTTATTTTTGGCTGAATGTGGTTGAAGGGGCATGTTGCCCCTTTAACTCTGCCTACCCCTTCGGGGATTATGGGCGTGATGTTATGTATGTATGTAACTATCAATAACTTACTTGGCTAGTTGTTCTCCAGCCATTGGATGGCTACGACATAATTTACTCTACGTATATTTTCATCACGGATATCGGACACCTCCGGTTTCGGATAAGATGCGTTACATCTCTAATCTCAACAAGGAAAACGGCGAAGGCGTAAAGTTCCGTACAGCCTTGGCATCGCTCTGTGCCCGTGAGTCGCCATTTAATTGTGTCTTTTTTTTTTACTATATGGCGCTAAAATGTCATCATTTGTCTATGGTTCTCATCGAGATTATTGCACTTGCTGCGCCCCGCGGATTTACTCGCGTAGTTCCCGTTGCCATGGAAACACGTATCCATGGCAACGGGAACGGGAAAAAATCCACGGCAGTAGTATAAAATATTTAGAAAAAAGTTAGGTTAGGTTTTAAAAGATAAATAAACGTAAGTTTATTTATTTATTAGACATTATTTTAGAATAATTACCTACTTACAAAAGTAATGTAAGCAAGTAAATAAGGGGAAGATAATAATATATGTCATAAGCGCGATCACGACAACACGTAGGCACGTAAACGTCCCAATTGGGACGTTTTGTTTTTGTTTTTATTTGCGCATAATGAGTAGAGGCTAGCTAATGGCTATTCAAATTCAAATTCAAAATCTCTTTATTTATATAGGCTTCAAAAAAGCACTTATAAATAGTGAATTTAAACAGAAATAAAGAATCATAAACTAATTCCTAATCGTTAAGGAGTTGTACCTTCCATCATCAGCTCACCAACATAAGATGATAAGTACCATGCGTAAATACTTAAACAAACTTAGAAAATGTCTAAAACACATTGTACGTGCCTATAAAATTTGAGGGTTTCCCTCGATTTTCCTGGGATCCCTTTATCAGATCCTGACTTGGTGGCAATGGGACCATCTAGGGAGTAAACCCTTTCGATTAAAAAAAAAATTTTGGAAATCGGTTAACAATTCTCAGAGATATCAAGTAAGTAACATACATACAAAAAAAAAAAAATCAGTCGAATTGAGAACCTCCTCCTTTTTTTTGAAGTCGGTTAAAAAGGATTACCACCGGTCGGAAGGTAGACTCTATCGAGAAGAAACCGGCAAGAAACTCGATAGTTACTCTTTTAAATGCAAAAATTTACAATTTCGTAATTAATAATCTATACTTATTAGGTAACAACACTGCAGGTGAACACTTCATTATGAAGTTAAACATAGCTATCATAATATGTCTTCTCACACAGTCATTGATTGTATGATTTGGTTTAGAACTTAAAAAAAGTGTATATTAAGTACCTACTCATGTATATTTTGACGCCTCGACTGACTGAATGACTGCCTCGTTGGTCTAGTGGTAGTATGCGCCGCCTAAGGACCAAGAGGTCCCGGGTTAAAATCCCGGGTCGGGCCAAAAATTTGTGGCTGGGTATTTCAATATCCAAATTACTCAGTAACAGCCCGCAGTCAGGAAGTTGGCGGTTTAATCACCCCCGTGCCTCAGAAAGCACTTTAAGCCGTTGGTCCTGCGCCTGACCTCTCTCCGGTCATGACGAATACGTCTCACCGGACTATGAGAGTGAAGGAATAGAGAGTACACCTGTGTTTGCGCACACACTTGTGCACTATAATATCTCCTGCGCAGATGGCTAATCCTGATTGAGATTGGCCGCCGTAACCGATATCGGTTAGGAGGACATTATTTATATTTTGACGCTGAAAAGAGTAACTACCGAGTTTCTTGCCGGTTTCCTCTTGGTAGAATCAGCATTCCGAACCGGTGGTAGATTCACATTGCTCTAAAGATATTGTAAAATTGACGATTTATAAGTGGTTTTTTTAAGGCCTACATAACTAAAGACATTTTGGATTTGAATTTGAATTAAGCTGTTTTTGCGTAGCGTTTAAATCTCGCTCATCATCTTCCTAGCGTTAAGTCCCGTGCTTAGACGGGGTCCGCTTAGACCATGATCCAGGATTTAGCGAGTCTAGTAATTAAATTGAAGCGACTGCCGATCTAACCTTCGTCGCCCTAAGATAAGGGAACCAGACAATTTTTAGATCGTGGCTACAAATCCAAAGTTGTTTGAATTTGCTGGTTTCATCACGATGTTTTCCTTCACCTTCGAGCTAGTGGTATAAATACGTACAAAGATTTGAAAATGAAAAATCCAGAGAGACGTGCCCGGTTTTGAATCCGCACTTCGGTTATGAGGCGCGTGTCCTTGCCATTGAGCTACCACCGCTCAGGAAGGTTTGAATGTATAGTATGAAGTTAGACATGTTCTACCTTTCTCACAGAATAGCTAAGTAAGTTATCAGTAAAAGGAAATCGTATGGAAATAAATAAAAAATTACGGATTTTCTAAAATACTTAAAATAATTCCTTAGAATTAGTTAAATAAGTAGGTAAGTAGTTTCGCATAATTATATTAATATAGATAATAATATCCGACTACATCACATACATTGATCTGACTCCGAGGTAAGTAGCTTAAGCACTTGTGTTACGGATACCAGAAACAACAGTGGCACATACATACATAACATCACGCCCATAATCCCCGAAGGGGTAGGCAGAGTCAAAGGGGCAGCAGGCCCCTTCAACCACATTCAGCCAAAAATAAAGTCGGGCTGGGTTAGATGGAAAATTGTGAAAAAGCAGTGACAAGCGGCTAACCTGTCGCCTACACAATCACACAACAACAGTGGTATTACAAATATATACTTAAATATTGGATATTAAAACCCAGCCTTGTATAATATTTAATTTGTATAAATGGTTTATATTGGCGCTGTTAACAGCAAACCGGTGATGGTGCGTTTGACGTTTTTTAGAAAGCGACGTTTTTGGAGACTAGTGACCTTCCGAAGAGTTTAAGTGGGACGTAGTAGATAATGGCTAGACAGGCCCGTCGGTCGAGTGGTCAGACCCTGGCCACGAAAGTAAGGGTCGCTGGTTCGAATCCCGCTAGGACAAACGTTTCGTGTGGTGAATGTAGGCATTTGTGCTCGAGTCGTGGATGTTTTTAAACGTATTTAAGTATGTTTATCCGTTCACCTAGTATCCATAACACAAGCAAGCTTAGTTTGGGACTAGGGAAATGGTGTGGAAGTCTGGAGAATTTATTATTATTATTATTTATTTATTAATACTTTACTACTTGGTACTTTTAATTGGTAATAAGCCTTTGTCAAACATGGGAGAAATATTAGGTTATAACTCAGAAAAAAATATTATCATCGGCTCGCTCTGGAAGACGTCTTCATTATTTCCTGATAATCATATTATCTGATTATAATATGCATACTAAAATTCATATCATCACGCCCGTAATCCCCGAAGGGGTAGGCACAGTCAAAGGGGCAAGCCCCCTTAACCACATTCAGCCACAGTTGGCACATAATCCAACTGTGTTCCTTGCCTAGCATATCGTAAAAGGCGACTAATGGTATATCGGGTTTTGGGTGTGTGATTGTGTAGGCGACGAGCTAGCCACTAGTCACTACTTTTTCACAATTTTCCGTCCGATCCGGCTCAGTTTTATTTTGGCTGAATGTGGTTAAAAGGGCTAGCTGCCCCTTTGACTCTGCCTACCCTTGAATTGAAGGCGTGATGTTATGTATGCATATGTCTTTGTATATTCCCCAAAACGTAGCTACGGCCGGAAATCGAACCCAAGCACCAGGTTCGGAATACCACTCCGCCGGGTCATCGTTATCGGGAACAACGGCAGGCCGAATGCAGATATTGGTAACGAAACGGATTAAACAGGGTGGCCATGCGTCCCGGTTGAAGCGGGACGGTCTCTTTCGCATAGTTTAGTTTTTTGTCGACTTCAGAGAATCTTTTGTACAGTTTTGTTGATACTGACTTCAAATATCGTTAGATGTTTAAGTATTGCATTGAAAAAATACCTGGCAAGTTCTAGTCGGACCTTCATACGAAGAGTTCCGTATAATTAGGTTGGCTAAAACGCCTTCCTTCTGTCAAGAGTGTCCTTCCGTACTTCTATCTTTATATTAAAGTTTTTGTTTTATTTCACTATGCACAATAACACGTTGTAGAGGTGCAATAAAATATCTAAATATATTTATTAGGTATAGCAGCGCCGCACGGTTTCACCCGCGTAGATCCCGTTCCCGTGGGAATACGGGGATGAAATATAGTCTATGTTACTCGCTGATAAAGTATCTTTCTATTGGTGAAAGAATTATTCAAATCGGTCTAGTAGTTTCGGAGCCTATTCGATCCAAACAAACAAACAATCTAATCTTTGTAATATTAGTATGACATGTATTATATCAGAAAATATCATGTACAGACGGCAGCACATCAGGCTATACATATTTGTTGCGAAACAGCCCTTATCACAAGGGAATAAGACTCCGCAGTGTTTAGCCTGATGTGCTGCGTGTGTACATTGTAATGGTATTAAAGCAAATATCTTAGGCACTTGTATTATGTAAATAAGAACAAAATAAAGTAAAAAAGCCTGTTTTGTCATTGAAACGACTTCTATTCGTCCGATGCCAAAAATCTAACCGCGTCCGCCGCGAAATCTGAACAATTGCACTAGTAAATGTGTTATTTTTCTTTAATAAACACATACTTAGATTAAACTAGTACTCCTTGCACGTGTCATGACATCAAAGAAATATCGCCGAACCTGTTCGAAAAACATCACATTCGAATCCACGCCAAATCGTCCTCAATTATGGTCACCGCCGTCGCAAGGCATACGTCCGTCTTGCTCGCACTCGCCCCGTCTCCCTCCGGCTCGGCTTGTATCAATTTATATACTTATTGATTCAGAGGCAGACCAGGGTAGGGACAGCAGAAAGAGTTACAGAATGTTGATCATTTGAGTGGATCAGTTTTAATTGGCACGTATTGTTTTATGAACGGTGGTGGCTCAATGGTAAGGACACGCGCCTCTTAACCGAGGGGTGGGTTTAAACCTACGTGCCTCTGGATTTTTTTAATCTATGTTTATTTATACTACTAGCTCGACGGTGAGGGAAAACGTCTTGATGAAACCTTCACATTCCAACAGCTATGAATGTGTAACCATGTTCCTAAATTGTCTGGTTCCTCTATTTAAGGGTTTAAGTAGGTCAGATCGGCAGTCGCTTCAATGTAATAGGCTAAATGACTACAAAATTCTATAAAGTCCGTCAGTTAGTTTAAAAATTTTATTTATTTATTTGTCAAAGATACAATGCATTCAAGTTGCGCGTGACGTCACGCTTTCGTACAATTTTTACTTAATAGTGACGTCGCAAGCCCCCACTCCAAAACTTTGATGCTCTTTATCTTTGTGATTTTATGTTAATTTGATAAAGCGAAAAATATGTGTCTAGTATTTTTGAATAATCTAACTGACGGACTAAATAGAATTGTAGTTTTAAATGATCATCATCCTCCATCCATCATCCTAATTACCATACTGGCTAAATCCTGGATCCTGGTCTGTACCAAGCAGGTGACATAAAGTCAGATGAGGATGTTTTTATTTTAAACGATGTCCAAGTCTGTCGTGCAGTCCATACTTTTCAAAATGGCCACTTCCGGCGCGTCGTACGCGCACAGCTCATTATTAACTTGAACTTGAGCTAGATTGACCGTTTGGGACATCTGATCGTTTATTTTTATTTACATCCGGTGTGTTGATATAGCAGTTGACACTTTAAATAAATTGACATACTTACTTTTTTGACAGAAAAGGCGATGTTTCTATAAATATAGCATTTTAATTGTCCTATTAGACAGTATAACGGAGTCGCATGTTGGTGTGTGACCAAAAATAATGTGCCATTCGTGTTATTTGCCTAGTAAAAGGAGACTAATGGTGTATTCGGTGTTTATACTGGCTCGATGACTCATTCGGTAGTGACCCTGCCCCTTGCGCCAAGAGTTGTGGGTTCGATCCCCACTCAAGACAAACATTCGTGTGATGAATACTTATGTTTGTTCCGTGTCTGGGTGTTAATATTGAATAATTAGGCAAATAATCCCCCTTAACCACATACAGTCAATGTGGTTAAGGGGGCTTGCTGCTCCTTTGACTCTGCCTAGCTCTTCGGGGACTATGGGCATGGTGTTATGTATGTATGTATTTAAATATATATTTGTAATATGCAAGTGAGGTGTATAAGGATCGTGCCATATGGCGTTCGGTTCTCTCTGCCTACCCAATAGGGAAGTGGCGGGAAGTTACGTACGGAACCCTTCATGCGTGAGTCCCACTAGCACTTGGCCGGTTTTTATTAAAATTCTATCGTCAATATAAGGGTAACATTATTCAGAAGTAACATTAGGTTTTTCCAGGTAAAATTGATAGATCCCACGAAACGACGAACGACGAACGATAGCTTCGCTATAACGGACTGAATATATACAGATAATGCAAATCAAAGTGTGATATATCAGAATCGAAAGTGGTACTACAAATACATATATATATACTTATATATTTTATATTTCCATCCAACCCAGCCTACTGTCCCATGTTGGTCTGGGACTTAAAAAGAATATGCCAACTGTGGTTCTTGCCTAGCATGTCGTAAAAGACGACTAATGGTATATCGGGTTTTGGGTGTGTGATTGTGTAGGCGACAGGTTAGCCGCTTGTCACTGCTTTTTCACAATTTTCCATCTAACCCAGCCCGGCTTTATTTTTGGCTGAATGTTGTCTCTGCCTACCTCTTCGGGGATTATGGGCGTGATGTTATGTGTGTATTTTATATATACAACCAGACACAGAACCAACACAAGAATTCATCTCACGAATTTTTGTCCTGGGTGGGAATTGAACCCATAATTTTTGGCGCATAGGACAGGGTCGCTACCGAATGCGCCATCGATCATCGCCAGTCATAAGACATTTATATTTATTTTATTTATTATACTGTTAAATCACTATTTACAAAACCAATTGAGCCTATTAGTACATATTCATATATGTATGTATATTTACTAGCGGCCCGGTACGTGCTTCGCTACGTATAAAGTGAAATATTTAAAGTGTGATAAATGAAGAACCGCTCTACCGATTTTGTGCAAACTTCACATAAACCATCTACTAAATAGTCCGAACAAAGCCTAAACATTTGGTTTGGATACGTGAGCCCGTTCTTGAGTTATAAAATTACAACGAAAAGTGACATTGATTTTTAATAATTTTTATATAAGTAGTTATATTGATATCATGTCTGCTCAGTCACATACATACATTTTACATTTCGTATAGACTTGACACAGACAGATGTCGCTACAGGCATCATTTGGACTGATTGAGAGATAAAACTGAATAAAAACGTCATTATGTCACTTTTAAAAAATGTTTTTTTCAAAAAATAGGTTATTTACGTCATTTCTTAGATAATTTATTAAATTTAGGTGAAAAATATGAATTTAAATTTTTTTCTTCAGAAACCAACCTAATCTTTGTTTTAAAACCATGAATTTTACACATATGGCGTATTATTACTAAGAAACAACTAACCTGTGCTTTTAGCGCCATCTTGTATTATTCCTGTCATACAGAATAATTTTGTTGTAGTTCCAATTACTCACCACTGTCGCTGTTCTTGCGCGAGTTATAGCAGTAACTTTTCAAGTATGGGCAGTGACCCTTTGTTGTACGTAGTATATTATTACTCTGTGGTTGTATATTATTTCTCTGTGATTGATATGATATAGCCCAACATATGATATAACTCAGTACATTGTATCTATTTGTCCCGCAGCTGGTGGGCTCACCGTGTGGTCACCACGGACAGTACACGTTCTACAAGGCCATCCGCCTCACGGGCAGCAAGGAGCGCATCTTCGCCATCGGAGACTTCTTTTTCGTCAGGATATGGCAGGACTCCGAGCTGGTCTCTGTTGGTGAGTAGACCGGAGTTTTATACGAGGAAGAAAGCAGAACAGATTAAGTGGCATCTATTAATGACGTCATGTGATTTTTTTTGACGTCACATGCCTCACAGCTGACCTGATCATCGTAATATAAATAGGTATGGCATCCCCTACCCCGTAAGGTCACCATTTTCTGTGCTAATCTTTTGGGAGTACCAGTGGGGGTATTGGTAGTATCTTTAGTGGTCACGGCGGGGCGTAGAGGTCTCGGGCCCTCCTGAGAATTTACCTTAGGCGCACTTACGTTCCACGTTGATGAGGGCGAAGTCACATCGTATTGAAATTGTATTTTTGTAGGCCTAACAAGTCCATTTTTTTTTTTAGAGTACATCCGTATTTGTCCGAAGGCCTTTACTTCCTACCGGGCTGGCGGGGGAGCGGTAAACTCTCACCCCTAAAATTCATATACACACCTAATATATTTCAAATTCTAGAAAAAACAAACTAGAATTTTTAATCTACCACCGGTTTAGAATTTCTACCGTGAAAAATCTGATACCTGAAAGTCCCGTAACATGTTAGAAAGTAACATTTGTTTTCCTGGTGTTCTAGTGCCTTGTGACCTTGGACTGGAGGCCTGGTATACAGTTTTTTGTTGACCCAGGAAAATATGTTACACACTCCGCGGATTCCTCGGGATTCAGCGGTGTGTCCGACTCCAGGGCCTTTGAGATAGTAGGAAGACCCTGTTCCATCTTAAATGGTCGGGGTATACCGACTAAACCCTAGGGTCCATCGTCTACGCCTTTATTTACGCAACGGCCTCTTGCAAACCTCCAAAAACCCTGGTAACATCTACCCAGGTACTCTGATGCCCTGATACATTTGTACCCTGCCTGGTGGTATACTGATAGCTTGGTATACTAGAGTAGGTCCCCTGATCCCCTGGTACCCAAGAGCCCTGTTACTCTGACATCCTGGAGCCATCTCACCTCTCCCACGGTTGTTGCAGGCGAGCTGCAGCTACTCTGGACGGACCGCGTCTCCGACCAGACCCTCGTTAGCCTTCGGTTGTACTTCCTGCCGGAGAACACGCCCGACGGCCGGAGCCTGCACGGCGAGGTGAGTCGGTCACCCATCTAGTTGTTGACGTGGAGTTGCGGTGCTTGACTTTAATAGTTGACTGTGATCGACAATTTTATCGGTGAAGAGATTACAATAGTCATGACGTTACTCGGACGGCGAGGTGAGAGTCAGTCACGAATCAAATGATTGACTTATGGATCGCGTTGCTTAACTTTCGACCGTAAAATTACCACTTTTGAGGACTTTTAGTTTTAAGCCAAAAATCTTAAGCGCCCGGCGATCACCCATCCGACTTTTGACAGAGGATAGCGTTGCTTAACATAGGAGAGCGGTTTTTTTAATACCGAAGCGAATAAACGTTTTGGTTACTCTTTATTAATGGAACCACTTTTAGATTGAGATTATTAGGATACCAGATATCAGAAATCTGTTAGTCCCATGTGGGTCGGGGACTTTAAAAGAATGCGCCAACTGTATTTCTTGTCTAGCATGTCGTGAATGGTGACTAATGGTATATGCGGTTTTGGGTGTGTGATTGTGTAGGCGACGAGCTAGCCACTTATCAATACTTTTTCACAATTTCCCATCTAACCCAGCTCAGTTTTTGGCTGAATGTGGTTAAAAAGGCCTGCTGCCTCTTTCACTCTGCCTACCCCTTCGGGGATTACGGGCGTGATGTTATATATGTATACGGAATCCTATTCAGGTTCGAACTTGTCCGTTTTTAAGACGATTTTTATGTAACGACATCTTTAAGTTGCGTAAAGCGAAGGTCGTTATGGTAAGGTCAAAAACGGATTGTGTAACCGACAACACATGTTTAACACTGTGTTACGACTGCGCTAACTCGATTGCGTTAACTCAGCGTGTTAACTCAAAGTGAGTTTTCAAAGACTGACTCGTTTGCGTAGAATAGGTAATATGCATGAAAAATATTTTAGACATTTAACGCATTCATCGGGAAATCTATATTTATACTTATTTGTCTCATGTTGGTCGGGTACTTAAAAATAATGTGCCAACTGTGTTTCTTGCCTAGCATGTCGTAAAAGGCGACTAATGGTATATCGGGTTTTGAGCATGTGATTGTGTAAGCGACGAGCTTGCCACTTGCCAAATACTTTTTCACAATTTTCTATCTAACCCATCCCAGTCTGATTTGGCTGAATGTGGTTAAATGGGTTTCTGCCCTTTTAATTCTGCCTACCCCTTCGGGATATATATAATCACATATCCAACCCGATATACCATTAGTCGCCTTTTACGACATGCTAGGCAAGGAGCACAGGTGGCACATTCTTTTTAAGTCCCAGACCAACATGGGACAAAGTATGTGTAAGCCACACTAATACGCATTTTATTAATATTTATGATCTTTGATCTGTGTGGTTTAACTGTCCTTGATAAACAATGCCAGGTATAGGCTGTAAGAATGTTGTTTAATCTAACTAAAATCATGAAAGTGCAAATTAATTAATATACCTAATAGTTACCTTGTATGAAAAGGATCATGAATGTTGAAGAGGCGAGTGAGTTGTGTAAGGATCGTGCCATATGGCGTTCGGTTCTCTCTGCCTACCCCGCTAGGGAGGTAGCGTGAAGTTTAGTTAGTTAGTTAGTACCTAATAGTTAATTAATTGAATAAACGATTTTTATTGAATGTAAGCATTCACATAAATATATTGTTTAATTATTTCTGTTTGTTTTGGCTAAGCTTCGGAATATCTGGACATATTTCTACGAGTCTCTCTCTGGCAAATAGAATAATGAGTAACTTCGCCTAATTTTATTTCATTTAAATCCCAGACAAATTAATAATATGTATTTGTAAAATAGAGCCAATTGGTATGTTGACAGCATTTATATTTAATTTTGAAATATCAATTCTGAAAAAGAAAGTATCGTAGTATGCTGTTAAGCCTTATTGATTTTGTATCATATTGTGTCTAAGATTTTTAATTTTACTAAAACTGCTTAATGTTAAGTCAGTTGACTATACAAACTAGTGACGTCACACGTTGACAAGCCTATACAAAATGTATGAAGTGATTTCGTTTTGACAGCTCTTAAAAGGTATCTCAATTGACTAGCCAGTCAACATCCCTATTAATAACAAAAAAAAATAAAATTACGCTTCCTCTGTGTTCAATAAAATATTGATTTTAAATTCACACGCTCCTCAGAATATTAATGATTGCGGCGTGAAAATATTTACAATAATAGTAGAAAAAAAAAACAAACTGTCACGTCACCTCTTTAATCTATTATCGAAAAAGTTTAAAAAAAGAACACAGCGCGCCTGGAGTACGGAAACCTCAAAAATTGAGTGCGGTGCCGAGTGCACGGTGCCGTCCCGCTCGCACGCGCGCCGCCAGTCGCTCCGTCTCTTTCTAATCCCTATTTGGTAACGCCAACTATTTTCATGGATGAAATTACGGGTGGGTCGGGGTCCAAGTGTTGAGATAGCGCGGTTACTTAGACAAAGTCTTAAGTTTAACGATTTCAATGAAAAAGGTTAAATTATTGTAGACTCCTTGTTGAACGTGATAAAATTTATTTTAGATTGCGTGGCATAAAGATTACTCGTCACACCAATTTCCTAGTTCCAAACTAAGCATAAGCTTGCACTATGGATCCTAGGCGAACGGATAGACATACATAAATACGTTTACATCCATGACTTAAGTACAAATGTCCATGTTCATCACTCGAAACATTGGCCCCTAGCAGGTTTCGAACCCGCGACCCTTGGTTTCGTGGTCAGGGTCGCTGACCACTCGAACAACGGGCCAATCAACAAATTATATTGATAATAGCAATCGGATTTCTATCCGTGCCATAATATAAATTAAATAATTAAAATAAGGACTCAGTACGATTACACGCTGTTTATACAACGTACAATTACATAAAATAAATGAAATACTCTAATTTACATTTTTAACTAACTAACTAACTAAACTTCAAGCCAATTACCTAGCGCGGTAGGCAGTGAGAACCGAACGCCATATGGCACAATCCTTACACACCTCACTCGCCTCTTCAACATTCATGATCCTTTTCATACAAGCTCGACGGTTTTTATGACTCCTAACATCACCTTCTGTTAACACACGACCAATCTGGTCGTGGTAGGTGAGCCTGGGCCTTCCGCGGCTTCTACATACTTCCACTTTCGCATTGTGTATCTGCATTATATATAGCATTTAAGTTTAATTGAATAGGTAATAGACATACATTTTCATCATATTACAGCATAAATGTAACTGGAGAATAAAATAACTATGTTACACCTTTCTACACGCTTCTCCCTAAGGATCCTGTTTTATGCGAACTGTCTGGACGCGATAGATGCGCTGCTTGACCTTGGTACCCTTAGACAGGGGTACCAGACTAAAATAGCCATCGGTTACACATCCATACAAATCTGGATGTGCAAATTGCCTTATTTTCCTTCACCACTGTTCATAGTTTGACCTTCTAAAGTAAAATCTAAAGCTTTTGTGCTTAGGATTAAAAAGAACATTTCTTGCACATGAGACATCGATTTTACTGCTTCCACTAAGTTAGGGTTGCCATCTCCAAAATTTGGCAACCAGGACAAGACGCGTGAAAACCCCGGATTTTAGAGCCCAGAACCCGGACATGTCAACAGATTTTTTTAAACATAGTCAGTGTAATAAAATACAGTTGAAAATGATGATGAATTTAGCGGGTCGGTTGATGCGGCGTGCGGGCACAGTGATTGTGTCGGGGTGGCCCAAGACTTTACATTTTTAAACCCGGACTACAAATGAAGCCCCGCCCGGACGCTCCCCGGATGCCCTCTAAACTAGGACAAATCCGGGGAAACCCGGACGGATGGCAACCCTACACTAAGTTGACGTAACGACCTGAAGTAAGTCTTTGCCTCCGATAACAATTAACCATTTACTAACTTCATGCTAATTCCTGTTATTCAATTAATATATTCATATAGAATTAATAAAATAATAGATAACACTACATCATATTTATTGATCTGACTTCCGAGGTAGGCAGCTTAAGCACTTGTGTTACGGATATGAGAATCAACAGTGGTATTACAAATATAACTTGGTGTTAATATTGAATATTTAAGTATATATTTTTCCTCCCTTTCAATATTAATATATTTTTGTTAAAAAAAACTTCGGACTTAATCAAAAGTTTTACAATCAAGCATATTTGTTAAACTGACTACGAAATGGGGTACCAACCCAATAGAGGTTCCAATACCCCAATTACAAGTAAGAAACTTCAAAACTTACTTATTTATCACCAAAGACCGTCCATATTAAATAAATATCCATATTAAACCGTTAATTTACAAGGTCACATCTCTTCGGAGTTAATTTTCTAGAATCGCCATATTTACGATGAAAAATAAATAATTCTTGTACCATACGCCAATACCTATGCTCTCTTAGCCGCTGGAAAACGGACTTTACTCCGTTAAGATAACGGCGGAACTCGCCTGCATTCAGTGAAGAGTAATTTTGTTGAACGCTATGGGATTTTTGTAGTTGGACCGAAAGGTTTTGAGCCAAGGATTGTTTGGTATTATTATTATTATTTTCTTTGTCTGTTTCTTTTATTAGTTATAGCTTTTACTCGCGGCTCCGTCTGCTTCAAATTCGATCTGTTTAGAATCATTATCGTGCTTAAAACAGTAATAATGTTTTTATGTATTTTTTTTAATTACAAATTTTAATCTTGAAATTTTGATCTTGGGAATATTTTGTCTTGACTTGATAGCTAACTTTATTAGCCACAGACAGACAATATTAGAAAAACGAAATTTATGGATGATAAATAAAATCTTGGAATCAAGGAATGAATAGGTGAGATAAATAGATAAGGTGCCTACATTGATATTATATCAAAATTTATTTATAATAATACAATTATTTCACGATATTTTTTGTTGTACATATATATTTTATTATTGATGATTTGATTAACAAATAAATGAAATTTACCTATACAGGATATAACAAAACGTTACTATTTTATTAAATACGCCAAATAAACCATGTAGTATTAAGCGGAACACATTACTGAATCTTCCAGCCTCGATCACGCCATGCGATAAAATATTAAAATTTGTGATTGAGTGAGTGAGTTGACATATTGCGCTGCTGCCTTCACCATCACTATCACCATGCTTCATTAAAAAGAAGTATGATGACACGCTGCCTAGTATAATTTACCCGTGTGCAGGTACATTATAATAATAATAATAAATTTCCCACAACATCACTCATTGATCTGAATACTTAGAACAAACACAAGTATTCATTATTCGAATGTTTGTCTAACGGGGCTCGAACACACAACTCTTAGTGCATAGGTCAGGGTCACTACCAAATGCGCCATCGAGCCAGTCAACATTTAACTTGTAGGTACATTTAACCATGCGCTAATACATTCTAAAGTGATTTGATACACTGACTCATTATCGTCAACAAAGGTAATAATAATAATTACGGCAAGTATCAAGACCGGTCGCGCGCGTACACAATACATTCGCTCTGCGACGCGCCATGTGACGACTTTAGAACAGGGGGCGCGTGGAGACGGTGCGCGCCGCGGAATTTTGCGATTGTTTTGACTTTTGTTTTTTTTTTTGAAAATATATTGCGTGGGCGTAGGATATGGTTTATATTATGCCTTGAATGTCTGTTTGGTCGTGGTAGTCTGGATGTAATTTAATGGTATTTTTAATTTATGATATTTAATTAGTTGCTATTAAAAATAAGAATCAGTTTGAAGGATAGCAAAACCATTCGAAATGATTTTAACTATAACTAATAATAAAATATAATATTTTTCTCGTTGATTTTGACATTGTTGGAAGTTATCATCTAGACTGTAGAGTATGTCTAGATAGTACCAAAAAAAAATTCAGTCGAATTGAGAACCTCCTCCGTTTTTTGAAGTCGTTTAAAAACAGTTTTTTTTAATATGTCGAATGTATGAGGGATTAATTCAAATTTAAATAAAAAATTCAAATGTTTTATTGTCACTAAGTGTATGTATACAAGATGGTTCATATATTGCACTTAATTACTTAATTAATTATTTATTTATTCTGAGCCACGAACGTCAAACACCATATTTATAAGTACTTGTACAGTTATTTGATAAACATGTACTTTACTGCCGTAAAAGCCCGTACAAGATTTTAATAATTCGTGTATTATTTACACACTAATGTTATAGAGAGGAAAGACTTGTTTGTTTGTTTGTATTGAAAAGGCTCCGAAACTACTGTACCGATTTGAATAATTATTTCACCAATGAAAAGGATAAAGTAGTTATTAGCGAGTAACATAGGCTATACTTTATCCCCGCATTCCCACGGGGACGAGAACTACGCGGGAGTAACCGCGGGGCGTTGCTAGTTATAGATATATGTTCAGTCATTGAAATAAAATAAATAAGACCTCGTAAACAAGTATTATACAAGTTACATTTCATTTTTATCTCAATCGCGTTCGGTTAATTTGGTGATTCATTAAATCTCGTATCTTAATACCTTTATCAAGACGGACACTTTATTGATATCTTTCAAAAGTAACTTAGTTATGATGAAATAATATATTTAATAATTACTTAACCTTTTTTCTTAGTTATATTTTATTGAAATTAATTATACTTGTTAAATATAAGTGTAAAGTATAACTAGATATTATTATTTCAGAATTAATAATTAGAAAACTGCGCATAAAGCATTTTCTTATTATATTCCACGCGGCTGAAATCACGCATTTGTCAGTCTGGGGAATTTATTTATTAATCTAATTGGCGTATAGATACGCGTCATGTTTGAGAAGCTGCGCGCGCGCCGATGCTAGGTACGCGCGTTATCGCGGGTTCAGCCCCTGTGTAAATAGCTGATAAGACCGGACTGCGACGTACATGCGCGCACTCAACGCCTTCGGGGTTGCCGATTGAGATGTTTATTTACCAGCAAAAAGTGGAGCTTGAAGCCTTGCATAGTTTTACTTCTTAAATGGTTATAAAATAGAATTTTAAGTATAGATTAAACATCTAGACATTAATTTAAATAGGTATTTTAAGGCCGTAAGGTTTTCCCTAAATGGTACAATTTACCTTAAATGCATAGGTTGAGGGATAGTGTAAGGGTTCTCTTCGCTCGCCCTGATCATTTTTAAATTCTCACGACACTGAAATTTGGATTATGCGATGAGGGAAATCATCGTGATAAACCCTACAAATTCAAACTAGTTTGGATTTGTAACCATGATCCAAAAAATAATCTTGTTTCCTTATTTTACGGTTACTTACGAAGGTTAGATCAACAGTCGCTTTTGTGTAATAATCAGACTCGCTTAATCCTGGATCATGGTCTTAAGCGGACCGACTAAGCACGGGACATCGGACATAACGCTAGGAAGATGATCACACTGAAATTTTGATTATTTGTGTCGATTATGATGATGCTTTTATGACTTAATTTGTTATTGTTTATCATAATGCTAGTGCTACGTCCCGCACTTGGTAAGAGGTTAGATCATAATCTTGAATTTCGCATGTCTTATTATCCACCTTCAGGTGATTGCCCTCTCATTCTGTAACCCTTGAGGAGAGATTAAAGAAATCGCATCATTCAAAAACACGTTTATAGTTATGTGAACTTGCAAATTGAAAACATATTATTTTCCAGTCATGTTGTGATATAATATTGGTGTTTGTCAATTGTTCTATCTTATCAATTTTCTTGATACCGAATACTTTTCTTATCATGATGCATGTCAACGTAAAACCTTTTAACAATCGCCGTAGAGGACTTTTAAAGCATCAAGTCCTTATTTGGTTTATCTGAGTCGTTTATCTTTGAAAATAAAGAAAAATATCAGACAAATACATTGACTGCTATAAAAATGGCAAAGAATGTACCTACGTGTATTTTAATAATATACATGTTATATTTTAGATCTGTTATTTTAATGAAGTCTGCATAGTGGAGGCAGAAAAATACCTCTTTTTCAAAATATTAATTTTGTATATTTTGATATATATAATAATAATAATAATTAAAAAATAATAATTTTAAGTGAAATTGCTGTTTATTCTCACTTATTTGTTTTATGATTTACTTTTTTTTTTGTTAATTTCTCTGTTACATTTCATACCAATATATTGGGACGAACAAAGTATACTTTCAATCCCGAAAATTTGATAGATCCTACAGGACGATCTATAAAGTTTCTGGAACTAAACTTATTTCAGAGATATTATCTCCGACAATTTCTCGTCTAAGACGTATCAGGTTTTGCACTCGCCTGTACTGTGTAATAATAATTGTACTTTGTAAGTCATCGGTTCAGAACGCGTTTTTAAATGTCCCGATAACGAGGTATGTGCTCGTGCGGTGCTCAAACTTTAGAGAAAGTGGTCAATGAGGAATTGAGACTCTTGGACAACATTTTAACAATTAATTCAAAACGATATCTTAGGATATAGATTAGTCCGAGACATATATGAAACATTGCCTTTAATAATAATCAGACGTGACCTGACTTCTTTATTTCCTTATTATACTAATACTAGTTGCGCCCGCGGTGTCAACCGCGTATATGCTTAATGTTATATAGCCTACCAACTTCTGCTCGCGGCTTTTCTCGCGTGATATATCGATGAAACATAGCTTATATGTGTGATTTTAATGTAGAAGCTATTCTGTTGTAAAGTTTCATTAAAATCCAAACAGTACTTTTTGCGTGAAAGAGTAACAAACATTCACACATCTGTACAAACTTTTCACGTTTATAATATTAGTAAAATAGCCTTCCACGATAAATGGGCTATCTAAAACTGAAAGCATTTTTTTTAATCGGACCAGTATTTTGTGAGATTAGCGCGTTCAAGCAAACAAACAGACAAACTCTTCAGTTTTATAATATAAGTAAAAAGTATTATAAAAGTATTATAAATTATTATAATATATAAATCGCTTACTGTTTGTCATGAATTTTTGTAAGCCAAAAGTTTTAATCCTAAGAAATAACATAGGATACTTTACATCAACCTATCTATCCCCATGGAAATTGGGCGTTACATAATGTATGTATGTATGTAATAAATATATCCCGCAGAACGTATCGTATATTGACCAGATTTCATAAGGGTGAAAAGGTGGGCATTACTTTATTTTCTTTTGACTATGATGTCATCACTCTCCTATTTAATATCCAATATTTAAGTTAACCTATATTTCTAATACCACCGTTGATTCTGATATCCGTAACACAAGTGCTTAAGCTACTTACCTCGGAGTGTATGTATGTGATGTATTCGAATATTTATTATTTATTGGAGTTGTTTGACATAGACATAGATGTATCATGCGTATGCTTTAAATCATAATAAAACATTGACTTGCAAATTAAATATTTTTGCTGTATCATTTAAGCTTCTTATCGTGCGTTTGTAGAATTTTGAATGTTTCATCTCCCATTAGATAATTGTGCGATAAATTGTTTATGCAGATTATATTTTTATCACAATGTCACTGTACGATATTGTTAGGTAGGTGAAGGTGATCTTTCATTTAAAATATTTTATGTCTATAAAGATATAAAGACTATCGTACGCTCTGCGGGATTTTAAGTTTGTTTCAGAGATCAAAATCAACTTTGTTCTTTTTTAATTCATTCTAAGACAACTGAAAAAATAAGAATTAAATACAAAATAACTAACTACACTCATTTATGGGCTATTGTGTTTGAAAATATTATAACGTGTGTCTTAATAGATTCTAACTAACTAATTAAACTTCACGCCAATTCCCAAGCGGGGTAGGCAGAGAGAACCGAACGCCACATGGCACGATCCTTACACACCTCACTCGCAATAGATTCTAATGGACAGGTATTCACATCTGCGCAGATGTGAATCCATATACGCAATTTTCTTGGTCAGACAAAGTAGTGACAAGTGGCTAGCTCGTCGCCTACAAAACCACATATCCAAAACCCGATATACTATTAGTTGCCTTTTACGACATGCTAGGCAAGAGACACAGTTGGCACATTCTTTTTAAGTACCAGACTAACATGCGCCTAAGCCGTAGGATCTATCTATATTATCGGTTATATCCTATGAATAATGTTATTTTATAGTGGTAGAATCATATCTCAACTGTTTTTGACGATTTATAAGTGTTTCTTTGAAACCTATATAAATAAAGAATATTTTGACTTTGACTTTGACTTTGACTTTGACTTTGACTTAGTAGTGAAGGAATTAGTCTTTGTTACTAAGCCTATACAAACACAAAACAACAAATACAAACCCCATTTATAAACTAATACAAAAATAACGATAATATGAATTGAAACTAGATAAAAAAAAATGTAACCAACAATCCGACTCCACAGATTCCCAGTTAAGCAATTATTTACCAGTGACGCGGCACAGGGCTACCAACCGCCGGGTTATATTTTTTAATGAAGCCAACATTTGAATACGAACGTTCGAACTCCTTGCGTTGCGTACTGTCAGGTTGTCTATTGTCTGGTGACGTCACTAGTTAATCGTTATCTGTGGTGTAATTGGGTGTTTGACATCGCTTTGATAATGGAACACTAATCATTGAAATTATTGTATAACTAGTTTCTGCCCTCGACTTCACGCGGGGTCCATCAATAGAACATAGCCTATATGTTATTCGGGTGGATAAGCTATATTATTGTAAAGTTTCATTAAAAACCATTCAGCAGTTTTTGCGTCAATATGTAACATTCCTAAATCCATCCATACAAAGTTTCGTGCTTATAATATTAGCAATATAGTAGGATTTTATTTTTAATGGCTGATTTTTCAAAATATATTTTTACCTTGTATTATTTTTATTTAAATGTAGGTCTGGGATTTGAAATTTTGTTGGTACCTAATTAATTTTTTGCCTAGCATGTCGTAATAGGTTGACTAATGGCGTATTAAGTATTGTGTAGGCGATGAGCAAGTCACTTGTCACAATTTTTGACAAGCTCGATGGCGCATTCGGTAGTGACCCTGCCCCATGCGCCAAGAGTTGTGGGTTCGATCCCCACCCAGGACAAACATTCGTGTGATGAATACTTGTGTTTGTTCTGTGTCTGGGTGTTCATATCCAATATATAAGTATATATTTGTAATACCACTGTTGTTTCTGATATCCGTAACACAAGTGCTTAAGCTACTTACTTCGGAGTCAGATCAATGTATGTGATGTCGTTGAATATTATTATTATATTATTATTATAATTTTCTAACCTAGCTTTATTTTTATTTTTTTTTAAGTGTAATATGAGTTTGATCATCATGACTCTGCCTACCCTTTACTACCCTTTGTAACATTGCAGATACCTATACTACTGCATAGTACTATATATATCTATGTATATGAAATTAAATGTAATTTATAGGTTCCAACCAATAGGGATGATGACTGAATTAAAAAACTATAATTCTATTTAGTCCGTCAGTTAGATTATACAAAAATACTGGACACATATTGTTCGCTTTATCAAATTAACAAAAAATCACAAAGATAAAGAGCATCAAAGTTTTGGAGTGGGGGCTTGCGACATCACTATTAAGTAAAAATTTGACGAAAGCGTGACGTCACGCGAACTTGAATGCATTGTATCTTCGTCAACGTTTCTTTGACAAATAAAAAAAATAAAATATTGTTCAATATTTTTTAAATCTAAGTGACGAACTAAACATAATTTTTTAGTCACCTAGCCTATTCTCATTACATCTCCACTAATCTAGGTTCAAAATATAAATAAATAAAATAATTTTCCAGTATATTACATAAATGCAATAATAAATTTATGATATTTCGTATTTATCATAAGTGATTGGTCGGATATTTCAAGATTTAGAAAGCATATGAAATCCGACATGAAACTCCGAACTTTTTAATTTCGTCGGGCCGTACGGATTCAGTTCCTTTGCCCGCCCCGTAAAATGGCGGAGAGAGTGACAATAATATGCTCGCGGCGCGGAACGAGTTTTAAATTGTTATCTTTAGTAATTCGTTAATGGAGGTTAATTTTGTATATTTAATTTTTGTTGATGTGTTTCTTCTGCTGCTCGTTTGACAATGAGATTACGTAACGTATATTAAACAAGACAAATTTGATGACATTACTTTTAAATTCTGAAGGCGACATGTTTATTGTCATGATTTAATACTTTTGGGGCCAATTTTTTAATGGTCAAATAAGAATTAACCGACTGGTAAAATATAAACTCGCCAATTTGCGAATACCATACGGCATTTTACTTTGGAAACAGGCAATGAGATTTTACAATTATCCGGGTTGTGATTTATTCGATTGTTATATTTTATTTGACTGTCGAAAAATCAGCGCTTAACAGTTAACTTCTAAACATGATCTGAATAGATTACTAACGTCAATTTCAAAATGTTTCATAATCATAATCATAATCATTTAATCATTCATAAACATAGGTAAGGTTATACAGCGGTGTTAGGATTAGAATTAATGACAGGTACTGCTATGTTTCGCCTTATTGGCATGTGAATAGAAAATAATTATAAATTATCATATTAGGTGACAATATCACAATAAATTAAAATTATACAAGAAATTTGTGTTAGTACAATACAATCTATAATGTCAAATGTCAATCAATCAAGTTCAGTTATTTTATTAAGATTTACATGGATATAATTTTAGATTAATAGATGGAGCGGTGGTAGCTCAATGGTAAGGACACGCGCCTCTTAACCGAGGAGTGCGGGTTCAAACCCGGGCATGTACCTCTAGATTTTAAAAAATCTATGTACATATTTATACCACTAGCTCGACGGTGAGGGAAAACATCGTGATGAAACCTGCAAATTCAAACAACTTTGAATTTGTAACCATGATCCAAAAATTGTCTGGTTCCCCTATCTTAGGGTTACGAAGGTCAGATCGGCAGTCGCTTCAATGTAATTACCAGACTCGCTAAATCCTGGATCATGGTCTAAGCGGACCCCGTCTAAGCACGGGACATAACGCTAGGAAGATGATGAATTTCAGATTAATAGGTTATTTTACTAGGTATAAATTGAGTAGGTGTACTAATTTATCTTTAATTAATATAACACTATCGACGATATAAAAGTATACTTACATAAATAAATAAATATCCCACAACATCACATACATTGATCTGATTCCGAACTAAGTAGCTTAAGCACTTGTGTAAAGGATAACAGAAACAACAGTGGTGTTACATATATATACTTAAATATTGGATATTAACACCCAGACACAGACCAAACACAAATATTCATCACGCGAATGTTTGTCCTGGGTGGGGATCGAACCCACAACTCTTGACGCATGGGGCAGTCACTACCGAATGCGCCATCGAGCCAGTCAAAGTTAGTGGCGCGGAGTCCCTCTTATTTTACTAGTCCGTGGTTAATATATATTTACTCTTTTGTATAACTAAATAGGTATAACTAGTCTTGCGTACTGAATGTCAAATATAATCATGTCTCAATGTCATCGGTGTAATATAAACTAATATATTAAAGTGGAAAGATTAGACTGTTTGCTTGTTTGTATCGAACAGGCTCCGAAACTACTGGACCGATTTGAATAATTCTTTCACCAATGGAAAGCTACTTTATCAGCGAGTAATATAGGATATATTTTATCCCCGTATTCTTACGGGAACGGGAACTACGCGGGTGAAACCGCGGGGCGCTGCTAGTCTTAAAAATAAATTAATTTCAGGTATTTATTTTATTATTGTGGGCGACAGGCTACTTATCACCACTTTTTCACAATTTTCCATCTAACCCAGCCCAGTTTTATTTTTGGCTGAATGTGGTTGAAGGGGCCTGCTGCCGCTTTGACTGCCTACCCCTTCGGGGAATATGGGCGTGATGTTATGTATGTATGTAATTTTTTTTATAAATTTCATCTTACCTACATTATTTTACTACAGAGATTAAAGTTTAGAAAATAAATTACCGTGTAGTTAGGTATTAGGTCGTAATACAAGTATATGAAAAAGACGGTATAACTGTTCATACAATTTTGTTTTTAGTTTTTGCGAAACCACTTAACCTATTATTATAAGGAAGCCATTTAAATGATTGCAAAAAATTATCACTTTTTTTTCTTTTCAAACAACAGCCGATTTAAAAAAATATTTTTGTATTGTATAGTTAGTTTATCGGGGAAGGCTAAAAGCAACATTAACCACAGACGCGGGTGAAGCCACGGGCACAGCTAGTGTTATACAAAGCTGAAGAGCTTGTTTGTTTAAACGCGCTAATCTCAGGAACTACTCGTCCGATTTGAAAAATTCTTTCAGTATTAGATAGCCCATTCATCGCTATCTAACACTGAAAGCTATATAACATTAAACAGCACCGCGGGCGCAGCTAGTGGTTTCATAAACATTTCCCTGCGGATCTCTAGAAAGAGACATAATGACTAGTAAGTGTTTATAGCAGATATGTTTTCGTTTAAGAACAATGCGTGTTGTACATTAGTATGACGTCATCCTATGTACTTGTGCAGTACAGAACACGATATGACTGTACAGTCTGACTACCCCTTCGGGGATTATGGGCGTGATTAGATTTAAGTGTTACCAGAGATGATTTGACTTACTTTTTTTTGTACTGTCAAAATGGCGGCCGTATTGTATAGAAATACGAAAGTATGATGTAAGCGGTCATGGTTCTCAGATGACTGACAACTTGATGTTTTAAAAGCAAAAATGTTTTAAATATCAGTAATTTAAAATGTGTAAATAAGTGTTGCCGCTCGGTAGGTCAATATTGATTGTCTGTCGATAGTCTATCGATAGTTGAAGTCAATCGATTGAAAACTATCGGTTGTCAACAATACTATCGATAGTATCGATAGTTTCGGTCGATACTAACTAATTAATTATTGATAGTACCGATACTATCGATAGTCTTTACGATATTAAAGAGAGTACTATCGATACTATCGATTGTCCTATCGATCGTATAGATGATTTGGCCGTTAAACTATCCATTTTTCGGCAAAACTAGTATACCTACCTACATTGTCACATTTTCAGAAATATCTATACTTCTACCATTCCGGAAATACGTACTACAGTACTACTACTACTAAACTTCACGCCACTTCCCTAGCGGGGTAGGCAGAGAGAACCGAAAAATACGTGAACAATTTCTCCTAAATCACCTAACTGTCTTAAAACTGGGTAAATATTTGTTTCTCATTGATCGCATGGAGTGGTAGAAGTTTTTGAAAATGTGACAATTTATACATATTATTGCTAGTAAGTAAGTAATCATCATTATCTTTAATGTCTAAATGAAAAAGTGACTTGATAAGAAATGATTTGTCACATTTATGACTCACTTCCGGAGTAAACCAAAAACTTATACTAAAAATAGAATTCATTCATAAATGAGTCCATTCGGCCGCAAAATACAATATTTGTAATACTCACTCATTCAAAATTGAATACGAAAGTAAAAAAATAGTCGAAAGTATAACGAACGCCATATTTGATCAAACGAGCATAGATTAAAAATCCACAAAATACTTAAAATCCAGAAAAAAAACTTAAACTGAGTTACGTCACTGATCCGTCTCCTCCAGACAAATAAGTGCTCAATTTCACTACGAATAAAGTCTAAAACGGCTCGGATAAAGCACCTGTATCGAAACGGCGATAGTTGAATTTCGTTTCTTATACTTTAATGATAAGGTTGAAAATTGAAAGGGCTATTCTGAAGATTCTACTCACGAGTTGCGATTTAGGGTTGGCAAGATTTTTTTGTTTAATAATAATAATAATTATACTCAGTGCACTGTAAAAAATATTTGTACTTTATGTGAAACCTCCTACTTACTTAGTTAACTCATTTCTAAGGAACCACTTTAAAGGAAATCTTTTCTTCTTTTCATCCAAGATAGCCAAGCGGCTGAAAAACTTTTGTATGGAATTTAAAAAAAAAATACTTATTTCCACATATCCTTAAATTGTCTTCTAAGAATAATGAGTTAAATAATGAGACAAGTGGTTTCCCATTAACTAAAAATAACTCAAATCGGTAGTTTTGGAGCCTATTCGATGCTAACAACAATCCAATTTTTCCTCTTTATTATAATATTAGATAGTATAGACGATGAGGTATGATAAAAAGGTGTGCAGAAAGCTAGTATTCATATATTAAAGGCGCTATCTACATATATAGCACCACGCCCATTATCCCCGAAAGGGTAGGCAGAGTCAAAGGGACAGCCGGCCCCTTGAACCATATTCAGCCAAAAATAAAACTAAAAATAACCTTGTATATTAACTTTTTGGCGTTGTGTCCCGTTATTGGTTTATCGTGCCCATTATTACATTTACCTGACTACCTGACTACCTGACTCGTCACTTTTAAATAAGAACCAGACAATTTAATTGGATCGTTACATATCTACATGTTATTTGAAAGTACATGTTTCCCCACAATATTTTCCCTTACGCCGAGCTAGTGATATAAATTCAATAAATATATTTTGCTGCAACATGACATCATGAAATTTACCCGGATAATGCTGCATTAGTAATGCTAAATGATTCTTGTGATACTTAGAAGTGTGTTTTTATGTAAAGTAATGTAATCACGTTCTGGTTAATAGTGCTACTTGATGATTGGATTAAGACAAATCAGTAATGTATGAACATTCCAAATAATGTAAAATAATGGTATTTTTCTGGATAAAACTTCCCGATTTTAACGGAATCGATATTTACTGATAACCGGTAATTTATTATATAATATAATGTTCCCATTTATTGTCTCATTTGATGTTATTAATAATAAATAAATAAATATCAGACTACATCACGTACATTGATCTTACTCCGAGGTAAGTAGCTTAAACACTTGTGTTACGGATATCAGAAACAACAGTGGTACATTACCAATGTATACTTAAATAGTGGATATTATCACCCAGCATAGAAGAATTACAAGTATTCATCACACGAATGTTTGTCCTTGGTGGGGATCGAACCAACAACTCTTGGCGCATAGGGCAGGTTCACAATCGAATGCGCCGTCGAGCCAGTCAATGTTAATGGAAAAATAATGTTAATAACAATATTAGTTTGCACGTGATTTTTTGTTCATGTGCAACTCAGCCTTTCGAGTTAGCAGCTATGTTGCACGTCTCTCAAGCACAATTTGCTTTTTTTCTGCCCTATATTGGTCGCTATACCGTTATAAACATTCATGATTCGCGTACAAATATTTATTTTTATATCCCAAACATTTTCTTCTATTAGGATTCGAATCCGCGGCCTTTGGTTTCATGGCCAAGGTCGACCAAGCGTTCGTTCTCACAAAGAATTTTCTTACTTAGATAATGAAGTATGATTTGTATTTAAAATAAATGCTGGTGCTATGAATACTAGGTTAACGGATAGACATACTTAAATACGTGTATATACATCCAGGAATCGAGTGCAAAGGTCCACGTTCATCACACGAAACATTTGCCCCTAGCGAGATTCGAACCCGCGACCCTTGGTTTCGTGACCAGGGTCTCTGTCCACTCGACCAACGGGCCAGGACCAACTAATATAAAGACTCATAATATATACCCCATTTATGTTGCATGCATGCATTTCTTTCTACTATAAACTGCTTTCAACTGCTTTTTATTCAAAATAAATAAAACGTTTTTTTTTTCACGAAAAAATATCGCAGCCCTAGTCGCCACGACCCATGTGCTTATATCATTACGGCCATTCTAAATTCGAATAGTCTAAACTGCCAGTTCCTTTGACGCGACTTTGGCCCGTAAAGTATAAGTACTACGGTTGGTTTTCGCGCGCGGTCGAAGCTGTGTTTGTAGTTGTGGCCGTAAAATTAGCTTTGTTTGTGTGCGTATATTAGAAGGATGACTTTAGTAGCGATGCAGCTCCGATTGTGGGTGAATAATTTATTTGTTTTCAGTACGGAGTGCGAATTATATTGGAAGTGTCGATTTTAGTGGCGTTGACTTTTCATAGTTGATGTATGAATGTACAGTTAGGGTTTAAATAGACAGTGATGGATTTAGTGAATCCGGTTATAACATTAAATAAGTAAATAAATACATTTTGATTAGCTTTCGAAATACTTTATAAGTAGAACAAGATAAATTAGGTCAAGGTTACCTATTCACACATAAGAACGTGTATATGTTATGTATCGGGTAATTTAAATAGGCGTAATTTTTTTATTAAGTAATTTTTTTTATGTTTTGTGAACGAGTCACAATTGCTTAATTTAAAAAAAATATTTAAATTACCCAACTGAAACAAAAACCAGCTCATTAAACATTAAATCGAATACAAATTAAATATTAAATGAATATGTTTGCATAGTTATTAAAATGTGAAGGCTTTCTCGCCACTCGCACTTACTTAGGTCTCAAAAATCTAGACATGCCCAGATCTGAATCAACACTCCACTACATCCTGCGTTCAAAGCAGTAAGGTCTTCAGTCAAAAAACAAAATTCGTTACCACTATTCGGCTTAACCGCAAAAACTGTTAATAATAATATCCGTTAAAAGCTCGCGAGCTGCGCCGCGAGGGCTCTCCGCCGCATAAATATCAATGTACAATCCGAGTAATTTCTCTGCACCGATAGCTGCACAGCGCTCGCCGCCGGGGTTTGCTTGCGGAATAGATTTATTTTTTGCTCATTTTTAGGAATCTGTATTTTTTTGAGTTAATGTTAATGTTAAGTGAGGTGTGTAAGGATCGTGCCATATGGCGGTCGGTTCTCTGTATACCCCGCTGGGGAAGTGGCGTGAAGTTTATTTAGTTTCTTAATGGTATTCTAAATAGACATTTATTTTGTTTATATTTCAAGCAACGGCTAATATTATATCAAGTTGCAAGTGTGTGAAACCATAGACGGATAATATGCTATTTTTATTATATCATAAGGTTTTTTTTTATTGATGGATTTTATGGATTTTATAAAATTTTAAAACAGGTTTTTAAAATTTACTTTGCTCACGAATATTTGCTCTTATTTTTGTATCGTAGGTAAAATAGTGTTAGCTCCGACCTTCACTTGCTTATTTTTGATGTATTTCAGCATTATTTTATGTTAAATTGAGCTTTTAAGGTCCTTTTGTGATTTTTTTCTTTCCAAAAGACATGTTGATCTCTGAAATTACTCCCACACCTTTGGTTTAATACATTTTTGCTCTCAAACATCATTGCTCTAATGCACTTTTGCTCTGCAGTATCTTAGTCTTATACAGTTTTACTTTTATAAATATGTATTTACTCAAAAACATTTGCTCTCATACAATCTTGTTATCATACACTTTTGCTCTCACACAATTTTATACTCAAAAATATAACTTCCAAACCATTCCCTCATTCTCAAAAATATAACTTCCAATATTTGCTCACAAAATTTTCCTCTTACAATTTTGCTCACCAAATTTTGCTCTCACCTTTTCCTCGCGCACCACAGCGCGCACTTCGCGACGTACGCTGACCCAGTTGATAACGCTTATGCGCGCGGTGTGCTGACCGATAACTGCCAGTTAAATGTTGTACTATGATCGCGGACTAGAAAAAAAAGAAGGACTCCACGCCATTCATAACACTTTTGGGCCTTTCCGATGCTTCAAATGACATTTCACATCACACATAGACATTATTGGCTACAAATGACAGCTCCTGTCAGTTTAGGTTTGTATAGTCACATCGTTTTAAAATTTAAAAATGCCGACGTGTGTGGTGGAATGCTGCAAAAATTATCACTTAAGTAAGAGTAAAAAAGTGGGACGGAATCACATTTTACAGATAAGTTAGTAATAATTCAGATATCTGGTATCCTTATGAATCGCACACATGCATAAATGTTGCGTCTGGTGGCGTCACTCTGTAGTATGATAGCGCGGAGTCTATCTTTTTTTCTTAGTCCGTGACTATGATAGACTTGTGCCCGGAATTGGAAAAGGTCCGAAGGTGTTTGCTCTCAAAAGAATTAGGACGGTGAGAGCAAACTTGAGATGTTTGCTCTCAAGAGCATCGTGAGCTAAACTTTAAACTTGTCTCTTTGGTCGTGTAAGTTTGTATTGTATTTTAAACCCTCCACCCCCCAGTATCATAAGAAGTAAGCGTCTGGCCATCCTCCTTTACTCGTAAGTATACCCCATATAATCCCCGAAGTGGTAGGCAGAGTCAAAGGGTCAGCAGGCCCCTTTAACCACATTCAGCCGAAAACAAAACTGGGCTGGGTTAGATGGAAAATTGGGAAAAAGCAGTGACGAGCGTCTAGCTTGTCGCTGACACAATCACACACCCAAAACCCGATATACTATTAGTCGCCTTTTACGACATGCTAGGCAAGGAACACAGTTGGCGCATTATTTTTAAGTCCCAGACCAACATGGGACTTATGGTCGTCATAAAAGTGTTTATTTTTAACCGACTTCAAAAAAGGAGGAGGTTCTCAATTCTCTCAAGCTTTTTCCACTGCCAGCGACTCCCCGAGTAAGCAATAACGTCTTCACCACAAAGGCACACAGACAGGGCCCCCATCCTGCCTTAGAGGGCCCCGTAGGACCGACAATTTGTTTTCCTTCAAAAAAAAAATACTAGTTACGAGTGTAACAGAAGATTTTGATTCCTTAATAAAAAAAATGTTTAATTTCCAAAAGTGCCCCAAATTTTATCGTGCCTTCATAGTTCAAGGCGGCCGACAAGTAAGCCTTTCACGACCCCTAGAGGGGTCGCGGCCCACAGTTTGAAAAACACTGCTTTTAGACAAATAAAAATATAAATATTTCGATTGTATCACGACCTGCGACAACTATTGGTAGTATCTAGGTTATCTTGACAAGTCATTATAGGTTGTTATCAAGTTTTTAATACAAACATACATACATGTTAATATCCAATATTTTTAATTATATATTTGTAATACCACTGTTGATTCTGATATCCGTAACACAAGTGCTTAAGCTACTTACCTCGGAGTCAGATCAATGTATGTGATGTAGTCTGATATTTATTGATTTCAGTGTTAGTTATGCTATGTATAATGTTAATATTTGTTTGAAATTTTAATAGTACTGTTAATTATATTGTTAAACTTTATTTTCCCAAAATGTATGTACTTATCCTAAAGTGTGCAATTAGCGCTCTTAAATTGCTATGCCCTTACAGGGCGTCACATGTACACCTAGTATGTAATGTACTCACTGACCATCTATTGTACTTTATGCAATGTGAAATGTCATAAATATTTGAGTTTGAATTTGAAGATAGCCTATTTATCGAGGAAGGCTATAGGCTATATAACATTAACTATAAACACGGGTGAAACCGCGGCGCAGCTAGTCTCCATATAAATTTCAACTGTTTTCCAACATAAAATTATAAAATGTTAATTTCTAGATTACACGTAATGATATATTCTATAAAACTCCAAACCTTTACGGCATCGGAATTCGATATATAGTAAAACGCGTTCCATTTCACGCGTTTCCGCGGACAAATCACGGAACGCACATGACAAACATGGCTCCGCACTAATCTGCTAGCCATTGCCTCAGGTAATAAGCATTTAAATAAAAAAATAACGCGCCTATAACAAAAATGGAAGTCGCTGTCACATGGGCGACGCGCGAGTGTAAGTAGCTGGCTGGGGCCGGTCTATGAGGGGATTGTATTTATTATATTTACTATCGGGTTCGAATCCCGCTAGGGGCAAATGTTTGGTGTGATGAACATGGACATTTGTAATCGAGTCGTGGTTGTTTATAAACGTATTTAAGTATGTCTATCCGTTCACATAGTATCCATAGCACATGCATAAGCTTAACTTGGAACTAAGGAATTGGTGCCAGTCTGCAAAATTTATTATTAAATAGTAGATTTATTTAATTAACGTCCGATTGTTAACATAAAGAAAAACAGTATATTAACTACGATTATAATACGCTTAATTTTAAAGTGTTATCGCCTTTTTCATTAGCAGAATATTAATAAAATTTACAAATTGCTGACTTCACACTTTATCGATGCGTTAATTGCTTATCTTGCGATTGATTAATCAGCCCTTAACCGATAAATTGTCAATATCAATTTTCATTCAAGTTTAAAAGAAATAAAATGCTATAGTTAAAAAAAATTGTTGATAAGTTAAAATTAAAAAAGTTGAAAAGTATATAATTTTAAATGACTTGTAACTTATGATAAAAATACTATTATTTTGTATTGAATTGTCCTCCTAATTGAATAATAATGTTTAATCTAAAAGGTAAATAGCAAAATTAATAACAATAACAGGAAAAAACATTTTTTTATGAGACAAAGCTTGTTTTCTTTATTATCATGATTTTTATTGTTATTATTGGTCGCAATCAAGAATATCTTACATTTGTTTAGTTATTAATTTGTCCACACTAAATTAATCTTAAAAACAAATTTAAATGGAAAAAATATAATTAACATTAAATATATGTAAGTAAACAATCCTAGCTGAAGTACGATAAATAGAAAGCAGTTTTTAAGCCATTTTAATTTCCAATAGTTACTTTTGCATATTAATTAAAATAAATGACCTATAAGACTTAATATTCATATCTATATTGTTAAATATGTAATTTGAATTTCGCGCCTTTTCTTCTGACCGCCTTTTCTGTGACAGCTCACGCTTGACCACTTTTAACTTCTGAACTTCTACTCTGTGACATTAACGTGTGTATTTTAATTATGAAATATAAGTATTTGTTGCTCTAAACAGTTTTCATTCATTTAACTCATCATATATTAATAACCAATGCTTCACACTTCAAGAAAATCGACACGAAAGAAAACGACAAACATTAAGTTCACTAAAAATTAAAATCGCGAAACTAGATTATCTAACGGCTACATACCTCACCGCTCCGAACCCTTGCGAGGGGGAGGGCGCGGGGGGCGCGTGTAAGCGAGACGGCGATACTGCCGGACTCGGTACTGTGGAGAGGTGTGTGTGTTGGAGATTTTTTTTTAAATTTGGCTTGCAGAAGGCGTTTGGCATTTGGCATTTGGCATTTTCTTGTTGTTAGTTTAATGGTGTGATTTCAAGATGCTTAATAATGCCTTTCTAAAAAAGTTTGTTAAAAATTAATTTGTTAAGAGATTTCTTATACAATAAAAATTGTTGACGTATTCGTCAAAGTTTAATTACTACTACTTTAGGTATGCTGATTTGTTGGGTCAAAGTTTCTTTTTAATATTAAATTAGATATAGATTAGATATTAAATCAAATGATATTTTATTCTAGATTCCACTATTGATATGCGGCTGGGTATAATAGTATTAGTAAAGAAATTTATTTAAATTTAACATGAGAAAAGCACTCTTCTTAACTCATACAATGCGTGAATGTACTAACCTAAGAGTCCTAATTGATCTACTTGGTATGTTTCAGCAACAAAAGTTTAAGACACAGTAAAAAAATACTGACAAAAATTTTAAATTGAATTAGATAGCTGGATGATTAATTTTATATGAATGTGAAGTAAAAATAAATCATAAGTAATGTTATTTCCTTGCTTTAATCGAACTATGCCATTATCGAAAAAATGTTGCATAAAAAAACCTAAAATTAAAATAGTGCACTCACCGACTCCACCAGGTTTTGTTCCGAGTGAAAAAATATCGGCCGAGCGCATACCGCGCCAGGGCTGCCGCTAAAATATTATTATTATTACTTTTGTATTTATTTTATTTGTTTATAATAAATTGTATTATCATTAAAATATTAAGTTAGGACCGTCCCATATGGCGTTCGGTTCTCTCTGCCTACCCCGCTGGGGAAGTGGCGTAAAGTTAATTAGTTAGTTTTTACGCGGTTTCATCCGCGTAGTTCCCGTTCCCGTGGGAATACGGCAATAAATTATAGCCTATGTTACTCGCTGATAAAGTAACTTTCCATTGGTGAAAGAATTATTCAAATCGGTCCAGTAGTTTCGGAACCTATTGAATACAAACAAACAAACAATCAAATCCTCCCAAAAACCCAGAACAAACATTCGTGTGATGAATACTTGTGTCTGGGTGTTAATATGTAATATTTAAGTATAGATTTGCAATAAGCTACTTACCTCGGAGTCATTTTGTGGGATATTTATAATTATATAATTTATTATTATATTACTTTTGTTTTCTATTACTTTTTTTTTATATCAGCTAATGAGGTCATTCATAGGACTATTTTTTCATGTATGTGTGTGATGTAGTAAAATAAACGATTTATCTATCTATCTATCTATCTTATAATTATTATAACTGACTGACAGCTAAAACCTTAAAGTAGCAAAAAAATTTCAAAATAATTAAAAATTAAAAGAATACCATTTGCATGCCTAGTACATGATTTACTGTGATAAATAATGCAAATATAATTATTGATCAGCATTGAGCTGCGTTAACGCAATTAACATTGCTGATCTTGCATTCGCGTACACTTGTGCACTTTAATTAATATTACCTGCGCATTGAACCAATTACAGAATTACAAAATGGCTTTTAAAACAGTAACTACCGAGTTTCTTCTCGATAGAGTCTACCTTCCGTACCGGTGGTAATATTTAATTTTTTGTACACTTTATTTATAAGTGCTTTTTTAAGCTTTTATCAATAAAGAGATTATGAATTTGTAAAAAAAAATATTGCTTTACAGGCACCATGTCTTTCAAGTAACAGTAAGCTGAATGTTATTGCCGAGTTCCGCGTCGCGGCGTGCGGTGTCAGCCCTGTGCCCTCGCTGCTTCGTTTGGTCGCTTTAGACGAGCGACGCGCATATAGTCGTAACTGAACATCCACTGGGTTTTTGAGACGTTTTGTTTAAATTTAAAAAAAAAAAACATCACATCACGCTCATAATCCCCGAAGGGGTGGGTAGAGTTAAAGAAGCAGCAGGCCCCTTTAAACACATTCAGCCAAAAAATACTGGGCTGGGTTAGATGGAAAATTGTGGGAAAGTAGTAGCCTGCCGCCCACACAATCGCATACCCAAAACCCGATACACCATAAGTCGTCTTCTATGACATACTAGGCAAGGACCACAGTTGGCACATTATTTTTAAGTCCCCGACCAACGTGGGACTAAAAGAATAAAATAATGTTCAAATACATACTTATTTTTTCTTTGTGAAACGAAAAATAAACGTTTAACTAAAAAAAACTGCAAATCGTACTCGCACACGAATGGTTATTCGTACCATGATCTTTAAAACGGCAAAAATATCATGTCTGTTGTTTGGTAACCCCCTTATATATTTATTTTATTCGGTTTTTTTTTGTATTTGATGTTGTAGCGGCAACATAAATAAATAAATAAATAAATAAATAAATAAATAAATAAATAAATAAATAAATTCTCCAGACTGACACACCAATTCCCTAGTTCCAAACTAAGCTTAAGCTTGTGCTATGGATACTAGGTGAACGGATAGACTACTTAAATACGTTTATAAACATCCATGACTCGAGTACAAATGACCATGTTCATCACACGAAACATTTGCCCCTAGCGGGATTCGAACCCGCGACCTTTGGTTTCGTGGCCAGGGTCTCTAACCACTCGACCAACGGGCCAGTCATAAATACATCATCTGTGAAAATTTCAACTGTCTATCACGGTTCATGAGATACAGCCTGGTGACGGACGGGCAGAGGGGCAGACAGCGGAGTCTTAGTAATATATAATAGGGTCCCGTTTTACCCTTTGGGTACGGAACCATAAAAATGCGTTATTATGTTGTAATTTAAAAAGTAGGTTTTACGTACATACAAATGATAAAATGTATCACGGTATTAAATACGTACTCACTGAAAATATACAGAAAGAAGTGACGTAGTGTTAAATGTTGTTAATTGTTATGCACCATGTGCCGAACGCGTCATAAGATAGGCAAGTGTATAGCTCCAATAATATGTAAACAGATGACGTCGATCGAACATGCAATAACGCCATACAATCCTGCATCGCGCTGACGAAGATATTCTCGCCACTAAGTATATATACAACTCACCTCACGGTCAGTCGCACCTAGGTCCCCGAGCGAGCAACAACTAGCTCGGCGGAAGCGCGTAGTTCGCACACCCTACTTAAATGAAAATAAACATATTTTATGTTATTTAAAAAAATATGTATAGTAAAATTCTCAGTTACGCGCTTTTCCGTCGGCCCGCGCGCACATTTCGTAACGTCGCGCGCGCCGTCTTGATACTCGCCGCTGTTTACATTGTTAGCCGACTTTGTGGAAAGCGGGTGGCGATGGTTCCGTACTATTTAAAATTATACTTATGTCAAATTAGTATAATACTCTACTGGCTATTGGTGTCGTACCAATATCAGATATCAGACTACATCACATACATTGATCTGACTCCGAGGTAAGTAGCTTAAGCACTTGTGTTACGGATATCAGAAACAACAGTGGTGTTACAAATATAAACTTAAATATTGGATATTAACACCCAGACACAGAAAAAACACAAGTATTCTTTACACGACTGTTTGTCCTGGGTGGGGATCGACCCACAACTCTTGGCACATGGGGCAGGATCACTACCGAATGCGCCATCGAGCTTGTCAAAACTCATCATCATCCTCTTAGCGTTATGTCCCGTGCTTAGACGGGGTCCGCTTAGACCATGATCCAGGATTTAGCGTGTCTGCTAATTACATTGAAGCGACTGCCGATCTGACCTTCGCAACCCTAAGATAGGGGAACCAGACAATTTTTGGATCATGGTTACAAATTCAAAGTTGTTTGAATTTGCAGGTTTCATCACGATGTTTTCCCTCACCGTCGAGCTAGTGGTATAAATACGTACATAGATTTGAAAAATCCAGAGGTACATGCCCGGGTTTGAACCCGCACTCCTCGGTTAAGAGGCGCGTGTCCTTACCATTGAGCTACCACCGCTCCTCGAGCTTGTCAAAACTATGTTATAAAAATGTTAATACTATAATGACGTCCTGACGAATTGTAATGCAATTTTTGGTTTGCTTGACAAAAGAAAAAAAAAATATTTACATACATCTTACTAACATTACAAACGTGAAAGTTAGGATGGATGGATGTATGGATGTTTGTTACTCTTTCACGCAAAAAGTACTGCATGGATTTTAATAAAACTTTACAATAGTATAGCTTATACATTAGAATAACACATAAGCTATGTTTCATCGATGTACCAGGCGAGCAACGCCGCGGGCAGAGGCTAGTACATACATAATGTCACGCCTTATCCCCATGGGGGTATACTGAGATCACATCCTTCCATAAAAAATACATGTACAATTTTTGTAATCTCACTAAAAGATTTGTATTTAGTCAAGTTACCATGGGGGGGGGGGGGGGGGGGGATATGCAGTGGCGGATTTACAATCTTGGCCGCCCTAGGCCCCAGGCCATAATTCTCAAAACTAAAGCGTCATCACTTCATTTTTATCACAATTGGCCGCCTCTAATATCTGGCCGCCCTAGGCCCGGGCCTACTGGGGATATGATATGATTCATAGGTTCCTATAGTAAATAGACCACTTGATACCTTGGCACTCGAGTTACAGGAGGGGGTAGCCGTCCCTTTCTGCTCCTCCTTGCGTACGGTAATGAGTTATCACTCTTGCATCAAACTGAGTTAGCGCAATCACGTCACAGTATCTCACAGGCTCGGTAGCGAAACAGAGCGATATCGATTCATTTTATTTAAAGAGCCCAAACAGTTATTTATTAACATTGCCTGAATTATACCGTGACTGACTAGTTTTGATACTTGATATTTGAGTATTTTTTTGGCTCAGATGAGTCAAGGTGAGTTATGTGTTTAAGTGTGTATTTCCCGTTGGTCAAGTGGTCAGAGACCTTGGTTACGGAACTAAGGTTTGCGGGTTCGAATCCCGCTCCGGAAAATGATGTTTATAAAGGTATTTAAGTATGTCTATTCGTTCGTTCACATAGTATCGATATTACAAGCATAAGCTTAGTTAGAGACTAGGGAATTGGTGTCAGTCTCAATTTATTATATCTTATTAGGCAGTAGCATCTCAGTGTTAAGGACTGGTGTCTCACAACTGTTGAGTGTTCGTTCAAACCCAGCCATGTACCTCTGAGTTTGCAAATCGTACTACGTCTTTATACCATTAGCTTGTTTGTAAGAAACTTGTATATTTACATACATAACATCAGGCCTAGGGTTGCCAACCGTGTTTTATATAAAGTATTGTACGTTATTTAAGGCAATTGTAGGTACTTTATACTTAATAAGGAAATAAAGTACGTGACAATACTTTATTTCGCACGATTTGAGATCCCTTTACGTATACCCAATATAAAAAAAAACATGGTTTTAATTGTAAGAATATATATGTACATACATAATGTCTAATGGGGGTAGGCAGAGATCATCATTGTAAGAATATTTGTGAAAAATTTAACAACAGTTACTCGGGTTGATTAGCAGTGATTTTAAAAGTTGTTAGAAGTGATGCAAAAATATATTTTTAAGCAAAACGATAGCCAATATGCTTTATTAGTTAATTTAATTTTGTTATTTGCACAAGAAAAAGGTGGCAACCCTAATCACGCCCGTAATCCCCGAAGGGGAAGGCAGAGTCAAAGGGCAGCAGGCCCCTTTAGCCACATTCAGCCAAAAAAGTATACTGGGTGTGATCACGGACTAGTAAATAAGGACTCCGCGCCACTAACTAGACGTTGAAGCCCCTCAGGTGCTCCAACTTGACACGCAACTTACGTCACACATTGACATAATAAGCGCCCCAAATGACAGATATCCGATTTGTGGTATCCTCATGTATCTCACTCACACATGCGTAAACGTGGCTTCACGCTATAGTATGACAGCGTGGAGTCATTCTTTTTTTACTAGTCCGTGGGTGAGATGGAGATTTGTGAAAATATTAAAGGGTTACAGTTATTGCCCGTCACGGAAACCATTTCATGCATCTAGATTCTAGATCGCAAGACGAATTATCAAATTTAGGTCATAGCACAGGTACAAATAAGAATAACTAATGTTTTGTGCTTGCGTACTTTCCGTTGTGTGCCTTACTGCCGGGGAATAGAGCTTATTTTTCTTTGACGCTCCATTAAGAGTTTTGTTATAGGTTATTTGACGATTGTTTTAAAATGTACTTTATTACGAGTACGTAGCGTTTGTTTTTGATTATAGAAATGGTCCAATAAACGTATTGAAATAGGTTATTTCACGACCTTTATATTAAAATGTACTTTATTTTAAACGTGTATGGTTTATTTTTGTTTAATTGTAAAAATACTTATTTGGTATCGTCGTTTTCAATTGTACTTGAATGCTTAAACATGAGAAGAGTTTATTTTACACCAAGATTGAGCTTAGGAATACCAAAAATTGGTTTTGACCATAGATTTAGGATGTACTTTGCGTAGTCAAAAAATTCTAAATCTATGGTTTTGACAGTCTAAAATACACTTGATTACATAAAAATAGAATTTAGTTTTGATTCATCGGTTATGTTCTGACTGATTTTATATACTTATATATATATTTTTTATTTTATTTTTATTTTATTTTTGGTGTCTGATCACGCAAAATTAGTTCAACGAATTCAAATGAAACTTGGCGTGTAGATTTTTTACCTGGATCGACAAATCGAATTTTCTCTAGGACAATTTTATTATTGAAGATTTATAAAGTGAACTAGCTGTCCCGGCGAACTTCGTTTCGCCTAACAGTCAATGACACATAATCGGGTTAAATAAATTGAGATGATCCTATCTTTTAAGTTGGATCAAGCTGCATACCGTGTGCAAATTTGATTAAAATCGGTTTAGTAGTTTCGGAGTCCATCGCGGACAAACAACGTGACGCGTAATTTATATACATATAATATTGAAAATAATAAAAATTTTAATAAAAAAGAAGAAAGAAAAAATTTAATTAATAGGTATTATTTGTGGGATAAATGAATATTATATCAAATAATAATTTATATTAAGATTGCGCTTTTTAAGTCTCCGTACCGCTTCGCTCGCTCCGCTCCGCTCGTGTCTTGGGGCGGCGCCTAATCGCTTCTATTGTTAGTAGCTAATCGATAAGCCCGTTCTAATATGACAGCGGTGCACTCGTCTGCGCCCCCGGCTCCTCACGTGTTTGCGACGTTGAGCGAAGCGAGCGAGCTATGCGAGCTATATCGAAAGTTTGTATGTATGGATGGATATAAAGTTAGCTTAGAAATATTAAAATGTTATTTGAACGTGATTCTCTATTATTGATAAAGGATTATTTTTGAAAACACAGTCCACTTTTTAGACTGGCTCGATGGCTCATTTGGTAGTGACCCTGCCCCATGCGCTAAGAGTTGTGCGTTCGATCCCCACCTAGGACAAATATTCGTATGATGAATACTTGTGTTCGTTCTGTGCCTGGGTGTTAATATCCAATATTTAAGTATATATTTGTAATACCACTGTTGTTTCTGATATCCGTAACACAAGTGCTTAAGCTACTAACTTCGGAGTCAGATCAATGTATGTGATGTAGTCGGATATTTATTTATTTATTTACTTTTGGAAATATTTATCAAAATAGGTTTCTCATATTATAAGACATAAGAAATTAACTAAGCATTTTGAAAAAACGCCTTCATTTATTAATTCATTATGAAATATTATAGTTTTGTTACTATTTAAAATCAAGGACATCGTCAAAATATGCAAAATCTAACGATTTGAAAAATGTAAACATATTTTTCAGAGTAAAAAATATGTGTATTTGTTGTAAAACTTAACACTAGCGGCCGCCTTTGTCTTTATCCGCGTTTATAGTTGACCTGAATGGATCTATGTTTTACAAAAATAATGTTTAAAATGAGACCGGGGTAGATGCTAAAAATTATCTCGTTCACAAACAAAAAATAATAATATAATCTAACCCAGCCCGACTTTGTTTTTGGCTGAATGTGGTTGAAGGGGCATGCTGCCCCTTAGACTCTGCCTACCCCTTCGGGGATTATGGGCGTGATGTTATGTGTGTATGTATGTACAAACAAAAAAGTACAACTTTTCGCAATTTTCCATCTAACCCAGCCCAGTTTTGTTAATAGTGCCCAAAATTTTAAAAAAATCAAAATTTCTTTATTCATGTAGGCCTTAAAAAAAGCACTTATAAATCGTCAAATTTACAAAATCTGTAGAGCAATGTGAATCTACCACCGGTTCGGAATGCTGATTCTACCGAGAAGAAACCGGCAAGAAACTCGGTAGTTACTCGTTTCAGCGTCAAAATATACATGAGTAATATACACTTTTTTAAATGTTCTAAACCAAATCATACAATCAATGACTGTGGGAGATGACATAATATGATTACTTACAATAAAAGTGTAAGATTAACCAGAGCAGATTAACCAATAGTGTAGATATATCCGATCATATCTCTCTCAGCTTAATTACCGGTTTCAGAATTAAGCAGCTTCGATTAATGTCTCAAACTGTGCACAAATATTTTCTCTGTGTCAGATATGTATGGCAGTTATTAAAAATTAGCTCATTCACAAAAAAAAAAGCTTTATAATAATGAAGATAATACAGTATTTCAAATCGTATCTCTCTCAGCCTAAATACTAGTTTTAGAATTATAATAGAGTACTTAGTATTAAGAAAGACACAAACTGCGCTCAAATATTTCCTCCATGTCAAATGTCACTATGTATCTAGGTATATCGCAAATACGAATTAGTCTCAAAAACTGCAACTTGAAATAGTCAAAATAAAAACTCCTCGGACGAATAAAAAAAAAAAGCGAAAAAAAAAACACATTTCCTAATCTTCAAATTGTATATAAGCTACGTGCATTAATAAGTTGAACAAACAACTTAGCGGATGTGAACCGTATTGTTTGTGGGTTAGAGTCGATTTTGAGTTGTTGAATTCGTGTTGGTATTTGGGATGTTACGGTTTTGAGCTCTGTGGAAACTTTGAACAGTCGTGTGTGTGGACCGAGCGGTTTTGAGACTTGAAGAATATTTATTTTTATTGTTATCGTATTAACTGGTGGAATGGTGGACTGGACATGGTGCGACAAGGGGTGGCAGGGATCCTAAGTTTTGTGACATCACATAAATCATATATATAATATATTAAATTTTGATGAATACTTGTGCTTATTCTGTATTTGGGCGTTAATAATAATTTAATTCTGACATCCGTAATACAAGTGCTTATGCTACTTACCTCAGAGTCAGAGCAATGTATGAGATGTTGTAGGATATTTATATTAATTAATTTTTATATTATGTGTCCGTAATGAGTTTGCGATTACCTAATTGTGTTTTAAATAACGCTTGCGGTGATATCACGTAGGTGAATAACCTATAATAGAGTGGCATTTCCTATATATTTTGAGTTATAAGGGATAAGTTGAGGATGTAGGAGCCGCGGAAGGCCCAGGCTCACCTACCACGACGAGATTGGTCGTGTATTAAAAGAAGGTGATGTTAGGAGTCATAAAAACCGTAGAGCTTGTACGAAAAGGATCATGAATGTTGAAGAGGCGAGTGAGTTGTGTAAGGACTGTGCCATATGGCGTTCGGTTCTCTCTGCCTGCCCCGCTAGGGAAGTGGCGTGAAGTTTAGTTGGTTTTATTTTGAGTTAAGACTAAGAGGTTAGATTGAAATGGCATTGGGATGTAAACATCATACACAAACAATTTAGGATATCAAATTCAGTCCTTATTTAATTTGTCTTTGTTACGATTAAAAGATATTAAGTACTTTCCAAAGGGTTATAATTTTAACCAGAGCATACACACAATACAATGTAACACGGTATCCACCATAGAAGAGACAGTTTTGCCAACATTATAAAACAAACAAAAAATAGTGTAGTTTGTCACAAAGCAGTATACTACCAACTGTATTTCATTGCTTAACATAACAGTCTTTCAGACTTATCATTACTTTTATTTATTATTTATTTTATTTATTTATAAAAACATACATACACAATTCTTACAGGTTATACTAATGCAATTGTGTAGTTATTGATACTATATGACTAGCTAATTTAATGACCTCACTCGGCGAACTATAAAATATATCGG